>JAMAKR010000045.1:128828-259772 GCA_023628425.1 Chaetomiaceae sp. PYS4301M
TCCTCCCCCCCACCCCGCGCGCGGCGGGGCCGCGGTGGTGGGAAAGCATGGGCTATCATCGCTGGCGTATCGTCGTGGTTGTCGTTGTGGTTAGACTGGGGTTGCATGAGATGGGGCGGGAAGACAAGTTGTTGTTCTTAGCTTGTAGATATGGCTGACTAGTGGTTGCACATGTACATACAGAATTTGTTCTGCTCCAGCGGGAGAGGGGCTGAACGGCAGGTGGTAAGATGTACATGAAGTTGATCTCTAGCTCCACGGGTGTGTAATGATGATTGTGTGTGTTGTTGACATGACCTGATTGCTTGAACATCCTAGGGAGGAGGAGTATTTTGTAGAAGGCTGTCGACTGCCCCTGAGATCCGGCCTGCTATATCACCTTGGTGTTATCTATCTCGCTGCCGGGCTGTTTGGACCGTACACACCGCCCTCGGCGTACCTTCCTTCCCCTTCTCCCATTCCACAGTATTTAGAGAAGTTCCCGCAGCAACACTATCACCGGCCCTCCCCAAAATCAACGGACCACTCGAGTGGTCAAGCAGCTTTGCGGGGAGGGCATTCGACCGGGTGGACTTTCGCCAACCGAAAGAGGCGTGGGTTCGACTCCCCCCTCGAGAAGTAAAACTTCAAAAGAGTTTTCGTAACCGACTACCTCCATTCGACCGGCGCGGGAATGGGGCTAGTCGGCGAGCTTTTTGACTTTCTTTTTCTTCTTTTTGTGCTTGACAGCGTCCGTGCTTTGCCAGCTTTTGTTTGTTCTTGTTCCCTTGCATCCCAACCTGTCCCTTTCTCTCAAACCACATCTCGACACCCCCTTCCTATCTTCATGAAGCCAACTCAAAAGTGCCAGGTAGGTGGTTATATCACCACCAAACCCCAAACCCCAACCCCGACCCCCACCGCAACCACAACCGCCCACATCACCCTCTCCATCCCATCTGGTACTGCCGCCCTTACCGCCGACGACGTCCCCCCACCCCCACCGCCCGGCAACCCCGTCTCCGCCGCGACCAGCAACTCAACCCCCTCCGTAATAGTAACGGGCGCGAACCCAAAACTATCGCCGCTCGTCCACGTGTAGCTGTAGGTCGAGTAGACGCCGTTCCACGACGGCTGCTGCTGCTGCTGCTGCTGCTGCTGCTGCTGCTGCTGCTGTGACGGCGGTTGTTTCTGCTTCTGGTTGTGGTGGTTCCCGTCTTGGTCGTGGGTGTCGGCGCGAGTGTCGGCGGCGTGGGTGTGGGTGTGCATGCTGGTTGTGTACCAGGCGCTGCCGACCTGGGTAAGGTTGCAGGCTGCGTGGTGGGTGCCGTTTAGGGAGCAGCGGTTGATGCTTTGAGGCTTGAAGTTAGTGGGAGGTTGAGTTTGGGGTGGGGTGGGTGGTGGAAGGGAGGGAGGGATGGATGGAGGGGGAATGGACTGGACTGGTCTACATACATGGTGTGGTCTAACCCGTAGCGGGTGCCGGTGAAGATGAACGTGGTTGGGCCTTGCGTGATGGTGCTCGGCTGGCCGGTGGTGTTGAGCGGCCGGCCGTGTGGGCGGGTGCGGGTGCGGAGGGTTGGGATGCCGGTTGTGATGTCGTCGGCGCGGGTTGCCTTTGAGGGGCGGCGGTCGACGCGCGTGGTGGTGATGACGTACGTGGTCAGGTTGTTGGCCTTGTCGACGCCGAGGACGGAGCCCGAGTCTCGGTGGAATAGAGTGTATGGGAGGTCTCCGTAGTCGCGCTCGTTGAGGTAGAAAAGGTCAACGATGCGGGTCAAGGTCGGCGTGGCGGCTGTGGTCGTCGTCGAGGCGACGTCTTGGGCGAGGGTTGGGGTGAGGAGGGCGAGGAGGGCGAGGAGGGCGGAAAGGAAAAGGGTGGTTTCTTGCACCAGCTTCATGTTGAGGCGGTTTGCCATATCAGGGAGTAACAAGAAGAATGGTTACGGTACACAACCACTCACTCAAGCGAGTGTCAAGATGCCAGAGACATCACGATCTCTCTCCCTCTCGTTCGGAGGATGGACATGCAATGATAAGCAGCAGCCAGTCAAATGGAACGGCTGACAGAGCACTTGCTGGTACGTTAGTCAAATTCGAGAAACCAAGAACAAACCGCGATGCCTTCATGTCCTCAAGGTCATTCGGCACATATACGCTGGCATCGACGTACCAGGACCAGGCGGTGCCGACGGCCTTCCGCGCCCAAAAATAAATCCCTACCATAGCAATCAGGAGCATAAAGCATCTGCGAGCCACTTCTGAGGTCCTATTTTCACAGTTGCCTACCGGAGAGGCACACTCAGGCGGAGGAACCAATAGAAGCTGGAGCACGGAACCAACCCGGACAGTTTAGCCGTGACTGGCACGCCACCAACGACATAAGTAGGCCGTAGTAATCGTCTCGAGCAGCTTGCGCGGCCCTCGATAGGACATTGACGTTGGCAGCCTCTGGCCGTTGGCTCTCCCTCGATATTGGCGCGGCCCCGTCCCGTCCCCCGCATCGAGCACAGACTTAACGCTCTGCATTTTATGCCCTCCCTCTCGACGACGCCGGGCCGTAAAACGATGGATGGATGCCCTGCAGACTGTTATCTTCCTCGAGAACCGGGTCAGAACGAGGCCATGTCCAGTCCCCATGGTTCGGGAGCGGGACGGTAACGGCGGTCGAGTGTCGATCACAACATGGCGCCCGGTTGTGCACCGTACCCCGACTCGTCCGTCCGTGCTCCGGAGCCGGCCGGGAAGGATCAGACGATGGACAACTGCCGGGCTCCGCATTCACGCCGGCTTGGCTCTCTCGGCAGACGGTCACGTCAAACGTGTGGAGCGCAGCCAGGCTGGGTAGCGGATGGAGACATGATAGGGTACCCCAGCACCATGCCAGTCACGTCGACATTAACGTTATCGGGCATATCTCAGAAAGGGAAAGACAGTTGGAGAACGGACCAGCGCCAGCGCCAGCGGTGAGGTGAGGATGATGGGGTTGAGCGCAGGAAAACAGCGGTGAGGAGGACAGAAGAGGAGAATGGCCGACAGAGGGGAACCACTAACGTCAGTCGGACCCAGCATGCAAAAACAACAATGGAACTGTCGTTCTCCTGCAATTTCAACAAGACGAGTCAAACGAGAAAAAAAAAATAAAAAAATTGAATGGACCCTGATGAAAGGGTGTGATGACTGCAGGCTGACGGGACGGAGTGACATGCAACCTCGGGACAAAGAGATGAAAAGCAAGGAAAAAACGCTGGGATCACTTTCATGCAGCACTTCCCAGGGCCAGATTGCGTCCCTTGCTTCCAATGCAAATGCACGGTCACGGCAAAACCAGCCCCACACACAACCGCTGGACCCTGGACTTTCGGCGTTCCTGCCCATCCATCCATGATCCTGCCGTTCCCTGGCGTGCCTGGCTCGTGGGCCCCACCAGCAAACGGTTCAAGCTCGAAAAAGCTGGGGTTGAAACAAACACGATGGACCGTCGAGCCGTGTCGGCCAATCAGACCGCGTTGATCAGCAAAACGCAATCTCCGAGCAGATCCACCCGGGAAATGAAAGCTTTTGGGCACACACAGAACAGCAACAGCAACAGCACAGCACACACAGCAACGGAGCTGGGGGAACTGAAGGGATGAGATCAGGGGGTTGCAAAGGGCCCCCCCAGACAGCCTCTCTTGGAATTCCATTCCAAAGCATTCATACGGATTTTGAGCTCAGAAAGCTGACATTCCAGTTGGTTATTTCTCACACCTCTCACATCAGGCACCCAGAACGAAGAACATGATTCAAAACCAAATCTGTCAATTCACCATTCGATACTCCAATTGAGGGGGTAAAAAAAGACGTTCATAAAAGCCGTTCCATACATGAACGCCAAAAAAATACAATTAGAAGATTAAGGTACATAGAGGTATCATGCCATTAATCCGCTGCCATCAGAAGACGAATCCATCAAACACAACCACCAATCCAAATTCCTTCCCCGTCAAGCAGCCACAATGCGGAAGCTCATCTCCAAACTCTCCCTATGCATTACGAGAAAATGCCTTGCCAGTCCCAAAAGAGGGGCGAGCAAACTTAAGCCAGGAGGGCGAAGAGGCCGGCGGCAGCGGCGAAGAGGCCGGAGGCGCCGAGGGTGGCAGCGCCGGCAGTGACGGGGGTGCCCGAGGGCTTGGGGGCGGTGCCGGAGGGCGAGGGGGTGGCGGTGGGGCAGGGCACCTCAACGGTCTCGTAGATGATGGTGGGGATCACGGTGGTGATGGAGGTCTTGATGGTCTTGACCGAGACGGTGGGGCACGCCGGGGCAGCGGTGACAAGCGAGGTAGGGGCGGGGAAGAAAGACGAGGGGATGTTGGAGGGGTTGCCAGTGGGCTCGGGGCTCTCGGGCTCCTCAGACTCGGTGGCGGTGGGGGTGGGCTCGACCGGGCAGACGGTGGTGGAGACGGCAATGGTCTCGGTGACGACGACGGTCGAGTCAGCCGGGCAGTGGGAGACGGTGTCCGGGCACTGGGTGACGGTGCGGGTCGTGGTGCTGTAGACGGTCGAGGTGGTCAGGGGGACAACCGACGAGGTGACGACGGTCGAGCGGGCCGGGCAGTCGGTGACCTCAGGAGCGCACGAGGTGACGGTGAAGTACTCGGTGGAGTAAACGGTGCTCTGGGCCTCCTCCGCAAGGGCAATGCCGGCGAGGGCAACGGTGGCAATAGCGAAACGCATGTTGACGGTTGTTGGGTTTTCGTTAAACGAAGAAGGGGTTTGTTGTGAGTGGTTGGTAAAGACCGACAAAAGCTGGGAGCTTTGGAGAGTGTGTGTAAAGAATGGACGACCGAAGTCAGAGCTGGGCTTGGATTGGCTTGATTGAGCTGGAGAGAGAAAGGAGAAAGAAGAGATGGGTTCGAGATGGACACCAGGCCATCGTTAAATAGCTCGACCTCGTCCACCGCTCCGCAAACAGCGGGAAATTGGCGTCAGCGCCGGCTGCCCAATTCGGGGAACGCTAATCCAGGGGCTCGGTGGAGGGAGGGCAACATTGCTGCATTGGAGCGCTGTGGGTGGGAAGGGGAACATTGCTGCTCCGCCATGGCGGCGGATCCCAACAAGCTTCCCCCGTCCAGTGCAGCCGTCTGGTCTTGGGAACCGCTCAGGGGAACCGTCCAGTCCAGCGGCCCACAGACCAGCATCCCTTTCCAGACAGCACCGAGCCAGGGGTCAACTGCACGCTCATTCGCCCTCGATTTCCAGGTTGGTCGCTGGGGAGAGAAAGGGGTGTGGGGGAGGGAGGGGGGCGCTAAGGCCAACCGTCAGTGCCAATTCACCATCCACTTAAATTGAAAGCATCCATGCGCCGCCCTGATTTGGTCAGTTCTCCCCCTCCCATGTGCAGTGATAGCTTTGGGCCCACTCGGTGTTGGAGGAGCCAATTTCGTCTCAAGGTCGCATTTGCCACTCAATGACCGTCGACAGGGCCGAAAAGGAGACGGCTGGTCAGCGGTGATTGCCTGTTTGCTTCATTGGGCAGGCCGCCGGCATCTGCAATCTTTCAGTTGGAGCCATTTGCGACGGAGCCTGTGGTTGGTCGCCGCCCCCAGCAGCGCGTGTCGGAAGCACGCCCATCTTTCCTGGTTTCCAGCTCTCGAGTGGCTGGGCAAAGTTGCTGCTGCTGTCTGTCGGCATGATGCATGAGCCTCATCTCAGCCGTCGTCGAGCTCTGAAGCTTGCTTGCAGCTGAGGGTACGGAGGACTATGCTTGGATGGCGTCCGTATTCTGTGCGTGCTGTCTTGGTCTGTTTCTGCGGAGTAGTTCCCGTCCACAGTCCACATGAGGACACACCACAGCACAGTAAGCTAACATCAAGTGAGTTGGCTCCTGAATTCACATGGCCGTCAACTTGGTGAAACATCACTTTCAATAGCGGCTCCCCGTCAGCACCGATTGCTCTCCATTGGCCGGGCCAGATCATGCCCGCTCACATTCAGCCGACGACACTGTGTGAACAGAGCGGAGCAAAAGCCGTTTTGCGGAGGTGATTGATTGTGCGCAGCGCTAATGCAGGTACCGCTGGCAGACGCCCAGGTGCCCAGATGCCCATCCTCCCAGCGGAACGAGACTGGGAATTGCAAGCGAGATAAGGTTTTCCACTGCAGACAGCCTCCGGGGTGTCGTTTCCATGGGTCGCAGGGTGCTCGGCGGCTGTTTTGCTGCCGAAAGTGCTTAATTTAATCGGATCTCTGAAAACACGAATCGTGGATTCCTCGACCCTGGCTGGGGCCCTGGGCGGCTGGGCGTGCCTGGGGGGGAAGCCTGGCGCGCCTGGTGGTCGTTCTTGGGCGGTGGAGGGATCAGCAGCGTTTCCGGGATATTGTTTGGATTATTTTGGAACAGTGGAAAAGGAGAGACGGATAACCTGGAATCGGCAATCAGAAAATCCCGCGCAATCAGGCAAACACGAACGTGGGAGGAAAGAAAAAGGCAGGCAGAAGGGGGGGAAGGAATGAATCCTCGCTCCTGCCCTTGTTCAGGGTGGTGCTGTGTCGTTTCCTTGCCATGAGCCATGTTTTCCATTTCATGTTTCCCTCCGAAGGCTGCTTGCCAAGCGCCAATCGCTTCACACTTTGCTTCCTCTCCAATTTCCAACTTGCAGGGACTCGAGCGCCCAGGTCTCTTTCATCCGCTTCCTTCGCTCGAAAAACCAGCGAACTGTGAACGGCGCATTCAACAGGTCATTCATCCAAACTTCCCCCTGAGGATCATCCCCGCAAATGGAAGCGGCAGTGCCGGGGACGCAACGCTGAAGCTCCACCATCCCATCAAATCAGTCGCGGTCAGAGAGGACACGGCGCTGCGTGTACCAAGTATATGACCGATCGTCGCACCCACATACCCTACACAGTAGCTGCCTGACTGATTGCCTTGGATCGGACGCGATGGCCAACGCGTTTTCCCCTTCCATGCCATTGTTCCCAGATTTTCCAATGTTACCTTCGGGCACTGCCTCGACATCCAAAGCCGACAACACGCCGAAACCGGTCCCACAGCAACAAATGGGATTCGGTTGATTCGGAACATACCTTACATATCAGGGACCTGGACCACGGATGGGCCGGGCGACCGCCGTTGTCCCGGCATGACGTTGAGGCGGGGCCGGTCTGCCTCGGGGTCCGTCGTTGGTTCCCTGAAAGAGGCCCCGAGTCATTCACCGGGCACCCCACTCCGGGATTTGATCCCACCACACATCTCCGTACCATTTCACCTCACACCGGGCTGCTCCCCACCGCCCGGCTCCGACCAGTTTCCCTCAACACGGCCTGGTTGGGTGTTGGCTGGAGTTGGGCATGACCCGAGGCCCTGAGTTGCTCCTGCTTTTGCAGGTTTCCAATCTCGCACATCCAGTGATGTCGAGTTCATCTGTCTACATCTCTGGCTTCCGTCTCTGTTCTTTTCTTCTTTTTTCGTCCGGTTGGGCGGTGATGGACCCGAATGTCCAGCTGGGTTGCGGCCCGTGTTGCCAGCTCAAAACGTCGTGGTGCATCACGGCACCGTTCTCTCATCTCATACCCGGTATACGACAATCAACGCCGACCTCGAAATCGCCGCAAGCAAAACCCAGTTGACAGTTTGGGCGACGACGAAGAACTTCCAAATCTGCCAGGCGTTTCGGTAGGCTGACAGCCCACACAGCCCGCTTTCTTGGACCGACCACTCACCGGCGCCGTCTTGGACGATTATTGCGGGGTTCCTGCGGCACAGCCATGGCCTCACAAAACGGTCGGCCGCTCGAGGCTCACAACTTTTACGGCGAAGCTGGGCTTTCTGACTGGAACTTGCTTCCGGTGGCCTCCGACAATGCCAGAATACCAGCGGCCGTCACGTGGCGGATGCGAGCAGGCGAACGGACCCGGAGCACAGCAATCGCCAAACGATCGGCTTGTGTTTGCTTGTTAAGGGTTACTCTTGGCGGCATGCAACGCAGCATTATTCGCAAACCGGGCGTCGTCAATCTCGCGCGAAGATGGGGAAAAGGAGACAGCGAGAAAGCCCCGACGATGGCTGGATTTCCGGCGCTCTGTTTGCGTCAGTTCAACGCCCTCATTGTCGGCGAGAGTCGTTGCCCCCGAGTCGATTGGGTTGTGACGAGGACGGATATGATTTGGCCCGTGCGCCTTTCCCAGGACCCTTATTAGGACTGAGGACGCAAAATGTTGGCAGCGGTCCTCGCCTGCGTGCACCAAGTGGGGAGGGTCCTGCAAGGCGGCCGCGCTCCGCCGCTGCGCGGGGAATGCGCAGCCATTTGCGGGTTGCCTGTCAACAGGCTGGCCAACGACTACGACCGTCCGAACCACACCAGCAAACTGCCCCGAAATGGCGGCGGCCGCCCGTACGGTCGTTCTTACAAGGGGGAATACCCAACGCTGCACTTGGCCCGTCCTGGGTTTACACATCTACGCGGTCACGGCGCCTTCGCGGCATTGCACCATGCAGGTCTCCCGGTCCGGGCTGTAAGACTTTCGTCAAATGGTTTCCTCGTCGTTGGCTGCAGGGTGACTGCTATCTGCAGCTCTCATCCACTCACAACGGCACATTTCGCAAGGCTGAGGCCAAGCTCGCTCGTCGTCGCCCCGGTTCCGCCCCACGTCACCCGTGTATAAGAGATCTGTGCCGCTGCCTGGCCGTGTCTTCGAGCATTTGTCACCTCACACACGCTTGCTTTCTCGGCCATCGAGGATCCCAAACCATGTCGCTCTTATAAACTTTGACACCTTGTTCCCCAAGGCTTTATCAGGGAATTCACCGGCACTGGCTTCCTTGGCTGCCTGGACGTGTTCGAGGTGATCTGAGGCATGCTTCCTCCCACACCTTGCTCCCACACCCTCCACTCGTTTTTGCCTGTGCCGCACAACCCGTTTCCTCGCCCCGCCTCTTCATCAGGACCCATCCCCCGCGCCGGACAGGACCGACCTGGCCTCCTCTCCCCTTCATCCGGCCTGGGCGTCAGGCCGCCGAGTGGTGGTAAGTTGACCCGTCCCTGCCCTTGCCCGAATCTTTCTTGACCTTTCCTCCGCCTCTTTTCAGTGCGTCAAGTTCTCTCTACCCATCCACACGCTCGCCGTGGTCGTTCCCCCAACGGCCTGATGGCTTCCCAGGCCCCCTTGGCCGCTGGCGCTGCCGCGACAAACGACTGCCCTCGGTGCTCGAAGACCTTCTCCCGGGCCTGTGACCTCAACAAGCATATGAAGTCCCATAGCCGCCCGTACAAATGCGACGACAAAACTTGCAAGTACAACACGCTCGGCTGGCCCACGGCAAAGGAGTTGGAACGACACTATAACGACAAACACTCGGCCGCCCCACGAACCTACCCGTGCTTGTTTCAGCCATGCCCTTACTGGTCCAAGCGGGAATCCAACTGCAAGCAGCACATGGAGAAGGCTCATGGCTGGAAATATGTCAAGAGCAAATCAAAAGGAAAGCGCTCGGCAAGCCAGCGCAAGGCAGACAGAAGTGGTAGCCGGTCAAAGGCTGGTCCAGTGGGCGTCGAAGTGAAAAACAACCTCCCAGATGCCTCCGCCTCGTCCCAGCACCCGGCGGTGTCTACCTCAGCCGGCGACTTTGTCCTGTTTGACGATCATGCCGACTCCATCAGCGATGACGAGGATCACCTTGACTCGACCCACGGCGATTCGCAGAGCTCCGAATCCTATTTGCCCTGGACCTCGCCGGGAACTCGGTTGCGGAATAACGAGCTGTTTATCGAAAAGTTCAGCGAGGCTTACGGAAGCCTCCTCCCGAAATCGAAAACTCTGGTCAATAACGATGGCTGCCGAGTGAACCAACACCCAGAACCTCGAGAGCCCCGCCAGGCTGTCAATCATGTCGCCGTTAAAATCGAATCACCAGTCATGGTGGTCAACACAGTCCTCCCGAGGAAGAGGAACTATGAGGCAGTCGGGGTTCCGTCAGCGGGCCTGATAGAAGCCGCTAATACAGTCTCCCGTGTGACGCCGCACGGAGGTCCAGCAACGTCGACCACGGCACCCAACCCTTCCAGCTCCTCGAAAGACGAATGGCCAAACAGCGACGACAAGGCACGTCCAAAGAAGAAGTCAAAGCCCAACCCTCCCGAAGACTTTACCGACGCGAGTATGCCCGACATTTTCCGCCATGCTCATCCCCATATCTAGTGAGTCGCAGCTCTGGGCGAGCTGATATTTGCAGTTGCTGACGGGTGTTGAATAGCGATAGAACCCTGACGGACAAGTTCTCGGCGTGTCACACCGTGCATCAAGAGATCTCGACGTTGATGTAAGTTTTGTTCCAAATGCGACCCGTTGACGACGCTAATCTGACTCTTAAGACGCCATCTAAGCAGACCCGCCCATGGCCTCAAGGTCACAGATCGAACCATATCTTCTTTCGATATCGAAGATGCGAGCTACAGGCACCCGAAAGTCGGCGTCTGCCGGTCATGCTGGCAGACGTTCGATGACCGCGAAACCTTTGCCGCCCACGGGTTCAGCCCTTGCCAGCGAGTCTCGAAGGGAAAGCGAGAGAAGTGGCGCATCTTGTTTGAGAGCTTTACGCCCCTTCTCCAGTCCGTCGAGACCGGTGTGTCGGACGTTGACGCAGTTCAGCATGTTGACCAGCAATGGGAAATGAATCCCGGCCACCCGGATGGGACGTTCGATTTCCATGGCTCTGATGGGGCTGATACCCCTCCGACCTCGGTCCCTTCGCCTGTCATTGCCCAGCCGATGAACTTGGATCCGTTCAACCAGGCAGCCGCGCCATTCGTTGCGGCAGAAGAACATGACAGGCTACAGAAGGAGCACCGAGCTCTGCGCGAGAGGCACCAGCAGCTCGAGAAAATGGCCCAGGTTCTCCTCGTTCAGCGCCTTGTCCAAGAGACCATGAAGCACGCTGCCGCATCCGGGCACGATACCATACCGCCAACCTTGTGTCCCCCCAAAACCAAAAATCTTGGTCCGTCACGGGGGGTTCGGGATCGAGCCGGCCTCGTCCAGTACATGGACTCACAGTCCACCGACGTGAACATCTACGGCTTCATGGACGAAATGCAAGACACCCGCCCAAGTAACCCTTCTATGGACTCAATTCGGAGCACGTCATCCTCCTCAACCATCCTCCGTGTCCCACCGAGCCCGCCCTCCCAACCTGCCGAGCTCCCGGGCTCTCGAACCGGAGGCGCGCCAAACCAGCACACCAACAACGACAACAACAACAACAAACCCTTCCCCTCCCAACTCCCACCGCCCCCCTCAATCCCCGACTCAGGCTACGGCACCGAAAACAGGCGCGGCAGCCTCGGCGACGCCGCCCTAATCCCAAAGGCCATGGTAACCAACTTCGGCCCAACCCCACCATCGACCGCCGAAGCGGCAGGAGGAGAACAAGAGGAGAACGGCCAAAAGGCGGACGGGCTCCCGCAGTCGATGCTGCGAGCCGTCGTGCCGTCGCCGCCATCACACAGCCAGCAGCAGCAGCAACAGCAGCTTGGGTTCCTGACTGATCAGGACATGCTGGAATACTACGACGCGTCGTACCGCATGTTTTATCAGGATAGTAGTCTGCACTTGCGACGGTCGCCGATTGGGTTTACGTTTGATTCTCAGTCGGGGGTGGATTAGGGTGGTGACAACATGGGTTGGAGAGGTGGTGTGTGGTGATGCTTTTTTTGGCTGCTGTTTTGTTTCTTTTTCTTCTTTTTCGAGGAGTCAGGGATCAGGGTTACGAATGACATGTTGTGTAATGGGTTTACGATCGGGCAATGTGTCTATGCGGGATGTACAACTTTCTATTTTGGTTTTTTCTTCTCTCTCTTTTCTCTTCTTTAATATCACCACATACGTTTCATTTCACGCCCCTCACGTGTCTAGCAACTGAGTTTTTTTTTTTTTTTTTTTTTTTACAATATCGGGCCCACGCCACCATGCGATACGGAGACCGAGACGAACAGCACAATGGGGCAATGAGAGATGACGACCTGCTAGACAGGCAGAGTGTGAGAGAGAGGCTGAGGGAAAAAGACACACACACACCCACGCACACACGCACACACAAACAGAGAGAGAGAGAATGATGGCATGCGCCAAACCATAGAGGCTACAACGACGTTACATGGATGGACATACAAGTGGGCTGTGCGAAAACAAGATAGGTGCGAAGGGAAAACCGATAGCAAGCGACGTGTATTGGGCCTTGGATGGTCAGAATGAATATTATTCTGTTTCCGACGGCGCAAGTCTTCCGATATGCGAAAGGGTGTGTTCCCGAGCCGGAGTCGAAACCTTTGAAGCTGCCTGCTCTCTAGACCTTGGGGCTATCTGCTCGGCCTTGGGGCATGGAAAGGGGCTCTGGTTAACCCCAGGTATTGGTGGGCTTATTTCCACTCACTTATTGGAAGTCCACCCTCTGCTCAGATCTCCCTCTCTCTCGAGAGAGAAAGAGAGACTCCCTCATTTCCCATCTCCCACATGACAGAAACACTCGGAAATACTAAAGTTACGCCCTCAACAAAGCAAGCCTTCATACCTAACTCTCTTATGTTCGTCGTTCTCAAGAAGTGACCCTCCTATGTACACGCACGCACACACCTACATACACCCATGCACCGACCGAAACCACCACACCCACACCCGCAGTCAGTCAATCTTTTCTCCTGAGCACCCACCCCACTACCCTCCTTCCCCCTTCTTTCCCAGCACCGCCCCCCTTCCCCCCAACCAACAACAGCAAGCAACCCCCCTAAATACAAGACCCATACCCCTTCTGACAACCCAAGATAGCCAGGCACGAAATAGTGTTGGAGCTACACTTGCCCGCAGGGCTGCAGCAGGTGCCAAAGGAGCTGCCGGAGCAGGTCTGGTCGACCTCCGGACCGCAGTTGGCGTCTGTGCTGACCGCGGGACCTGTTGGTGTTGGTTGGCCGCGGGACGTTGCTTGGAGTTTGGTTAATTGGTTTTTCTTCTTTTCTTAGAGGGGGGATTACACATCTCCCAAAACTGAAACTAGGAACTGGGAGAGAGTGAGGGGGAGGGGGTGAGCAGTGCTTACAAGTAGTCTTCGTCGAACTCGTCGTCGTCGTCGTCCCATCACACTTCCCCCACGCAGGCTGGCAGCCGTTGGCGATTGCGCAGTAGTCGGAACCAACACCGCACAACCCATCCGCGGAGCAGCAGCTTCCCCAGCGGGTGCCGGCGCATGTGACTCCCTTGCCGCAGGTGCCGTCGGTGCTGGCGCTGGTGCGCGTCGGCGTGACCGTCGTGGTGGTCTTGGTGACGACGACCGACGAGGTGGGCACTACCGAGCCGCCCGGCCCCTTGCGGTACCAGTTGGCAGAAGGGTCGCCGAGGCACTCGCCGACCGTCACGGCTTTGTAGCCGGCCGCAAATAGGGAGGTGAGAATGTAGTCGGTCAGGTTGTAGACGGTCTGATAGTGGATGTCGTGCTCGATCTGGAGGAAGCTGTCCTTTTTCGGGTTGGAGCCGTCGATGGCGTCGTCCCAGATGTCCTTGCTGGTCTGGATCTGCTTGGCGTCGTCGTGGAGGTAGCCCTCTGTGTCCAGGTCGAAGTAGATGGCGTGGTATCCGAGGGTCGACAGGATGCTTTGGCAGTTCTTCTCGCAGATGGAATAGGGGGGCCGCATGTAGGTCGGGAAGAAACCGAGGATGGAGTTCAGGGCAATCTCATTCCACACCATCTGGTTTGTGAATTGCGTGCTGGTCAGCTGGCTGGCGTTCTGGTGAGACCAGGTATGGCTGGCAATTTGGTGTCCTTCGGCATGCATTCTCTAGATCAACCTCTTGTGTTAGTCTGCTGTTCGTTTCGAGCGGTACATAATCTGCTCTGTTACCTTGATGACAGCAGGATAGATGCTCGAGGGGTCATTGATCTTTCCCTTGCCATTGTTGTTCCCGGTGATGAAGAACGTCGCCTTGGCCCCGTAGCTCTATTTCGGTGTCAGCCTATCTCCACGAGAACACCTAGATACTCGCATCTCAAACCTTCAACTTGTCAAGCAAGTCATTCGTATAGATATACGGCCCGTCATCAAAGGTCAGGGCGATATCGCCCGCCTTGGCGCAGTCATAGATGCCAGCTCCTCCGTACAAAACACTCCCAGACTTGGGCCGAGCAACGTCCGAGGTATCTGCGCCGCTGGGCTTTTGGTTCTAGAGGCGCTGTCAGATGTAGCCCAGCAAGGATAAGTCCGCAAAGAAGATGCTTACCCCGTCGCAAGCCGCGGCATAGTTCAGTTGGCAGTCAGGGGCGGCACAATAAGTCGTGCCCTTCCCGCACCATCTGTCAACACGCACGTTAGTCGGGCTCTGCGTGAACAGCAAGTATGGCAAGTAAACCAACACACCCTTCAGCGGAGCAGCATAAACCAGATGCGCAGCTCCCAACGCCTGGTCCGCACTTCCCGTCTGCAGAAGCATCCTGGCGCTCCCTCAAGCTGCCGCCATAATTGTTTGGCAGATGCTGTCTTCTAGCAGCCCCGTGCTCACTAGGCATGCTATTGCCGAGGCCCTGCGATCTGGATAGGAACTTCCTCCCTCCTAGCAGCTTTGGCACGTGTTGGCCATGGTCGTTGTGGGCAATTGCCGAGCCAAGGGAGGCAGCGAGGATGGCCGTTGATAACTTCATGATGAGACAGGGCTACACTACACTGTTCATGCCAGAAAAAGAA
Source organism: Chaetomiaceae sp. PYS4301M (assembly GCA_023628425.1). Lineage (NCBI taxonomy): Eukaryota > Fungi > Ascomycota > Sordariomycetes > Sordariales > Chaetomiaceae > Chaetomiaceae sp. PYS4301M. The sequence goes on from JAMAKR010000045.1 coordinate 143,513, forward strand.
GCGTGAAGACGATTGGTATGCCCCGAGTGCAGAGGACGGAGAGGAAGTGCAAGTCCAGCAAGGTGAAAGTTTATATTAGGGACGGAACCGAGTTCGATAAACGATCGACTGTGAGTGAGTAGTATCGAAAGGGACAGGGGCTCCCGCAGCGGCACCGGCCTTCCACACGCATGCGGTAGGGTTGTAGACGAGAGCAATGGGGGACTGACGGAAGGGTAGCTGGGGAAGTATAAATGAAGGTGGCAGATACCACATTACCGAGGGAACGCGGCCATCCAGGTTGGATGGGGTGCTTCCATATTACCGTCCATCTGCTCGGCGCAAGTAACCTTGACGTGGACGGGATCTCGACACTCACTGGCTTGCTTGCAGCCGTGACTCTCCGGTCTCCATGGTGCGAGACCAAGACCAACCTGAATACACCAGGCAAACGGGGGAGGAGGGAAAGATGCAACAGCTGCCCCTCTTCATTGACTTGGTGGCACCGCGACAGGACTGCAAGCGCAAGCGCAGGCGGGTAGCCTAGTCAAGTCATCCGGCGTTCTTCTTCATGTGTTGATGGGGGAATATGGGGATTCCCGGGGGCATGGCCGCCTCTGCTGGCTGAGATGGTCGGGTAACGCAAGCCCAATATACAGGGGTCCGCCTCGACTGGTCGAGGGACGGTAGCCTCACATGGAGCCAGCCTCTCGCGGTCTCATAGGTGGCAAGCGGCAGAGGCTCGACGCAGCGATGACTCGGATAGGGGAAGCACGCTCGGAGGTCGTCAAGCCGCAACTCCGTTCAGCTTGAAATAACGACATGACGAAGGGACAGGCGAAGGAGACGACGTGTACGGAACACGCTGATCAAGCCACGTCTGGGGGGAAAATCGAGGGCAGGATGACGAAAGCATCTTGCCGTGGCTGCATGAACCAGGTTCCGCGGGGCATGCGATTGCGGTGTGCTGCAACCAAGGGCGGGATGAGGGCGAAAGAGTGCAACGATCAGCCGCACGGTTGATGCTGGGTCTCGGCAGATCTGTGTTCCTGGGCGTGCCGGAGGGCTTCCTCGCTCAAGAGGTTTGGTACACAGTATTTCCGCAAACAGGATGACGCGGCAAAATATCCTAAATTTGAGCAGGCCGCGCCCGATATCACTACAATGTATTCCGGCTGAAGTCGACCTCGACCGTCGCTGTGGATTTGCGGAACGAGCGGGCTGCAGACCGGAAAGCAACGAGGACCGCGAGAGAGTCGTAAATGCGCGCGCACCGAGGTTGGGGCGGAAGTCGGCCGGGGAACGGAGTACATAGGTACAGGTGCATGAGAATTGGGGTTTCTGCAAGGTGAGGTGCAGAATGAGAGGAGGAAATCGGAGGTTGGTGTTGCGCAGCTTAAGTCTAAGACTCAAGCCCAAGCAGTGGAATCTTGGCCGGACAGAAAAAAAAAAGAACGATTGGAAAAGACCAGGATGGATATTTTTATCTAAATTTAGACCAATTGTTTCCGGCGCTGCTGCATTGTTCCTGCCTCTCCTGCTGCTCGGCCGAGGTGGTTGTCCAGCACTTGCCCAGGTTGTCTGGAACTGAGGCAGCAACTTCGGTTTGAGAAGGAACCAACCCAACTCTTCACTGTTGCAGGTTACACCTGCCCACCCTCACCCCAACATCCGAGTGCCTGGTCAGGCACAATACGGCAATACGGAGTGGTGTTAGGTTCCTGCAGGTCGACCGCATCCCTCCCTCCTCCCTCCCGTGATGTTGCTGAATTGGATTTGGAGTAGCAACCAGGTGTCAATGTCGCTGCAGTGTCGGGTAACCAACACGTGTAGTGTAGTGTAATGCTACCGGAATTAATAACGACGGCCAGTCTGAGCAAGCCTGGGAAGGGAAAGTTGGATGGCATCCAGTGTCAGAGATGGCCCGTCAAGTCTCAACGTCCTGCCGGTTTCCCGCACGACCACTCAACGTCTCCACGTCGACTACGCACCTAGAGACGCCGTGGTAACGTATCATGCATGTTGAAGCGGAGAACCGGCGCTCATCCCGTTCTTACAAACCTGCTTGCTCCTCTCGTTCTCAAGCAGGCTTTTGCTACGGTACCACTTACAGCAATGCTTCGGAGTTTGAGGAGAGATGGCACCGCGATGGTCGGCTCAGGGCGAGGCAGGACTGAACAAAGCGAGGCCAATGTTTATGAAGGGATGGAACATGACTCGGCAAAACCTTGCCGATGACGGCTCAAAACACCGACAAGCTATGGTCCCAACTTGGAAGCGCGTTGACTGACTGGGTAACAAAGGGTCAGTCGAGTTCCTCGGAATATGGTGCATCGACACTCCCTTGGCCTTCTCTAAGGGAATCGCAGGAATTGGGTGCTTGCTCATCTGGTGTCTGGCTTGCTCGTTGCCGCGGCTGGCCATCTCGCGGTCCAGCAGCGGGATGAAGCGGCCCTGTAAAACCAAGTTAAATGCTAACATGGGAGGGAAAAGACATAGAGAGTCTACTTACCTTGATCACTGTCTCTTCGTCGTTGTCGTCCATGCTTTGGGGCAGACAGATGACAGCGGGGTTAGGGTGCCTGGATATACCGTGTAAGTGATAAAGGAGCCTGCCTGACTGTGCCGCACGACTGCTCAGTCCTGCTGCCTGGAACAGTCTGCTCGTCCAAATCTCGAAGCACGTTAGCATGAAGCAATGTAGTGACTTGGGGGCGGCATCCAACTCAACCAGCTGAGCATAAAAACCTTGAGAACACACCAGGCCATGATTGGGCTATTATCCATGATCCATCCCGGACAAAGTCAGACGAGAAGAGCCCCCCCTTTCCGGGCGACAACAACGACAACAACAGCAACACACTCTGTCCTCCAACCCTGAAGACACACCATGGTCACCGGCGTCATAACCGTGCCCGACACCTTCCCTCCCGTCTACGAAATAATCCACCAATTCAACACCCCACCCTACCCCATCGTCGAGCTCCTCCAACCCCCCACCCTCGAAATCGACGCAACCACGCCCAGCATCCTAGAAATCCACATCCCCATCACCCTCCCCTACCACCTCGACAAGTCGCTCCCCTGGCCACCCTACATCCACAACCGCACCGACCCCATCAACCCGGTAAACAGCAACATCATGACCACCAGCCCAGAAGACTTCCAAAGAACCCACACGCGACACCTGACCCGCCGCTTCACAGCGCAGCTCGTCTCGCTGCTGTTCCACCTGCCTCCTCCTTCTCCCTTCGATACTGACACGGTGCTCAGCGACAACCACGGCCAGTTCCTCTACTCGTGGGACAGCAGCATCGTGGAGGATAAGGAGGGCGGGTTTGACTTTGAGCGCGGGTGGCGGCGGGACAGGGATGGGAATGAAGGGGAGGGGAAGATTCATGCGTATATCGAGTCGGAGGATTATATTGAGGTGTTGAATGCTATGAAGTTTTATCTCGTGCGGGGGGTGGAGGGGGGTGCAGAGGGGTGGAGGGGGAGGGATTTGAGGGTGTTGAGGTTTGATGTTGTGGGGGAGAGGCAGGAGATGGAGAGGGCGGTGCTTGAGAGTGGTTGGGCGGAGAGGCCAGTGGACGTGGTGGTGTTTGGGGTTAAGGAGTATGGGGAGGAGGAGAGGAGGGATATCATTCCGGAGGTTGTGCGGGTTATGGAGGTTGCTGAGAGGGAGCGTGCTGAGAGGGAGCGTGCTGAGAGGGAGTGTCTTGAGAGGGAGCTTGCTGCGAGGGATCTGAGGGAGCGTGCTGAGTGGGAGGCTCTTGAGAAAGAGCTTGCAGCGAGGGAGCTTGCTGAGAGGGAACTTGCTGAGAGGGAGAACTCATGATGGTGGTCCTCCCTAACTCACAACTAAGAGCCAACAGTGTTCATAGAGATAGCTTCGATTCAACTACCTAGTCATTTGCTTGCCACCTATCAGTGTTATAGCGACAAGAAACGAGTAGAAAAGGAGAAGGAAGCACGACCAGCATTTTCTCTCCACTCTCTATGAAACAAAATGCCAAGTCATCCCCCAATATCCTCCACGTCCCTTCGAGTTCAGGCCAACCCCACCCTGGATGTGCCACATAGCGAGAGTATTTTTCTTCGGACTGATTCTGCGGCTTGCTGCGGTCAGAGCTTTCTCCTATCTTTTTACATTGGTCGTAGGCGACGCGACGGTACTGCAGAAAGCTGTTTTTCTCTGTCGGGGTGCATCGTCCGCCGCAGCTGTTGATCCCCGTGAACTTATTTGGCACAGTATATTTGCAGGTGCTGCAGGCCGGGTAACTATATTGGCACATGGTGGCTGGAGGAGTTTGAAAGTAATCCAGGCGAGTGTGTCTGTTTGCTGAGTGTTGCTTGTTGGGCTGGTGTGGATTCTGCAGTAGCCTCAACGATGTCCAGACGATGCTGAGAGAAACGAGGACAGACAACAAGCCAGTTCAAGGGGCCCAGTCCAAGGGGGACTTTATCCCACATCATGACAACGGAAAACAAGTAGAGCAGGAAGTGAGTGGTCGGCCAAGGCATGACGGTCATGGCTCGCTGTGGTCGCCCTTATAACAGCTCGTAATGGTCATGCAGAACACCACTGCCGCCGTCGTTTTGGTAGGGCACCCGAAAGAACAAGCCAACCCTCAAAATCTGATTCCCAAGCGGCTTTCAAGCTTCAACTCTTTCGCCTTCATCTCTCAGGCCCAGGAGAACAGCCGAGAGGACACGGCGCCTCGATGTAAAGGGCGCCTTGTCCCATGGTCTTTGATGAAAGAAAGACAAGAAGCGACGTGACTAACTAACCGCTGTATTGCTGGCCGTTGGTCCGTCGTTTGTTGGGATTGAGAGTTGGCGAGGCTTGACGATTTTCAATGAACCAAGTCATGAGGCCCTTTCCCCCTTCAAATCCCAGAGGCCAAACTTAACCTGACTTGCGAAATCCTATCAGAAGCCACTCCCACGCAAAAACGGAAACAGGTGTGCTTTAACGTCTTTGGGGCCTTGGGTTCACGACTTGCGCGGTGTCTTCCGCCCCAACTTACCTGGCACTGCCTGGTTATGAGAATCGTTCTCGGGAGCAACGCATACGCCATAGTCCCCTTGGAATGATATTGCCCCCCCTCTCAGCTGTGCCAAACGTGTGTTGGGCAGTCCCGGCTTCCCAACCGCGTATTCGCCCGTTGAGCGACCCAACGATCGGACGGTGGGCCCCTTGCCCAATCTGTCTCTCTTTGTGTATCTGAGTAAGTCGTTCTGATAATCCCCCGTGGGGCAGGATAGTAACCATGTTCGCATTAACGTTGTACAGACTGCCCACCCGGCAAACAGCCAAAAGCCTCATACAAAAGTAATGTATATAAAAACAACAGTAACAAGAACAACAGAAAAGCAGCCTCTACACCTCCACACCAACCAACCCCTTCAACCGCCCCCCAGGCCACCAAAACTCAAAACATCAAACCATCGCCCCCACAACCCCAGCAATCTGCCCAAACAAAACGCCCTTAAACACCGCCTCGCCCATCTCCTCCCCCCAATGCCCCGCCTTCTTCAGCTTCTCCTTCCAAGCCTCCCTCTCCCCCTCGTGCATCTCCTCCCACCCCCTCGCCTCCCCATGCCGCTCTTCATCATGCCCCTCCACCTTGACAACCCCTTCCTCATCCACATGATGCAGCACAACCACCTTCTCCACCACCTCCTCCACCTCCTCCACCCCGTCCACCCCACCCTTCTTCTTCCCAACTTTCACACGGGCGTGATACTCCTCCCAAACCCCCCCCAGAGCAGAAGGGGAAGAAGGCAACGGCGACGGAACAGCAGGCTGTTCAACCCCAGCCAAACCGTAATAAAGCCCCGGCCGGTGCCAGCTGACAGGCGTGACATCGCGTGCGCGGATGACGGGACGCGAAAGACCCTTCACTTCGAGGAAGGCCTGGAGGAACAGGGCCAGGAACGCGATAAAGAGCGCTGAGGAGACGAGGAAGGTTGTTGGTGAGGGGGCGAGGGGTTTTAGGGCGAGGATGTACCGCCTTTTCTTTTCTGGGAGGGGTTTGAGTTTGAGGGGGAGGTGGTGGATTATGCAGGTGTTGGCCATGGAGCCGATGGAAGCGAGTTTGAGGGTTGGTGTGGGGGGTACCGGGGAGGCGGGGGAGGGGGTTGTGGGAGGTGAGGTTGGAGCGGGGGAGAAGGCGAGGCCGGAGATGGGGCCGAGGTGGACTTCTTTGAGGGTTGTGACTGGGTGCAGGTTGGCGATGAGGTTGACGTCGCCGAGGGCTTGGTGCTCGAGCGTGTATAGTGAGATGGAGCTGTCCTGGCCTGTTACGGCGACGGCGAACTGGGTGTCGCCCGTCGGTGCTGAGGGGGAGGCCGGCGGGGAGAGGTTGCGCACGGCCAGGCCTGTGGCGCGCGTGAGGCTCTTGGGGAGGTGCGTCGCCACGGCGAGCCTCGCTTTGCCCTCCTTCTCTTCCTTGCCGAGGTCGGATACCTTGGGGAGGCGGAAGCCCTGGAGCACCGCGCCGCCTGCTTTGGGGAGGTTCGCGACGGCCAGCACAAAGGTCGGCGTCAGGAAGCGGACGCAGCGAAAGGCCGGGCGGGCTTTGGCTCCGCTGGACTCGTCGTGCGGCATGGTGAAGACGGAGTGGGGGCCGCTGATGCTGCTCTTCCCGATGATCAGCGTGTACATGTCGTAGTCGTCGCAGTAGACCAGCTGGTGCTCGTCGTCCGAGATCTGTATCATGTCCATGTCCATAGCCTCCTTCACGAGCTCCACCTTTCCCCTGAGCTTCGGCGCCGGGGTTTTGCTGCCCGGCGCAGGAAGGTCGAAGATGGCAATCTGCGCATCTTTGGCACGGCCTAGTGCTCCTGTCGCGGCGGCGCCAACCGGGCCCGATATCCTCAACAGCCTCTGGTATGCCTCAGCGTCTGTGGTGGTGAAGAGGGCGGAGCGCGACAGCTCAGCGATCTTGGGCTCGGCCGAGGGTTTGGAGGGCAGGTCGGCGGAAAACACGCGGAAGTGCTCGTTTTTCCCCTTCTTCAAGTCGTCCTCGGCCGAGTTAATGCCCGTATAGAAAGTGACCGAGTTCCCCGCGCGGGAGCCCACGGCGAGCGTGTTGACACTATCCTCGTCGCGGCTCAGGTCGATCTCGGAGACAACCTGCAGCGCGTCTTGGTTCGAGACATCCAGAACGCTAATCTTGTTTCCCACCCCGCTCCTCGCAGCTCCGCCGCCGCCGCCAACTAGGAGGCGATTCGCATCCTCGGGGTCGAAGTCCAGGGCGTACAGCGGGTACGAGAGTCGCAGCTCGGCTGAGGGTATGGCAGGCGCCATCTGATCGCAATTGGGTCGCAATCCGGTCGCAAGTTAGTCGCAGTTGGCGTTGCAAAATCGCTGGGTTCGGTTTGCGGTGGGTTGTGTGAGAAATTGGACCGGGACTGGGCTGCAATGCAGTTTGAATAAATATTTCCAGCGGTTTCGGACCGCAAAGATGTCGATATCGACACGGTAATCGACAACACGATGACGCTGCTGTGCGTGCGTGGAGCCAACTTCAAGCTTGGAGCATGGAGTTTGCGCTCTGCAGTCTTGTCTGGCCTTTGGTGGAATCGAGCCAATCACAGCGTGCGACCTCTCCCGTTAGCGAGCTCTGGACTCTTGGCGAGGGCGGCAGACAGGGTTGAGCTCCCAGACGGGCCGACCAGAAGATGACGTCTTTGTCTTGGCACTCCCCTTTTGTTGATTCGATTCAGGGGTAACTACTAACGGTAAAGCAGACCCCAAGTCCCCAACTTTGCTCCTATGCGATTCAACCTGAGGAAGAAAACACTTTTAGACTCAGTAACTTAGACTCAGTAACCACAGCACACGCATCATCCATCCTGGTCCATCATTCTGCCATGTTCACATGAATCGCCTTGGCGTTGCAGTACGGCGCAAGGCCCGCCTCGCCCAGCTCCCTGCCAATGCCCGACTGCTTGACGCCTCCGAACGGGATTCTGAAATCAGAATCGTTGCTGCTGTTGATCCAAACCATGCCCGCTTCAATCTCCCTAGCCACCCGGTGCGCCCGCACTAGGTCCTTCGTAAAGAGCGCCGACCCTAGACCGTACGTCGTGTCGTTCGCCAGCTCGATCGCCTCCTCCTCGGTGCTGAAGCGGACGATGGCCACGCACGGGCCAAAGATCTCCTCGCGGAAGATCTTCATGGTGGGTTTCACGTTGGTAAACACCGTTGGGGCGATGTAGAATCCCTTGCCCTTATGAGGTGCCGGCTCGCCGCCCAAGACGATGGTGGCGCCTTCTTCCTGCCCAGACTGGATGTACGAGAGAACCCGGTCGTACTGCGCCTTGGTCACCTGCGGGCCCTGGAACGTGCTCTCCTCAAACGGATCTCCCAGCACTGAGATTTCCTGGACCTTCGCCTTGAATTTCTCAATGAACTCGTCGTAGACCTTCTCGTGGACCATGAGGCGCGACGTGGCGGTGCAGATCTGCCCTTGGTTGCTCATGATGCCGATGTGCGACCACTTGGCGGCCAGGTCGAGGTCGGCGTCCTCAAAGACGATGAGGGGCGACTTGCCGCCCGTCTCGAGGGTGATGTTCTTCATGCCCGAAGCAGCCAGCTTCATAATCTCCTTCCCGGTGGCCGTGCTGCCGGTGAAGGCGACCTTGTCTACGTGCGGGTGCTGCACGAGCGCCGAGCCGGCCTCTCGGCCATGGCCGTTGATGATGTTCACCACGCCGGGTGGGAAGCCGGCCTCCTTGATGAGCTGCGCCACGTACAGCATGGAGAGCGGGGTCTGCTCGGCAAGCTTGAGGACTACCGTGTTACCGCAACACAGGGCGGGCCCGAGCTTCCAGGCGGCCATGTCCAGTGGGTAGTTCCAGGGGATGATCTGGCCGCAAACGCCCAGCGGTTCCTTGACGGTGTAGGCAAACTTGGCGGGGCCGACATCGATGACCTGCCCAAAATTCTTGTCGGCGTAGCCGCCATAGTACCGGAACGTATTGATCACCTCGGGAACATTCTCATTCAGGGCGACCGAGTACGGCTTGCCATTGTCGAGACACTCAATGGTGGCCAGCGTCTCGGCATGCTGCGCCATCAAGTCAGCCAACTTCATCAGCAGGGCGCCGCGCTCTGTGCCCGAGAGGGACTTCCACGACGAGTGCTTGAAGGCCTTGCGGGCGGCAGCCACAGCCGTGTCGACATCATCGGCGGTTGCGGCGTAGACGGAGCAGATGTCCTCCTCCGTTCTGGAGCCGAGTTAGCAGTCGAGCGCGGTAGCTACAGAGAGCCTGAGGCTGCAGGTGAATCACGCACGCGGGGTTGACCGAGGTGATCTTCTGCTCGTTGCTGCTCTTGACAAACTCGTTATTGATGAAGAGGCCGAGTGGCTGGGTCCACTTCCTGCCATTTGGCGCGGTGAGTTCCACCTCCATGCTCGAGCTGCCGGTGTGTTTCGGCTGTCTGGCCTGGGAAGTGATCGAGAAGCTGCGGAAAGTGGCGAGTATGACGACTCTCCTCGGTTGGTTTCCGGCTGGGCAACTCAACCGCTTCCAGGCACAAGAGGTCCGCGGGAGGAGGGACGCCATCTTATATGTGCATCCTTGGCCCTCGGCCGGTCCTTGGTTTTGATGAGAAGCTGACCTACCGGGCACTGACCATACGGCGATTAGTTGCACAAGTGTGGGTGTGCGTGTGGGTGCGACAGTGTGGGGGTTCTTGGCTAGAATTCGGGATTTGAGGGATTGGGACAGGCGTCAACTTGTCAAGTGCAACTTCTCGGCCCAGGGACTTTTTGCCCTGTTTGAGCTGCCTGTTGCTGCAGTGCCTTCCCCGATAGGTGTTTATCGACAGGTTCCTGCCTCCGATCTTGCAGAATGAGAAAGCAGAAAGCGAATCAACCAACGGCCGAGCTGCAGGATGGGCGGGATCCGAAAATGGCCGCGCTTGCTTGCGATGCTTGGAAACGGTTGGCCTCGGCTCGATGCGATAACTGATCAACGTCAGTTCACGAGCGTTGCAGCCGGCACGCTGATGCAGAACAATGCACCTCACAAACGAGGGTGGCCGGCGCAGCGGGGTGGTCATGCAGATCCCGTTGGATTTTGGCCAATAATAAGGCCAGAAGATAAGAATTATGGGTCTTTCGATAAACAACCTCGCCGCAGCCCGCCACCACACCCACTGTTTGCAGGCTACCAGCGCCAGGGATGGTGTGACATAACGTCAAACCCACCGGCTTGTAAACGCAAACCGCAGACAAGTGACAACCAACAACACAATCTGGAAGCATTTTGTTTTGTATGTATGAGGTAGTGAATCTACGGAATACATACGCAAACAACACCATTCACTTCGTGGACATGCGACATCGAGTCTTTCGCCCATCATGATTGAGATAGCGGCAGCGTCGTCGCCCGTGTCGTCGATCGTGTTTGCGCTGGTCGCGCTGGTCGTCATCTCGGTCGTCGTCCTCCTCATCCTGCGATACTTCCTCCCGTTGCGCACAACCCCCGCCTACCTCCTCGTCCCCGTCTTCTTTGCGCTATGGCTTCCTGCGAGCATGGTGTTGCTGGTGCCCATCGACCTCGCATCCAGCACCCTGGTCGATGACATTGATGCCCGCGGGATATGGCTGGACCCAGGCGCCCTGAGGGTGTCGTGGAGGATCACATACTGGCTTACCTTTGCCCTGACCTGGTATGTCTCTTTGATAGTTCGACATACCCATGTACCCATCTCTAATTGTCGCCCATCCGTTCCAGGTTCATTCTCCCCATCCTCGCCGAGTACTCCGACTCCGGATACCGCGAACCGAAAGCCAAGGTGCTCGACTCCCTCCGCGCAAACGCCCAGTACTATGCGATTGTCTTCGGGTCCGGAGCGCTCGGTTTGATCTACGTCCTCATTTCCTACGGCCACTTCTCCACCTCCCTCAAAAGCACCGTTATGGCTCTCGCGTACTGCTGGGGGTTGGTCCTTGCCATCTACTTGATGGGCCACGGCCTCGTCTCCATACCTCGCCGCCTATACCGCAACGCAAACGTCAGCGGCAGGCTGCGTCGGATCCAGATGCAGGCGCCCCGAGTATACGAAAAGATGGACGACGCCGAGATGGATCTCGAGGACCTTGAGCTTCAGGTGGGCGAGCTCAGTCGCCGCAAGGGCGGCAGTATCAGCCTCTATGAGGATTGGGTCGAGGAGCTTGTCGACATGGTCAACCTGCCTGAGTCGCAGACTGGCCGTTCAAGTGTCGTCCGGGGCTCCGGGGACCACAGCCCGCTTCCCAACGTCATCACCGAAAAGTTCCTGGCAGAACTCACTGGGCGGCTGGTCAGGGCAAGGCACGCACGGTCAAGATATGTCAACGAGTGGAACCTGTTGCTGCAAGACGCCGTCAGGACACAGGCAATATTGGATTCGGCCGCTTCCAAGAAGCTCGACTTTGGCAAGGCCTCCCCCAACTCCGGCTTCTGGGACAGACACACCCTTTTGACGCCCTACACGCGCTTCCTCTTCCACTACCATCTCGTCCCGTACCTACAAATCGCACTTGCCGGCATCCTCTCTTTGGCCTCGGTCTGTATCGTCTGGTCCGAACTCGTCAAGGGTCTCTTCCCGCAGCTCTCCGTGATCCGCTACAGCGTGATCCACCACCAAGTGGCGGCCAAGGGGCAGCTCGGCTTCGCCGGCCAAGTCATTGCAGCCCTCTGGATGGTCTACATGTGCGCCGCCGCGCTCATCTCGATAACCGAAGTCAAGGTTTGGCGCGGCCGCGCGCTCGTGCGTCGCAACACGGCCCCCGAGTCCGCGTTTTGGTACGCCAGCCAGGTCGCGCGCCTCAGCGTCCCCCTCACCTACAACTTCATGACCTTCCTCGGCGCCATCTACCGCGACACGGTCTTCTACAACTTCCTCGGCAAGCTCATCGACCTCACCCCGCTCGGCAAGTGGTTCGACTACCTCTTCCCGGCCTTCATCCTCCTGCCCGTGTGCGCGACGCTGTTCGGGCTGTACGGCAAGATCCGCCGCGTCTTTGGCTTCGGCGTCGTCGACGTCCTGGACGACAACGACGACGATGACAACAACACCAACGACCTCGGCGTCGCCTTCGGCACCGGCTCGTGGCGCGAGGGCCGCGACCTCATCGAGCGCGAGCTTAACGGCACCTCGGCCGCCATCCGCTCGCGCCGCGCCGACATCACCGGCGGCGGCACCGGCACCCGCCGCTCTGCCACCCCCGTCCTTTCCATCCCGCCGCGATCGGGCCGTCCCACCACCGGCGGCGGACCGACAACCCCGTTCGGCACGTCGCCTACCGCCGGCACCGTGGTGGGGTCCTCCCGTCGCCAGCAGGCGAATACCTCGGCCAGGAGGGTCGGTCGCGCGGCGGCCCCGCTGGACGATACTGATGATGATAACTTTTTTGACTCGATTGGCCATCGGCTCAAGAATACTATTGATACCCTCGACACGCCAAAGTGGTTGCAGGATATTGGGCAGGGGATTAAGAAGCCTAAGTGGATGGGCGGGGGCGGTGATGGGGGCGGGAGTAGTGGTGGGAGTGGGAGTGGGAGTGGTGCTGGGGGAGGAGGAGGAGGTTCAGACGTGAGGAGGTGGTTTGGGGGTGGTGGTGGTGGGAATGGGGAGGGGAGGATTCGGCTTTGATCTGAACCCCCAATCCCCCCTAATTTGTGATTTGGCTGTTTTCTTTTTTTTATCTTTGGGTAGCGTGCGGATCTGGCTTGATTTATTTGGTGATTAGTACCTACGCTGCCTACCTACCGTGCTTATCCTGGGTGTACATGCATACAGACACACGGAGTCGGCCATGAGGCTTAATGATGGAGACAGGAAAGGGAGGGCGGGCATTGCGTGGCGTTCTAGGGGCGGGGGAAGGTTTCTTGTTTTCCGGCGCGGCTTTCTATGTAGGTAATGTCAGCTCTTGGGAGACGGGCGAGAAAGGAATCACTGAACCAACCAACCAACGAAGCTGGCGCAAAAATGCGTCCGTCAGTCAGTTCGGGTTTCCAATGCGGTGTGTGGATATCTACCTGGTAGATAGGGGGTAAAGGAAAGGAAACGGATAATATTTTGTTCTGAACTTTGTCGGGTTCAGATGCCATTGCTTCTTCAGGATCATAACTCTTCTTCTGGCTTAAGTTTGAGGGGATGGATAGCAGCCTGGGTTGGAGCAGTGGATGGTATCATCACGACGTGGGAGTGGACATTTCCAGGAACAGGAGATCCGTTCAATAGCTTATTCATTACAGCTAGCTAATGGGCTCTTTGCGAGACCGACTTGCAACTCGTTTCTCCGGGGTATCCATGCTTCATAAAACCGACCATGCCAATCCACCAACGCGAGAGCAAACATATTTATGATCCATCCCAATGCCCATCTTCCCACCAAATACCATCCGCTAACATGCTTCCAAGGCCAAATCCGTCAAGAACCACTCATTCCTCAGCCCGCGGAGGGGCCGCCTCAGACAAAGACATCCACCTCCACCACCCCGCCCGAGCGTCTGGCATTGTAGATGGCAAGGACGGCATGCTCCCACTCGTCTTCGGTCGTAACGGTCTTTCTCCCGGACGGAGTCTGGATCTCGAAGAGCGGGGCCTGGCCAGCCGTCTCGAATGCCGATTTGAGACTGACAAAGGCGCCGCGCGCAATCACGTAGTCGGTGTGCCGGTAGGTCGTGGGGCTTGCAAGGTCGCTGCCATCGATCTTGTCCTTGACGTAGACATGATACTTCAGCCTGGCGTTGGCAGGAACCTCGAGGTGGTAGATGTTTTGAGTGGCGACGATGCCGAGGGAGGATTCCGCATGCTTGCGCTTCTTCGCGGCGGTGACGTCCGTGGCGAGAGCTTCGAAGAATGCCTGGGATTCCGGCAAGGGCGAGGGGCTCTCAGTGACACCGGCGACCGACACGGGCGGCGACTGCGGTGGCGATGGCGACGGAGTCGCGGTATGGGCGTGGGAGCGAACATGACGCAAGGCGGCCTGGTGCATCTGCCTCTGGTTGTAAAAATACCGATACAGCAACATGGCGAAGCTGGCCAAGATACTGGGAAGCATGTCAGCAAGTCTCCTGAGAAATGGGGACGGTTAAGGGGTTGAACTCACATTGATGAGTCTCTCGGCCAGAAGAGAGTCCGTGATTTAGCGGTTAAGCAGTCGCGACCAAACCAGGTACTTCCCCATTCCATGGTGGTCAACAAATAGAATGCGACCTTGATGAGGGTACTCTTGGTCTCGCACGAGCGACTGGTGGGCCGTTCGACGAGCTGGGTCATCGGTGGCTCCTTGAGGAATTTCTTCATCGCGCCACCCAGCCGCTTACCCTCGCCGATGCCAAGCTCAAGATGGTCGTAGAGGAGTTCGATCTTGGTGTTGCGGTCTGCTCACAGTTAGCCACTAATCTCTCTTATAAGGGGGAGCGTGTTGTGAAAGAGGACTTACTGAGGGTGACGTAGTAGGCCAGTTCCTCGGCCAGCTTGAGGTCGAGATCGACGCGTCGAGGCAGGCGGGTGCGCATGTTGGTGTAGCTATTGGCGTAGCGAAACCCCGGGATCTGGGTTGCCAGGATGAAATGGTCATCCTCAGCGCTATCGCTTCCTTGACTTTCTGCATGAGCATTAACGGCTTGATCTTGGCTGGAGATGGACTCCCAGAGGCTGTCAAGCTCGGCTTCCAGAGCCGCATCGTCGAACGATAGTGTCGCAGGGCCAGGGCCGGGAGTGTCATGAGCGGAGCATTGGGTACTAACCACGAGGTCGCCTGAAGTGCGTCCGTCCTGGTGCGATAAAGAGGCACCAGGAGGATCAGGGACTGCGGGCAGGAAGAGCTGCGGCGGCTCAGAGAGCGCGTGCTGGTTGTCGGATTGAGCCAGCAATTGACGCTCAGGGAGATGAAGCTGGATAGGAGAGTCAGTCGCCTGTTGAAGGTGGTAAGGCGGCGAAGATGTTTCTGGCTCACAGTCGGGCTCTTGCGATGGCTCCGAACCGGCAGCGACTTCAGTAAAGAGAGAAGTCAGCTCCGTGTCATCATCGCCACCAAAAAGCGAGTCCAAGTCGCCATCTTCTTCTCCGACGGCGAAGAGAATGTCAGCGATTGATTCTTCGGCCATGACGAGGATGGTTTGGGCCATGCGCTGTGTTGCAGTTGCTGCGCAGTGGATGTTGGAGTGATGGGGGTTTTTTGATGAAACAGGCAGCAGCAGGGAGGATTGAGGACGAAATTGAGGCCAACGTTGGCGCGCCAGCCAGCCTTGCGAAACCCTAACCCTGCCCATCAGTCGACTGGGCGTCGCCACAACTTGTGTCTGGTGACACTGGAAGCTTTCCACTCCTTCCGAACGACAAACGGCAATAAGTCACATCAACCTGGAAGGTACCTGCCTCGTCTGGATAATAGGAAGATCTGTCGAAGAGGACCTGCCTACCTTAGGTACCAAAGTGTGCCGTGTGCTTGATCTCAAGGCGTGCCGAATTAGGAGTCCTCTGATTTACTCCCGAGAAAGAGTGCGCAGTCATTGATATAGAAGTCCCAGATTGCATGATTTCAACGGCCACCCCTCAGTAGCCAAGCGGTCAACGGGGGTGGCCACCAAAAATCCCCGGGGCTCGAGGCTCCCGGCCAAACCCTTGGTATCAGTACCAAGAGGTCGCTGCTTCGAGCCAACCCAGCCCCGGGAAAAAGTAAACCTTCGGGTTTCGTAGCCGGACATCCCCTCGAGGGGGTGGCCGGTGAGCTTTTGCCGTTTTTCTCCTTTTCCTTTTCTTCCTCATCCCTATCTGAGATGGGAGAAGAGGGGGGACGAACAACGACAACAACCACAACAACAATAACGACAATAGCAGACGAATGAGGCCAGCAAAAACCAACAGCGGTATGAATGGTAGCACGTCTTCATCTTAGAGGACAACTTTGAGGTAGGATTCCACCTGTCATCTGATCCACGAATGCTGAACGTCCCCTCGAATGCATCAACCAACCTGCCTTGACACTTCAACACCACCACCAATCTAGCGACAGAAACCCATCTACCCTCTCTAGCACAAGTCTAACCAGAGACCAATCTAGATGCACCAAGGCAATGCCACCCTCCCGCACACTCTTCACCACCTTCCTCTCAGCCTTTACCGTGCCAAAAATGATCTACTCCAACTTAAACCCAAACCTCGGCGCCCCCTCCGCACCGACATGCACGCGGAACACAGCACCACCCAGCCGCTTACTCTCCCCCTCCCCCTCCTCATCCCCAGCAGTGGTAATAACCAGCTCCCCACCCCCCACCAAATCACAGCACGTCGCATTCCTCGTGGGAATCTTCACCTCACCCACCAACTTCCCCTCCGGTGACAGCTTCAGCACGCGCGACTCGCCATAGACAGCATGCCAGAGGTTTCCCTCGGTGTCGACGCGGAAGCCGTCGGGCTCGCCGGGCCCGACGTGGCGGTAGAAGACGCGCTCGTTGGACAGGGCGCCGCCGTCGACGGTCGGGTCGTAGTCCCAGGCAAAAACCTCGCGCGCCGAGGAGTGCGTGAAGTACATGGTGCGCGAGTCGGGCGAGAAGCCGACTGAGTTGGGGATTGTGAGGCCCGAGCGGGTGCGGGTTGCCGGCGTGCTGGGGGGGTGCGTGAAGCGGTAGAGGGAGCCTTTTGTTTTGTTAGTTGAGACCCCGTCGCCAGAACACTTAAAAGCAGAGACAGCGGAAAAAAATACTCACCCTCAGGCTTGAACGGCCCCAGTCCAAAATCCGTCATGGTCCCCAGCCAGAAGCGGCCGTTCGGGTCGACCGCACCATCATTACTCCGGATGCGCTCGACGCCGTCCTGGTCAAACTTGGTCACGTACTCGTACGTGCCCGTCTTGCGGTCCAGCACAGCCAAGCCCTGCTTGGCGCCGATCAGGACGGCCTCCTGCGGGTCGCGGCCCTCGATGTCGGCGGTGACGGTGACGGCCTCGCTGAACTGGAGCGTCTTGAGCGACGAGGGGCCCTCGGTGAGCGACACGGTGTGCAGCTGCTGCTTGATGATGTCGACGAAGCGCAGCGTGTTGGTCGCGGGCTCGTAGAAGGGACCCTCGCCGAGTGAGCAGTGCGTCTCGAGGTAGGGCTCGCTGATGTGCCATTGCTGGAGGTTCTGGGTGTCTGCCATTTTTAGGGCTTGTGTTGTCGTGACTTCTTTGCTTGGAGATAGAGTTGGCGGGGTACCGAGATGATGTCAATTGCTGCCTCGGCGTCTTGATGCTTTCGATGAGCCGCACAACAACCGGATTCCTCCAATTCGGTCAAATCAACAGCTGAGACGACCTGATCCTGTATCACTTAAGAAAGCCGCGGCAAGAAGCCACGCAGATCGGAGTCGTCGCGGCCGCGTCATTTTATTATCTGTCCTCCGACTCCAGATGCGGAGCCAAAAGGGACGGCCCGGATCGAGGGGTTGCTGCTGCACGGTTGCACCCTTTGCAACGTCCCGCCTTTTCTGGGGACGGAAGGCGGCCCTCGGATCCGTTACGGCCGCTGACCTTGACAGCCGCCGGGAAAATGCCGGCCGAACATGTTTATCTGCCTGGGATGATGGAATCCTGTCCCGAGCAGGGAATCGCGAGAGGCGAGCAGCCTGGTGTGCGCGGGAACATCGAAGCTTGGGGGTTCAAAACCTCGAGGTGGTTGCTGAGTGATTGCCTGCAAACCTGGAAGCGGGGTGCTTGCACCGCTCGACCCAAGCAAGCTACCCCGCCATAACTCTCAATCCAAAACCTCGCAAAACCCCGAGTGTTTTAGAGCTCTGGCGCATCTGCTTCAACAAGAGAAAACAACTGCTTGTATTTTCATTTTTTTAAAATTTTTTTTTTTATTGAATGGGGTTCTTGTCTTCTGCATTCTCCTGGTCTCAAAAACGCAGGGTGGTGATGTATGGGTCTGCTACGTTTGAGGGCCGTCCATTGGCGTTTGACAGGCGGCGGGAAGTGGGGGACAAGAATTCCCGTCGGTCTCGGGGCTTTGGATGTCGTGAGCATTTCACTTGTCAAGGAGAGTCGTGAGCAGCTTACTGTCAGTCCTGTGTTAAAAATGTTTCCCAGCAGCAACATTGCGTTTTGGTGATTCCCCCGCTTCTTTCTGGGCTCTGTCAGGGAAAGGGTCTGCGTGTGGTTGATCCCGGGATCCTGGGCACGGCATCTCATCTTCACTTCCATCTTGTTTGTGCATTTCCATCTGCTATTCTCTTCGACACATGATCTGCACCCACTGCACCTGACGCCGCCGCCCGGGGTTCCCAACTGTTCCTGAGGTGGGCATGCGCCCGTTGCCCCATTGGAGAAGTTGCAGACCCGACTTACACACAAATCAACCACCTTGTCTGCCTGCCGCTTTTCTTTTTTCTTCTTCTTTCTTTCTTTTTGTTTTGCTGCGACTCGGGGCAAAGTGAGAATCGGAATATTTATCTCCTCGATGTCATGCCCATGTGCTTGCAGTATTATTATTATGCCTGTAATGTATTATTATCCTAATTACCTCCCCGTCTCCTGCGCTGGGGGAAAGGAGATTGACATGTGTCTCCCGCATCCGCATCCCGTCCTGCTGTGTCACAGTCGTCTGCTGTCGCAGGAACCCGATGTTTGCGAGGTGGCAGTGGAACATGACATTCTCAGAAATCCTCGGATATCCCGTGCCCGGGCCTTCTCTTTTGGGCCCCCTCCTGCGGGTAGGGTTGCATTGGGCTCAAATCTTCGTTTGCGTCTTTGGGCGTTTTGAAGTGTTCCGACGCATGCAAGGTCCCCGCACCACGTCTGCATGCCATCGACAACCCACTGCATGCGCTGCCGCATCGGGAATGGGGTCTGAGTTGGCACGGACGGACAGGGCCCCGAGATGGCATGCGCCCATACCACCTGTTCCTGTTCCCGACGCCCTGGTTGAGTCATCCCGTTATTCGTTACCGGATCCTTGTTACCGAACGCCTTCCTTTCAAATGCCTGTCGTTGTGCACTGGACATCGAGATGGTGACTTGGACTTCCAAAGTTCCAATTCGATTAATTTGGGAACTTTTGTTCCCCGTGACCCTCTGGCAGTGGCGGTGGACACGGGCTAGGGAACTGGTTTGCCTTGTCGTGGGGGTCCAGCGCCCTGAGACATTTTCGAACCTTGGTGTTTCCATCATCAAGCCTTCTCCTTGCTTTTCAGAACGCATTGTTGGGGCAAGGTATGTACCTATGTAACGTTCTGTACGGTGTACGGAGTAAGTTGGATGCCACAGTGCCTCTGTGCTTTTGTCTCAGTCACATCCTTGGCCTTACCTCACCACCTCGACGTGTTCTCTGGACGGAGTACAATTGCCGAAGTCGGGCAGCAGATGCGATGCGGTGAAGAAAACTGGTGGCTGCGGGTGATCTATTGCATCAGTCTCCCAACGCCCCTGCTCGTGATTGCATCCATCGATCCTGCTCCGAGCCCCTGCTCGTTGGTGTGCCTTGCGTCCGCCGTTCTGCACGACACAGCAAACCAATTGGGAACCAAAGTCCACCTTGTATTTCTCGACTTTTTTGTGAGACTCTGAAGCGGTGTACGGGATCTGCGCTAACATTAGTTCAAAGGCCAGGAAGTGAAAGCGTGGGGTGGTGTGGGCGGAAGGGGCCGGCACTTCGACGTGCGACAGCGACGCTGCATGCTCCGGACAGATCACTCCCAAATCTTCCAGGTTTACACTATTCCAGTCTTGACGCCCGAGGTCGCATCACTGGCCGCAGACCCTCGCCTGCAGCCTCACTTGACCTGACTTGGCCCAGCTAGGCCTCATTTTGGCCTCACTCTCTTGGGAACGGATGCAGCCCTCCCTCTCCACGAATGGGGGCGGGGCCGGGTTGCTCAGATCAGCAGCTACCCGATATCACCTTCTCGCATGCTTGTTGCTGTGGGTGTTGACATCACTTATGCGCAGACCTGCGTGCATGGAAGGGAAGGCACTGTATGTATGTGTCCATACCTGAATCTAACCGTAGTGCACGGCGTCGAGTTACTGTATCTGCACGGCAACCCAATGCCCAGTGGAAGTGCTTCATCAGGCGTCAATGCGTGTTGACGGAGCAATCTCGAGGCAAAAAAGAGACCCGGTATCTACATAGTATGCTGCGTGCCTCTGCAACATGGGGGAATTTGGATTGACCTTGCGCAACAAGATGGGAAATTTGCGGCCAACAATCCGCACCAGAAACAAAAGTGTGAAAATAACGTTGGGAAATAAACAAATAGGCACTCTCCTGTGTAGTAAGCCAACCCAGCCGTTCGCGGAGAGAGAGCATGAACGGAAACAGTTAGAAAAGAGAGCCGACAGAAGATCCAGAATCTTCCATGAACCAACCGTCGCAGAAGCGGCTCATGCAAGCCTGGAGCGGTTCCTGACAATTCCTTCCCGTTGACCGTCTTGCATTGAAACTGGACAAGCACCCGTCCGAGATCACCAGAGGATGCCGTTCCCGGGAGCGGTCTGTGCGGTGTAGCCGACAGCTTGGACTCGGCGCGTCCGGTTCCCAGGCTTCCAGCTTGTTTCTTTTTGTGTCAGTGCCAGCGAGAGTGTGTGCGGCAGTTGATCCGCAGACTCGGCATCCGAAACTCGGAGCATGACGTGAGGGAGTGCTGTGATGGATGTGCTGGACCATTGAGGAGATGACAGATGGGCGGTGGAGAGTGGAAAAGAGTCGAGCTGAGACGGTGTCATGCAGACCAGATGCAAGGTGGTGACGTTATTTGCAGTCTAACGTTAGCGCAGGGCTGTTCCGTCTCCCGCGAACACGCAAACCGGGCACTGCAGGCAGGCGAATGAGCCAAAACGTCCTGGTGGGAAAGAGCTAGTCCGTCTTCGGTATTGTTCCTGCTGGGAGTTCCCCACAACCACGAGGTGCAGCCTGCAGCGCGTGCCACTCCAGTGCACACAGTGTCAATACCCCATCCCGAATCACACCTTCCTCCTCTCCCAGAAATTGGTGGCTCGATCTGTGGTCACGGAAGGCAAGACTGGGAATTGTCGCAGGCAAGGGGTAGGTACGCACCTCCCTGAAATCACAAGGAAAAGAAAATGTGGCTGCCTAAGGTGACCTCCTGGCTGGTGGAGGGAGAAGGAACAGCTCGACATCCGGGCTGAGTTTGAGGGGCAGCATAACGTTAGAGTCAGGTTGGCACCAACCTGGAATGTTATCCACGTTGATCCCATCAGTTGACAATTCACCCTCCGCTCGACACTGTCCCCCATCTCCAGTGCGCCCTCCCCTCCCACACATCCCCCGTCCTGCCGGGGTCCCATTGACAAACCGGGGTGGGGGGAGGAATCACGGCGAACCCGCTTCACACACACCTTTCCAGGGAGCCAGGGCTCCATTTCGGCGCCATGTGCTGGACACGAGACGCTGATGAATCCCGCCACTTTTCTTCCAAGCTGTCGATGCTCCACTCGCACCCCATCCACCATCCCAGGACCGAACCAAAAGAAAACCCGCCGTGGGCCCGGCAGCCATCCCCGCGACCCGCCGTGGATTCGTGGATTCGCTGGGTCCCTTTCGTGGTGGATCCCAATCTATCGATATTCGATAACTCGCTTGCCTTCCCAAATTCCTTCACGGGCCCGCGACGACAAGCTAGCCCCTTTGCTGCCGTTGCAGGGGGAACGGACCGTCTCGGAAATATTTCTGGGTCTTCATTTCTGTCGTGATGGCATCAACGTTGTGGTCAGACCCGCTTCGCGCCGCGCGCGCCATGGGGGATGACGGACATCTCGGGGATCCCGCCAACCCCAGGTCCCAGGTGTCGTCTGCCGAGCAGCGCCTGTGCTCATCAACAAGCCTGCTTGACTTGCAGCTTTTGGTTCAGACCAGGCGAGAGCAGCAGCACCAGATCTTGACCAAAATGCTTGTCAGGCCCTGCCAACCCCAGACGATGCAAGGCGGCGCAGATCTCATCTCGCACCTCTCGCAGCTTGGGTGGATAATGGATTTGGGCCGGCCAGAAAATCCCCCAGCACACGCCTGGATGACGCATGTGTATGGTTCGACGCGGTTGTCCTCGGTGTGGCCCTAGTCAGCCATGAACAGAACACCCAGGGCGCTCCGCCTTGTTGCCAGCTCATCAAACATCGCGGAATTGCGACGAGGAGCCCGGGCAGATGGCATCCGGATCGCCACGCACCAAGTACACTACACAGTACACCACGCTGCGAAGCACCCACGGAGGTACATACGGAATACTCTGTATTACCACCTCCCGCTGCCCGCCGGTCACTCCACGAGTTCACGCTCGCCTGCCTGGGCATGGCTCCCTCTCGTGGTTCAAGGCCGTCTTGATTACCAACTTTCTTCCAAATAGCTATTAGGTTCACCATCAAGCCTCTTCATCGAGCTGGAAGTCGGCTGTTGCCCATCGTCTTGGGCGCTGGTATCCATCTTTTTTGAGATGCTCGGGTCTCGTTTGACCGAGACGCGCTCTCAGCGGTGTCCTCACGATACCTGTCATCTGTGATCCTGGTGGTTCAAAGCCACCCAAGGGTCATGATCTTACAGGGGGCCGTTGAGGCCAAGAGAGAGCTGCTGGCGGATCACTTTGCCAAGCTCGCCAAGCAAGTGTCATTCATTGCTGCCCTTTTTGCACTAGTTCTGGGGGCTTGCAGGGCAAGTGAGGCGCCGCTGGTGCGTGATGCGAGGCGAGCCATCTTCCACTCCCATCTACTCGGTGTTAACAGGTTTGTTTGGCGTCTCTCATGTCTTCGTCGGCCATGTCGTCACAAAACCTGTTCTCTGCCTGGGAACCAAATCACTCTTTTCGCAGGCTGTTGCGAACCTCTGGTTGTCATCAAAACCGTTAACCACACCCATTCTCAAAAAAGAAATTTATCAACGATTTTCTGAGCCAACCAATTTCCAGAAGGAAGCATCACCAGGGCCCCTGTGGTCCTAGCACACCATATCCCAGCATGGGGCCCCCCGGCTCGCTCCATGCACCCCGGTTCCCAACAACCATTACCACCCCCAGACGAACGAGGATTCTCGTCTGGTCAGCAGCGCCATGAGTTACCGACCGATAAGAAAATCGGCTGCCACAATGGATGACCCAAAGGACCAGGGTCCAATAAAAAAAAAACCTTCCAAATAACGAACTGGGCTTTGAGGTTGGTGTTGTTGGCAGCAACACGAGTGTACGGAATCTGTATCAGGTTTCGCTTCCCCTGGGATTCTGCTCTACCCCCCCTTTCCTTTGAGGCGAGGACGGATCAACAAACCCCTTCGACAGGAGTTAGGGTGGCTTTGATGCTTAGACACCCCATCATTGCCGCAGCTCTACGCTACGATATTCGCCAGATCCAACATCACTACTCCACTGCTTACATGGGACTGCGAGGCAGCAGAAACAAGACCTGAGTTCTTTGGCTTTTGTTTTGTCCATTCAGACAGCGGGAAGGCGGGCTCCGAGAGCCAGTCAGTGTGCCAGACTCGCCTCGAAGGCCACCACTGGCTGCTTTTTATTTTGCCCGCAACCCAGCAGTCTCTGGCCCAGCTCGACTACGAATCCGCGTCGATCGCCCGCTGCCCCTCTGCGCTCTCTTGTTCTATTCTGGCTCCGGGTATCTGTTACGGCTGCTCTCCTTGCCCAACTAACAGCTCGTCGCGTGGCTTCACTGGTGTCTCTGTGTGGCACACCTCTGAGTTAACCCAAACCAACGCATCTCTAGCTGTCGTTCTGGACAGACACGCTCCTGTTCCACCTCTGGACGCTCCCCTCCGGGCCAGCGACTTTGCACGGTTACCTCTCGAGTCCCTCGTCAGTCGACGTGGCCGCAGCTGATATTTTGACTCCTTGACGGGTACACGACCTCTGTATATACGACCAAAGGCCATCAGGACCAAGCGCTGCCGCCCGGACCGCAGCAGCTCGTTAGCAGCAGCGAATAAGCACTCGCGCCACCATCGCCTCGGGTCTCGAATCACGCAACGTGGCGATCCAGACGATTTCTCGGTGGCCTCAAGAACCAGCGGAGCTGGGTGGCGGTAATCCCCCTGCAGCTGTTGCTGACGGCCGCCAAAACGCGCACGCTTTTCCCTTTCGGATACCAAGTGCCAGTTCTGCGCGAGAACCCATCCGAGAGGCAGTGTTTGGGAGCGGTGGTGGACGTCAATGTCAGCAACCTTGGGTCCCCAAAAACGAAGGGGAAAAGGCCGCGATGTCGCAGGGGGAATCTGCGCCTCGCCCTACCTCAGGCCGGTCCTCGCGGTCTCCAACAAGAGCGATCGATACGACGACATCCACGCCTCCACTCCAGCGGAACCATGCCCATCAAGATGTCCCGAGATCACGGCCGCTTCACGACCCTGGTGGTCCGGGGCTAAGTCGGGGCGAGGGATCTGGCCAGCATGCCGGAATTAGGACCTCAGGGGGACGAGATATAATGAATCCCCCTCCACCGGACGGAGGCCCAACTCAGCAGTCTCCCTCTTTTCCGTTTTCCTCGGCGACGGGAGGGCAGTACCAGTCACTCATGGGAGCGGCCCAGCACGGAGTCGAGGCGTCCCCATCCCGTCGCTTTTCCTATCCGGCTCCAGGGGCTACAACCCCCCAGTCGTCGAACCAGACCATCCCATCGACAACGTCGCCTGCGGGCCCGCCTACCCCCGTCCGCAGGGGATCTCCCCAAACTGCCCATCCATATCCCACGGCCGCAAGGCGGATTCTGACGCCCAAGTCGCCGAGGGCAGTCAGCTTGACTCGGGCAGCGATGAGGACGATCGAGGCACAGCACCTGACGAGGAGCCTCGCAGGCCACGCACCGAGAGGTGCGGCCCCAGCACACGATGTCCAAACACACAGCAGCGGGCCTCAAGCACTGGGAGCACCACCACAGTTTCAAAACTCTGATCCGGGACGGGGGCCCGTGGAACCTCGGCCAGCCCGACCAACCTCGGGGCTTTCAAGGTCCCTTTCCCAGCCCAGCCTGACACATGGCCTCCCCCCAGCGCTGCCTCACGAATCATTGCAGCAAGGGAGTCTAAAGCGGGAGCACGGCGGCCAGCATATCTTGCCCGGGCCTTCCTTTCCCTCCTCGCTCCCGACCAACCGGGCGTTTGGCCAACCCGAGACTTCGGGGGACGGCAGCTGGGGCCCTGGCTATGTGACTTCGCTACCTGCCGGTGCACCACGGAACTTTCAGATGTCAGAAGGGCAGCCGCTTCTCGCGATTACGCCGACACACGGGGAGGAAATAGTCGTCGCGGTCGATGTTCACCAGGGATCAAGGCAAGCAGACCAGAAGCGGCAGCGCAACGCAGGGGCTTCGGCCAGGTTTCGGCAGCGCAAGAAGGAGCGGGAGAGAGAACAACAGGAGGAATTGCAAAAGTTGGAAAACGAAAGTCGCGACCTGGAGAGGAAGAATGGCGAGCTTGTTAAGTACTGTCAGGACCTCGAGGCCGAACGGAACTTTTACCGGAACGAGCGGAACCGACTGCGAGACGTCTTGTCTCAAATGCCCGGCGGCAAGGAATGGGTTGACCGCGGACCAGCCAGTCCGATCTCGAGAACAGGAGGAGGAGTAGTCTTTGCGCCCGATGGTAACGCCCACATTGCCCACCAACACCAACCGCCGCCGCCGCCGCCGCCGCCGCCGCCGCCTGCTGCTTCCCATCAGACCCCCCACGGCCAATCTCAACACCAGCCGGGTCCCTTCCACCCCTCACTACCCCAGTCCCTCGGGCACGCCCACCCGCGCTCGAACTCATACGGCGACGTCGAGCACCCATCCAGGCGGAGAAGGACAGATTCCGAACCGCAACTGCCAACAAGCTCCTACAGCCTGATGGGCCCCGCGCCCCTTCCGCCCATCACCAGCCCCGTCATCCCTCCGCCGCATCTCCCCGCTTCGCACGCTCCCGCCTTTGGCATCCCGCCATCGCCTCACGTCACACCACCCCCGGGACACGCACGCCTTCCGCCGCTGCGGTTTGACCAGGCTCGCACCCCGTCCACGACGCCGCCGCCCGTTCCGACAGCGCCACCACCACCCTCGCGGGGCCCGCGATCAGGAAGCCCGTATACTACGTCTAGGAAATTGCCGTACGAGACGGGGTGGGCGACTGATGCTCGTCCGCAACATGAGGGAGGGCCTAGATGACGTGACCGTGGAAGGATCTGGGAGACAGATACGCACACACACACACACACACACATATATATATATACATACACATATTATATATACACAGACAGAAAGACGGAAGAAAAGGCGGAGCATCACTATTGCCATGACAATGGCGGGCAAGAAAATGGCTGGAAACTTTGGGCACATAGATTGCATTTTTTGGCATATTTTCTTCTTTTCCAACCATCTCTTGTTATATTCATATTCTTTTCTCTCTTTTGTTGTCGTTTTTTTTCTCTTTTGGGGTTAAATTAGAGGACCTACAGATCGGCTCGGGCAACCGACAATGGGGTTGTCAATGGGGCTGTTTTGGGCGGAAAGGGGGAATGGGGGGAAAACCCACCCAAAGGTCGACCTTGTCGGTTCCTTTGTTTTTTGTTTTTCTTGTCTCTCCTTCCCTCTCGGTTCCTTTTTTTCTTCTCTTCTCTTATTGTTCTTAGTTTCCTCCCTAATCGCCATACACCATACATACTTCCCCCCTGGTTATACGGCTTTTCCCCGACTCTGCTTACCAGTTTTTTTGTTGTTTATTTTGTTCTTTTGTTTGTTTACAAGATTTCAAAATCTGTTGGGACTGCCTTTTGGGAACTTACTGGGTTGTATTTACATGGTGGTTTAGGTGTTACGGGGGTTCTTGTGTCATGGTTGCTTTACCACACTCAGTATATAATTTTCTCGACTGTCTCTTTTACTTCATTTCTTTTGTCATTTGGCAGGGCGGGGAGAGGAGCGTTCGATACCAGATTGGATTATTAGCATAGAAACCTTGCGGGACATGAGAAAGTCCATCCTCGTCGTCTTTTGTTTTTCGTCTTGATACTTCTGAGCGGCGTTCGACGGACGATAACTGCCTGGCTGGCATGGCATGCATTGCGTTTGTCTGGTACCACAATGGCTTACGAACTGCTTACCTATTTATTACCGGTTTCTCCTTTGAACACATCCGGGCTGGCCAAACTTGTTGGACTTGCCAAATAGAGAAGAGAGCACTGGACTTGGCAAATGGGGAAGAGGGTACCGAAACTAGGGGGTGTTGGAATGGCTGGAGACATGGGTGATGATGACCCTGCGCACTCCTACATGGGGAAAGGAAGCACAGCACTCACGTCACGGGGTGCTAATAGTTAACTGGCTGTCATGTAAGGGCTCTGTGGTTTGGGGCGGGGATCCTGCCATGTTTTGACTCCTTCTCTTGCCAGCCAATCTGCGTCCCTGGTGCATGGGTGTGAAACCTGGACGACAACAGGGACTCGGGGGAGGGGGGAAAGTGTGCCTTCAGCTGTCTCGGACAGGCCCGCGCCACCCCTTCTCCCCTTCTGCACTCTTCCCCCCGGCAGGCTGTCAGACTGTCATGTCATCACTTCATGCCCTCCCCTGAACGCTGTCACGTTCTGGGGTCCCGACCATGTTAATGAGCCGCAGGTGTCTTTCCGTCGGCATTCCTATTTGATAATTGTTAGTCACAGAGCATTTATTCAGGCTCGGGCGTTGACAGTCTGCTGAGCCGCAGCCTCGTCGTCGTCACATGGCACCACCATCCTTGCGCTCAGCCCCGAGAATCACGAAGAACTATCCGCAGTTATTCCCGTAACTGACTAGTCAGCCGGAGTGAATGCTGCATGACTGTCTTCACCGCAATCTTTGCCCGACTGAGTGATGAGGCTTACGGAGTATTCCGTACTCCGTAGTATTCTGTCAATTACACAGTATTTCTGTTCACGTTGCGGATACTGTACAGACTACGGAACATTGCCTGCCTACAGAGGATCATCACATGAGTCCGCCATCTCCCTGTTTACGAAGCACATTACATAGTACTATCGTTTCAAAGTATGGACCCCCTTCCTCACCGCTGCTGCCGCCGCCAGCGCACTTCCCCTTCTCATACCCATCTTGGTTCGCCAAGCGTAGTTATTCGTGATGTTATTCTTTTTCCCACCCCCAGGTTATAAGGGATTCAGTATGGAATATACCGGACGCACTTCAAGTACACCAGTGAAAGTATTCCGTACATTCACCTCTGTCCCCTGAAGGGGTCTGGCCGTCGTCTCGGCCCTTTTCCCGGTGTAGCACGGGGGATGTTGCACGAGGAAGAGAGAGTGACATCTTGTGTTGTCTTACCATGGCGGGCCAGGCCACCCTCATTGATTCACTCACTCATTCACTCACACAGTGTCTGTCTACTTCTGGGTGAGCCAGGGTCTTGTCTCAACAACATTGTTTAATTACCCCCTACTGTGTAAATCATAATCACCCTGGAAGAAAACACCCAGCCAGCGTCTGGAGTAAAGTCGTTGAAGTGGGAGCATTTCATATTTGTTGAGGAAGTCGGTGAGAAAACAGTGGCCGTCAACCTAGGTGCTGTGGGTGGCTGACGAGGCTGATATCTGCCGTTTATCATTATTCTTGTTGGTTAACAGCGGGGAGAGAGAGAGATGTGTTGCCAACACCATCGTGGCCAGGACGACATGTGGCTTGGAAGTGGCCTAGGGCGCCGGGATGGACCTCCCAGAAAGGAAACCCGCTTCAGCCGACTTGTAACTCATGCGAGCATATACTGTAGTAATGCTACGTTGGTAGAGGCAGGTATGTACATTTTTCAAGTATTGTGCATAGGGAAAACAAAGCGGAACCGGACGCAGTCTCTGCATCCTGTGGCCCCTGGTGTCTTGCAAGATCTGCTCGCATGTCTCACCCGGGCCCTCACAGCCACGGGGGATTTTGTTGAGAGACATGGTGCAAGTGTTGGGTAAGTCACCTGCACCCCCATCAGGGAGGATGGATCGCCCTCTCAACGGTGTAAACTTCGAAACACTTCTCTGTGTGAGCGCGCGCCCGTCGTTACCGGCGGCGGTGGAGGTGGAGGCGGCGGCATCCTTCCCACATCCCTTCCCAATCCTCCCGCCTGCGCATCACGACGTTACATGACCCGCTCCATCGGGTCCGGTGGCAGGGGTCCAAACGGGGCGGGTGTTGCATGCGGCTGGCCGATCTGGACACACGGGCCAAGAGCGGCGGGTGGGTTCTGGATACTGCTGGTTTGGAATCGATGATGCACACTGTATTGCACGGACGGATGTGAAGTGTCGTGGAACTGACGGAGTAGACTTGACGGGATGGACCACGGCGAGTCGCGGTATGAGTATATGGTTAGCTCGAGATTAGTGAAGCGGAGAGAAATGCGCCTTGACCCCGAGACTCGAGACCCTGAACCCTCCCTGATGATTACACTGGGCATTTTGCAAGTTGGGTTGTCAAGGCCAAGAATGCCGGCAAGGATACAGAATAAAACGTTATCTCTCCAATTCAAAGACTGCGGTGGCGCTTCAGAGTTTGTCTTCCACTGTCGTTGCCGGGATGCGGGAGTCATAACCGCAATACCAGGCGGACAAATGAGGCCGAGATCCGAGATGCGAGACCGATCGGCTTGGCGCGAGGAAAGTCGCTGCCAAGTGTGCGACCTAGAGCCAAGGCCCAGACCACATCGATGTCTGACACCCAAGATCGTGAGGTTGGGTCCTTAGGGGTGATTACCTATCTCGATAACGGTGGGGTTGATTCGAACGATGTGGTTCTGTTGTGGGTGAAGTGGGGTTGCCCAGATCCAGCCCGGCTGGGCAACCTTGGCGTTAACCCAGGTCCGTGCTCTGGCAGCCTGGTAGCCTCTGCGTGCTGTTAGTGCTGCCAACAGTTTTGGGTGCAGAATGGGTCTGCATGACTTGACAACCTTAACAGCTGGTCAACGGCCTCTTTTCATTCGAGACGTCATCCTGGAGGACCCAACATCGACAAAGTCACCAAGTACCGAATCGCCCCATTCTGCCATCTCGAATCTCGCGACACACCGCCCCGGGGCATCGAGAAGGAAGAAGGATGGAGTGGATGGACTCGCCTCGCTCGCCCAAACGGCGGCGCATCCTGTCTTCCATCAACCCACCCACGGATTGCACAGAACCAGAACCAGCCGCCGAGGATGCCGCCCCAAAAACCCGTCGGCGCGACCGCACAATGACCCCCGACATCTCGGTTCCTGTTCCTCGCGAGGGCAGTGCGGCAGAGAATGAGCATGGGGATCCGGTGGTGCAAGGAGAGCCTGGAGAGCCCCGGGATCACGACGACGACGCGACAACACACAAGACAAAGACGACCAAGTTCCGCTTCAAGTCCAAGTCCTCACGGTCGTCCCGGTCCCGCCGCGACCGCGACGAGGAAGAAAGGGAAGACGACGACGACCGCCATCGTCGCCGTCACCATCGGCACAGATCCCGCTCCCGCTCCCGCTCTCCGTCTCGAGACAGACACCAAGAGAGGGACGGAGACAGGGACAGGGACCGGCATCGAGACAAGGACCGAGACAGGGACCGACACCGTGACCGAGACAAAGACAGAGACGAATCCAAATCAGAAAGAAGACGAAGACGGCGGCACGACGACGACAACCACCACCACCGTCACCGTCGTCGACACCACCGTCACTCCCCCACCCCCCAACAACCAGAACCAGAAGACCCCTTCCCCCCCCTCTCCCCCACCACCGCCTTCCGCGAATCCCTCTTCGACGCCCTCGCCGACGACGAAGGCGCCGCCTACTGGCAAGCCGTCTACGGCCAGCCCATCCACATCTACGAACCCCCCGCTGCCTCGGCAGTGGACCGCATGACCGACGACGAGTACGCGGCCTACGTGCGGCAGAAGATGTGGGAGAAGACGCATGCTGGTTTGCTCGAGGCGCGGGCGGCAAGGGAGAGGGAGAGGGAGGAGGCTAAGAGGCGCGCTGAGGAGGAGGCGAGGGTGAGGAGGGAGATGGAGAGGTGTTTGAGGCGGGGGGAGGAGAGGAGGCGGAGGAGGGGGTGGAGGGAGCGGTGGGAGGGGTATGTTAGGAGGTGGGGGGAGTGGGAGAAGGGGGGAGGAGGAGGGGTGGAGGGGATTCCGTGGCCTTGGGTTGGGGTTGAGGTGGCAGCGGAGGGAGAAGATAAAGTGGATAGGGAGGAGGTGAGGGCGTTTTTTGTTAATGGTATTGGGCTGGACGAGGTTGGTGAGAAGGCGTTTGCTGCGCGGCTCAAGGAGGAGCGCGTCCGCTGGCACCCGGACAAGATGCAGCAGCGGCTTGGGGGCAAGGTGGACGAGAAGGTCATGCGGGACGTGACGGCTATTTTTCAGGTCGTGGATGCGTTGTGGAATGATACCCGGAAGAACAGCGGATAGATGTGTTCTTCTCATAGCGCTCACTTGCGGGAGTTGGCCGTTTTCATTACCAGGTAGGTTTGGCCGCTTCATCATGAAATGATTTTACGAAATATACGAATCCATTCATCCTTTTCAACCGCCCACTTACACAGGGCGAGGGACGAAGTAGGATGGCGAGGATGGTCGTAGAGTTATCACCATCGCATTTCCCCACCTAATCCAGGTCGTCAACTACGGAATACACTACGGAATACACGTTCAAGAACCAAATCATGTGTCAGCCCCTATGACTCAGGGCCCAAAGGAGAACCTCCAGAGCTGGTAGTGGGAAATAATAACACAGCGTGTGTACTACATCAACCCCGATCTCCCATCCGAATTACCCCATCCGGCACAGTCCTCAGTGCACTTACGACGTTTTCTTTTCTTGTCTTTTTTTTTTTTTTTTTCCCTCTCCGACTTTAGAGAGAAAGATGTGTATGTGTACAGTACAAGAGGGCACACTGTGTGGTTATTTCTTTCCCACCAAGACCCCTCCCCCAGCCCTCAGCCCTCCCCAGCCCTCCCAAGTTTACGGAGCTGGCCACCGTAACTTGACGTCAGGACATCGTCAGTGGGACCTTTTTTTTTCTTTTCTGTCATTGTGTTTTTTGGTCCAACCACGCTCACCACTCCCCACAGCCGCACCTTGACGCGCGGCGTTTACGGTGTGTGGATGTACCCAGGGTCTTTAGGGTCTGCCTGCCAATGGGAGTAGCGTACGTTTGGTGAGTGTGGCGGGCAAACGGACAGACGGACGGCCGTTTTTCAGTTTTTGGTTTTCTCGGAAACTTGCAGCGAGAGGAGGATGGTGATGATGCGTGATTTGGCTTTTTGTGATTTTTGGTTTTCACACATGTTGTGGTTGTTGGAAGGGGGTTGGGGGCTGATCTGTGTAGTGGAAGTGGTGTCGTCAGCGGTCACTTTTTTTTCTTCTCAAGAGATCCAAGGCTGTGTCGTATGCCCTTCCTGTCACCAGTCTCCACGAAAGCGCGCAAGAACCCTCAGGTCAATTGCTTCAAGACAACCAAAAAAGTGGCCAGCCAGTCCCTAAATCCACCGCTCTATTCCCATTAACTATTCTGTATCTTCATTGCGCTGTCGGCCCCATGACAGTCATGCCAACCCAATTCGTGATATTACATGCTTCTCGTCAAAAAAACCCGCGCCCCGCCTTCGTGAAAACGTCCCACCCTCAACCAAGAAAAGGAAATTACAGGTTGGCCAGCAGTGCCGCACCTCCAAACAGCGCCCCCATGCCCACGGCGGCCGTCGGGACGGGCGCCGCGTTGGTCGCCTTGCTGCTGCTGGACAGGGCGGAGCTGACGGCCGAGTTGACCGAGCTGGTCAGGCTGCCGATCTCCGAAGTGATGGAAGATCGCTCCGCGCCCGTGGCCGTCGACAGGCGCGACGACAAGCTCTCGAGGGCGCTGCCGGCTTTGCTGGTGATGGAGTTGACCTCGGACGAGGCGGCCGAGTTGACCGACGAGATGACGGAGCTCAGCGAGCTCGAGAGCGACGAGAGCGCCGCGCCCGAGGTGGTGGTGCCGGTGGCGCCAGTTCCCGTAGTGGTGTCGGTGGTCGTCGACGAGACGGTGGTTGTGGTGGTTTGGGCCTGTTGGGAAAATCAGTCTTGGATGCCCTTAGTATTGAAGCCGGTCTCCTTGGAGGGCACGGCCACCTGGTGGAGTAGAACATACCGAAGCGAGGGCAGCGAAGCCGACGAGGATGGCAGTGTAACGCATTTTGATGGCTTGGTGTTTGACCCTGAGAGGTGTTTTGTTTGTACAGATGACGGGGTATGAAGGTGAGGGTTCTGCTGGGGGTGAGAGCGTTTGGTGGAATGGGGGACAAGAAAAAGCTCCAGACCGGCGGCCCTGAGGAGGCACTTATATATGCCCCATGTTCCAAAAATATGGCAAGAGATGGGCTACCTTGGATCGGCACAGCCCTGGCATTGGTACGTGTTAGGGAGGCTTTCTTGCCCCCCTGCCCAGGTTCTCCAGAGGGCTCGGCCGGGAACAGCCACGGTTCGGAATGTTGTGTGCCCGTGCACACATCCAGTGGCTTTCTCCCAGGCGAGACACCGTCTTGCTGCCCGTGTCCGTCACAGTGCGCAGAAGCAGCGGTCATTGGGGCTCGTGTCCCAAACGGTTGTGAAAATGCCAAGAATAGCTTGTTTTGGGGCCGGTTGTCCTACCACCAGACCAGCTTCTCAAGCTTCCCACCTTGGTCGACGAGTTGTAATGGCATCATTGCGTGGAGCTGTCCGCCGAACACCCCGGTACCGGGCTGTGGGGAACTGATGCAATCCGGATGTCCCGAGTGCAAGCTGTGGCGAGCCATGGGCGGGAAGCCGTCCTGTTCTCCGTCGTCGGTTGCTTTCTCGGAAGCAATCAAGGCCCCAAGCGAGCTTGCGTGTGGTGCCGATCGGTGGAGCCCGTCCTGCCAGCTGCCGTTCAGCCACAACATCCGTCTCTGAATCTCGCGGTGCCCATTGGTGCCCTGCAATTTGCCCGGCAGCAAGCAGAAGAAACGCCGGTACGTGTCCTCCGTCAGGAGGGATGCACGTACAAACTGCTTGGTTTCGGCAAGGAAAAAAAAGAAGCCGCGGCGTATGAAGTCTTGTGGGAGCAGCCAACCCCAAACAGAAAGTTGGCGTCCAACGTCATCCCTGGTAGGCGTTCCCTGCACTTTTTCCAAGCCGCTAAACGGACCAGGATGCTGCAACTTTATTTCGACCTTTGTGGGCGAGGCTGGCGTCATCAAGCTGGCCAGCTGTGGAACTGTGCTAAGGCCTTGTATGATGTCACCACCAGAGCGGGTGATGGAATGCGACGGGCAACGGCATTTGTCCCGCCCAGGTCTGATGGCGTGGTAGCGGGTCGTGAGTTCCGTCGAGATGGGGTGCAAACCGCACGGAGCCTTGCCGTGGACGGAGACACGAAAGACTGGAGGTTGGTCCCAATTCGGTTGTGCCAGACCGGTCCGATAATCCGTGTAGAAAGAGGAAATGGCCTTACGTAGGCACGTAGTATTGCGTATACAATTGACCTGGTAATTGTTGGTTCGCAAAGGGTAAAAAACGGCCTCAGACCTCTCGGTAAGGCGAGATGCCCTTCTTGAGCTCCTCAACGATCTCGGCCGCATATTCCGGGCTGCTCGTGACAAAGTCGTACCTCTTGCTCTCTGTCGACTTGTACACAACCACCTAGTAGGCTTTTTGTAAGCATTGCGTCTGGCTGAAACACAATAAAAGAGGTTCCAACTAGCTGGCTTGTCTAGACGTACCTTGAAATTCGTCGCATGTTTCCGCGAGACTTTGCAACCCACCACGTTGCTAAAGTGGACAGTTGTCGACTTGCCGTCCACGTCGGTCAACTTTCCGCCCGAGGCCGGCATGATGTGGATGTACTCGCCGTCAATGGCAAAGAGCTTCTCCGAGAGCAGCCGCATGGGCTGCTTGCGCCAGACAGTGTACTTTTTGTAGTTGGAGGCGACGCCCAGTTCTTCCTGCTTTAGCACCTCCTTGGCCAGCGGATGCGTGCCCAGGAGCTTGGACTTTTTCGTCTTGGTCCAGCTGGCATTGTCGGTAAACAGCTGGGGCCTGGGCGAGGAGCTGCTCAGGGATCCGGCCATCAGAGGGCCGTCGGTGGCGAAGCGGCGCCTGTAGAGGTCCAAGTCTGTGATGTTGCCGAGCGAAGCGACCGTCCGGTCGAGCAGCACCACGGTCCCCGAGTGAGGGAGCTTTAGAACGTGGTTGGCCTTGTCGAGCTGCCGCTTCCGGCACGCAATGTCGAGAACCTCTGCCAGCCAGGTGTCGGTGCTCACGTCGAGGGTAATCATCTGCCCCGGAGCAATATCAGAGGAGTGGATGTGGATGCGCAGCAGACGCTTCTCTCCGCGGGAGGGCGCACTGGCAGGCTGGGTAGACAGCGGTACGTCTGCGAAGATTGTGGTGTTTGCCCTGTACGCCGTGTTCAGGAGCGGATTCTCTCGCGGCTGCGAGGGCGGGAGCATGTTGGCGTCGGGCCGTGGGGTGCTTCGGGGAGTCGGATCCTTGTCCTCCTCCTCGCCCATAGCTTCTTGCTCGAATTGCGGCGTGCTGCGCTTGTTCTCTTCAAACTCGTCAGGCGAGGCCTGGACCAATCCAAATATGTCGTAGACTTTCGAGTTAGAACGGGACCGGCCAGCCTTGTTGTTCGCCGTCGTGAACGAGACAAGCTGCTTCTTGCGCTCCAGCGGCGGGAAGTCATCGTCCACCTCGCCATCTTCCTCGACCATGCGCAATGTCCACCAATTGACGTTCAACTTGTCGCTCGGAAGGGAGGGCTGGAGCTTCTCCTCGTTGTATCGCCACAGGCTGAGACCGATCAAATCAGCAACAGTGACTTGTCTATCTCCGCCCTCGCCTTGATGGACGGTCCGTCGAATGAGCACTTCAAAGGGTCGTGAAGGCGTTTTGGAATGCGGAGCATAGATGCGAAGCATAATGGGGTTGGGATCACCCTGCCCTGACAGCGACGCGAAGCTGTCAAAAGGAAGGGCCGGCTTCGTCTTCTTGGCCTTGAGCGCGGCGGAGAGCAAGCTCTTTGGCTGCACCATGCTCAGGGGTCTGATGGCGCTCATGGGCCGGGGCGGCGGGAGCTCTCCGACAGAAATGTGTAGCGGGGGAGGCATGGCAGACCTGCGAATCGTAGATCGTCTCGTGAACTCGCGGGGCGGCGTGCCGACGACCTGGTGTCGGAGCGACGCATTCAGGGGGTTCTTGACGGCGTCCAGTATGGAGGTTGAGTCGATGCTCTCTATCAGAGCCGAAGACATGTCTGATGCGTCCGAGTCGTCATCGTCCTCCTCCTCCTCGAGGAGATCGCTCCCCTGGCGCCTCACGCCTTCAGTGGGCTCTGTGTTCAGCTTGATAGATAGCTTTGCGGCACGCGCGGCAGCGGCGCGAGCGGCCTCCCGGTGCTTGTGAAAGCCGGAGGCATCGAATTCGTTCTCGGACGACACCTCACTGCTCGTCACAGTATCACGGCGCGCCCTCTCCTTTACCGTCTCGAGCGCGGACTGGGAGCCTCTCCGGGCTGCCGGGCGGGGAGAGGAGAGGGTGGTGGTCTGGCGGAGGTTAGAGGACTGGATCGGCGAGGACCCGGAGCGGTGCCGAAGAGGCATCTTGGCAAACTTGATCTGCTGGGCGGCGCGCTGGTCCGGCTCGTCATCGCTCTCGTCGCTGAGGTCGCTGCTGTCGTCGTCCTCCATGTGCTCGCGGCGGCGGCGGCGCTTCGTTGCCATGCTGGGACCGGCCGCTTCAGGCGCACTCCCCGAAAATAAGCCAGCCTCCTCTCCTTCATCCTCAAGAGTCAGCCCGAGACGCCGCGGGGCCTGGAAGTATTCCGAGGCGATTGCGGTAGGGATCGGAGGAGAGTGAGTCCGCTTGATGAGAGCGGGGTTTGGGCGCCAGCCTGCGGCCTTGAAGGGGGCGGAATTGAGAAAGCCCTCGTTCAGGGTGAACAGACGCTCCCCGACGCCATCGCCGATGTCGTTGAGATAGCTTGTCCGCAATTGGTACAAGACCAGGCTGGAGGGGGTCAGCAGTGTGCGATGATAGATGGGAAGGTGCGTGGGCAAGGCTCATACTCTTCAAGTTGGATGACCGACATGGCTGGCAGTCGCTGTTTTGATCCCCGTGTATCCGTGCTCCTAGGAAATAGAGGTGGGGTGGTGGAGGGGGAAGATGCACTCAATGGAGGTTGAGCTGAACGAGAGGGAGGGCCTCGACTCCTCAAAGGGCAAGAATAAATAAATAAATAAAAACCAGTCAAGAAGGTGAACGGCTGCAGAACGCACGCTCGCTAAAAATCTGCCATCAGCTCAGCTGAAGTTGCTTGGTTCTTATCAACCCTGACTATGGATGGACGATGGATGGATGATGGATGGGCCGTTGGGGTCAGTTGGCGAAGTGCTGCCGATAAGATGAAGGATGGCCGTACCCCAGCTGTTGAAGGAGGGTTGCTGTGCTGCGGTTGGCTGAAACGCGTGCTGTGGAGAGCTGTCTTGGCAAGCTGGTGAGAGGGACCGCTTATCGATAATCGCTGAAAGCCCACTGCAGTCGACAGCCTGGGCCACTGGGGCAACTTTCAAAACAACAAACCTACACCACCTGCGACGTCAAGGCTGAAAAGTCGCATCCTGCGCCAACGAATCCCACCATTGACAATACCATCCGCGCGTTGAAGTACACGATCGCCATCATGGGCCTAGTCGATTACTCGGACTCGGAATCCGATGGCGAAACCGCGCAGGCGCAGCCGACCTCGATCGCCGTATCTGCGCCCGCGCCGGCGTCAAAGAAGCCGTTCCAGAAGCTCCTCGATCGCTCGTCGGGTGCCCGCAAGATAGTAGTCAACCTTCCAGCCGCCGCCCCGGCCCCCGATACAGGTGCCTCGGATGAACAACCGCCAGCGAAGCGGGCCAAGATTGCCGGGGGAAGCCGGTTCAGCAGTCTCGGCTCATTCCTGCCCCCGCCCAAGAAGACCGGACTCGCCGCCCCAGCAGCATCGGAAAAGAAGGCGGGCTTTGCGCCCGCCCCCGGTGTACATCTACGTACGGCCGCAGAGCCGGCGTTTGCCAGGGCCCGTGACGGTGAGAGCGCTGATGCCGGCCCGGAACCCAACTTCAAGGGCCCGTCGATACCCGAAGGCCAAAAACCAGAAGAGGAAGTGAAGCTGGTTGGCAAACCGCTCATGTTCAAGCCTCTCTCGGTAGCAAGGAAAAAGGCGCCTCTCAAGACCAAAAAGAAAGACCCGGGTCCTGTCGCGGTGGGGTCAGCACCAAGCGCGTCCGCACCACCTCGAAACGAGCCCGCGACAACGACAACGATACAGGCTGCGGCGCCCACTGCGCCGCCACCTAAGAGGCAGAAGATTTCTCTCTTCTCCATCAGCGACGACGAACCCGCCCCAGTCGCCTCCACCTCCGCCCCAACAGGCACCTACGAACCCATCTTCACCACGGTGCCCGATCCAACCCTCGCGCAAGACCAACAAGAAGAAAGCGACGTGACCTCAGCCTACCCATCCTACCACCACCACCAACAACCAGACCCGACCCTCCTCAACCAAAACCACCACGACGACACCTTCTCCTCACTAGCAAGCACCCTCTCCCCAGCAGCACGCCGCGAGCTATTCGGCCGAACCAACCCCAACACCCTCACCTCTCCCGCAGCGGGCCTCCTCCCCCCCGGCGCAAAAGTCATCACCTTCGACATGGAGCGCGAGTACGCGCACAACGAGGCGCTGCGCGCGTCGGGCGCCACCGCCCAGCAGGCGTACAACCCGGTGCGGTCCATCGCCCCCGGCAAGCACAGCCTGCGCCAGGTCGTCAACATGGCGCAGAGCAACCAGGGCGCGCTGGAGGAGAGTTTTGCGAG
This sequence comes from Chaetomiaceae sp. PYS4301M, assembly GCA_023628425.1. Lineage (NCBI taxonomy): Eukaryota > Fungi > Ascomycota > Sordariomycetes > Sordariales > Chaetomiaceae > Chaetomiaceae sp. PYS4301M. Next base: position 182,321 of record JAMAKR010000045.1, read on the forward strand.
GGCGAAGAGTAACCAGAGGGATGCTGCTGGGCGGTATGGGTGGTAGGGTGTTGTTTTTGGGTGGTGGGTAGTTGATGGGGGTTGGTTGATGTGGGTTGGTGGTTAGGAGATGGGCCACAGATGGTGGCATGGCATGACATGGGATGGCCTGGCATAGAATGATAGATACCCCTTTACCTGTTTGTACTTTTGGAAAAAAAAAAAAAAAAAAAAAAAAAAAAGATGGATGCGTCCAGATTTCATTAGATCTGGTATTGTTCCCTTGCGCATGGCGCCTAGAAACCTCCCATGGGAAGAAGGTCCATGATCCATGAACAGCGGTCTCCAAAAGGTTGAAAATGATATGTACAGCTCAATAACGGCGTCTGATTTCCCCACGCCTCCAATCCCCCAAACCCAAGATGCAATCACACGCACCCGCACCGTCTCCCGAAACTCCAAACTCCGGAATCCTGAGCAACTCAACACATCTCCACCCCGCCCATCCTCCCCTTCCCAAACATCAAAAACCCCCACTCGCCCCTCGTAATCGGCGAGATATCATCATACCCGTTCGGCGTCATCGGGCCCACCCTCTCTTCCTGTTGCTGGAATTGCTGCTGGAGCGGCGGCGAGTAGCGGCGGGAGATGACCAGCAAGCCATCGCCATCGCCATTACCATCGCCGCTGTCACCACGACGATGATGATGATGGCTGTTCCCAGCAGCAGCAACGGTGTTGAGCATCTCGTCAATGGAGATATTGTTACCGCCGCCTGTCCAACGGACGTTGGCGAAGGATTTGATTGCGCTGTGGGGGCGGGCTGTGAGCTGCTCTTCTTCTTCCTCCTCTTCTTCCGCTTGTCCCCCATCTGGCTGTTCCTTCTGGCGTTTTTCTGTTTGCTGATCATCTGAATGGTGCTGCTCGTGCTGTTGTGGTGAGGATGAAGCGCCCGACTGGGGTTTGCCCCCGCTGCTGGGCCCCGCCGCGGGCTTGTCGAATGTCGTCTGCAGCTTCAGGGCGAGGGACCGGCCGGGGGGTGCGGGGTGGATTTTGGGGGTTGTTTTTCGGAGCTGGGATAGCTCGGCCTCGTCGGTGGCGGGCCAGAGGCCGGTTGGCGGGCGGGATGTTGTGGGTGGGGGAGGTGGTGGTGATGGGGGCGGCGCGGGCAGGTCGACTACTGGTGGTGGTGTGTGTGTTGTCGTTGCTGGGTGGGAGCGGAGGGGGTGGATGTCCACGGCGGGGGGTGTGGTGCTGTGCAGGTCCATCTCGCGGTACCAGGCTTCGATTGCGTCGAGGTCCGAGGCGTCGTCGTCATCCCGGTCTGCGTCGTCGGCGCTGGAGAGGAGGATTTCTTTGTCGAGGGCCACGGCTAGGCCGAACACGGCGCTCTCCATGCCGAGTTCGGATTGTTGCTGGTGTGGTAAAGCCGAGTCATCGGTCCATGGCTTGGCCGGAAATGACATGCCCATCCTCTTCAGCCGTGAGGGGTCCCTCTGTTCAGTGGGCTGGTCGTTCTCTGCCAGCGGCCAGGCCGGCGTCGGATCAACATCGTTCTCGATGCCGCTCTCCTTTTCGGCCCCCCCATACGCCCGCTCATACATGCGACAGACGTCAGCCAACGCGGCATCGTTGACGGGGTCGAGCCAGCGGTAGGCGGACATAAGCGTGCTCTTGCGCAATGGCTGACGGCCATTGGCGAGAAACAGGCGGCGCAGCTCGTCGACGGCATCCTCGAGGCGGGAGAGCACCTTCCTGCGGGCGTAGGCTTGCAATGCGGTGCGGAAAGTGTACAGGTGGTCCAGTGCCACGAGGGTGAGGTGCGGTGATGAAAAAAGCTTCTCGTTTTGCGCCGTCGAGTGCAGGACGACATCGACTGGGAGTCCGAGTGTGGAAGGAGAGACGGCTTGGGGAAGCCAGCTGGGACTGTTGCGACGACGTTAGAAGTTTGCAGACGGTTGCAAGGCGTAAGTGTGCTTTGTCATAGTACATACTCGAGTTTGAACTTCTTCGCTGCTTTTCCGAACGCTTGGGTGAGAGTCTTTTCTTCTCGCGGGCTCAGGGGGTGGGCGTAAACGAGCTTGATGCCGAACTGGTTCGACGTTGAGGCGTTGAACTTGGGCGCGGCCGTGGTCCCCTCCGCCCCTGACAGCGACGACATAACGGTAAACGGGGTGGCTGGTGTTACGGGGACGCTCCCATAGCCCACTGGGCTTCCTGGCCATCGTACCCGTTGGCTGAAGGTGGAATCGGCGGTCGATACTGACGAGGCTGTCGACGCAGAAAAGGCCGACGCCTCACTGAAAGCCGGTGACACGGTGCCATTGCGGAGCTGATCAAGGTGGACATGGACTATCCTCTCTCGTATTTGGCCTTCCCCTGAGTTGCTCGGCCGGACGAGTTGTTTGAGGGCCTCTAACCTCGAGGTGGGTGAAAAGGCAGGCTTTAAAGGTGTGCTGGCGGCCGAAGCGGGGGGTGACCCCGGCGCAGGGTTGAAGGTTGGGGAGGCAATGGGCGACGTTGGCAGCTGGTAGTCCCGGCGGACGACCAAGAGGGTGATGTGGGCGGCTTTCCTCCCTAAGCGCCTGGATGCATATTCCAACGCCTCATTGACATGGCCTGGGAGATGGTGGCCGTCGACGACCGAGGGACCAGCTTCGAGGGGCGAGGAGATGCGGCCCCTGAGACACGGAGAGAAGGAAGACATGTTGGCAAGTTGTTCGACGTTCGACTCGGCCCTGAGTGCCGGGTCCACAGACACGAAGGAGTGGCAGGCCAACAAGAAGACTGAGCCCAATGGTTTATGAAGAGGAAATCCCCTTTAGGCAACAGCCAACAGATGGTTTGTTGGCAGGTTTGATTCGTTTGGCGGAGGTGGTCGTTGTTGTTGGTGTGGCTGATGAAACTCAAAGCCCCAAACACAATGCTGGAATCAGGATCGCAAGGCCGAGACAAACATGCCGAATATAAGTGAAGCTTCGTATGAAGTACACCATCTGGCATGGCATGCTGAAACCTTGTTTCAAGTCCCGATTTGGAGACAACGGCCGGGACCGAAGAGCATCTGCAAACAAGTGTTTCCAAAGAAAGAAACAAAACGAAACGAAACAATGAGCAACCCGTAATGAAAGGGGTCTGCCTCTCTGTGATGGCAGCCCTACGAGGATAAAAAAAGACTGGGCGGCTAACGAGTTGACGATGACTTAACTAGTTACCAGCTGTAAGGAACAGCAAGTAAAAAAAGGATGAAACAAGATCAACTTCGCTCGATGATGTGTCCGAGGTGCAATGTCCGCGGTTTCAGACGTCGTTGCACGATCACACACCCGCCCGGATGGGCCCGATCCCAAAATAAGTACGGGATAACATGACTCTCATCACCATGCTAGCCCCCCGCGGGATTCCCGTTGGCCACGGCCTCTGGGAAAATGGGGGAGGTTGTCCTCTCATCATGCCCTCATGCCCTCATGCAAGCTGTGTGATGTGTGATGTGTGATGGGACCCGGGAAGGGAAGAAGCCTTCTGCAATAGCGTCGCAATGGACAGGGGTAGGTCGGCAAGGCGAGACCTCTGGGTGGGCGACCATCCGACCCCGGTCCCGCAGTGGCCCAGGAGCATGTGGAAGGATTCCCGTCCGCTTCTGAACTTCGGGAAGAAGAGTCGGGAATTCAAGTGGGAGAATCGACAGGATAATCCAAATTCGTTACAATTCAGTGATATGATTGTGCTGCATTTATTCGTTAAAGATCTTGACCGACGACTCATTCAGACTCGGATAGAATTAGGGCTCGAAATTGTGAAAACAATTTCGGGGAGAGAAGAATGAAGATGGAAGTGACGAGTGCGATCCCACTTTCAAGGGTCGGCGGCTAACCCCTGGCCCAGACTATTTCAAGACCCACCTTCCACCGACTGGCAGCCCGTCATTTGCTTGCGGGGTCGACCCAGAAAGCGCACAGACCAGCAGAAGTAGGTAAGGCTGGAGGAAGCTTCCTCTCGGATCTCTCCACTTCCGCCAATCCCTCGATTTGAAGAAGCTGGGCAGGGCGCCTAACTTTCTTCTCAGCAAAGTTGACATTCACCAACCAACAGCCAAAGAGCACCCATCGGGAATCCCGGACAAGATTTAACAAAGTTCGCCATCACAGCTATTTTTATCCCAACCGGTTTCCGTGTCCCTCTTCTCCACCAAGATCAGCGATTGGCTGCACGTGTAATCATCTCCATGCAGAAGCTCTGTTGTTCGAGAAGCTCTTTTCATGATCCTTGCTTGCATCAGTTGATCTCAAAAACACAGTGCTCTAATTCGAACGCCACGGCACTTTCAGCCTCAGATTGGGCCACGGTCTTCCAGCTTCTCTGTTTTGTGTCCATGAAATTAGTTAAGCTTAGATTGTGCTTTTGACGCTCTGAACACTCCAGTCAAAGAACCAGGGAATCATCATTTCCGTTGATATTCCATGTTACCGAGGGACTTACTCAACACCAGAGAATAAGTCTCAGAAAAACCAACTGCAACCTGTCATATTCCCATGACTCAATGCTGCCTATGTAGACTCCTTCAAGACGAGGTAGGTAAGGGCCTTGCCTATTCCTATTCTCAAAGTCATGAACACGAACCAAAAGCCACCATAACCACCGTCATCAGAGAGAAAAAGAAAAGAGGGAAAGAAAGAGACACAAGAGAAGAAGAAAGAAGGGAAAGAATACCGAAACCCAGCAGTAATAACAAAAGAGAAGCCAAATGCCCAGCCACGCCACGCCACGCCTTCCATGCCGCCCAAGTTAGTGACCCTAGGTACAATGTACCTCGGTGAGCCGGTGTCCTCCCATCCATCTATGGAAATCCCCCCCGCAAAGCAAAACTGTGCAATCTACCATGGAAAGTTCAATAATAAACAATACAACTACCCGCCACGAGCGCCTGACCCAGACCAGAACCCAGACCCTCCAGACCCGCAAGCAAAGAAAACCGATATCCCTTTTCTATCCGTCCCAGACTTCGCCCTGGCCACAAATCAAGGTCATGGTTCGGGTAGGGGCAGTCATCGAAAAACGAGCAAGCCCAACCTTGAACCCCCTTTGAACCTTGAGACCCTTGATGGGCAGCAGCAGCAGCAGCGGTTGAGTGAGAAAATGAAATGCAAATCATGAAATGCTCCGATATCCATCCCATCCCCGGATTTTCCCTCCCTGACGCCGGCACGCTCTGAGGATGAAATGAGTGACGGTTCTCCCTCCGTCTTCTTGTCCTCATGTTGTGCGCTTTCCCAATGAAAACCCGGCGTGGAAATTGCCCACCACCTCGCCTTGCGGTGGATGCTCCTTCCCCCGTGGAAGCTTTTATGCGAGACCTTTTCCCCCTGGGTCGTAGTCATCGTGTTATCATGTCCCATGTTGCAACCCCTTGATGATGCCGATCCAGTAGCGCAGCGCAAGAGGAGAAGATATCGCCTTCAAAAAGGCCGCCCAACCGCCTGCCTTGCGGTTCGTGTACTGTGTGATGTCGCTCGAAATCCTTCCAGCTGGCCGAGCCAAACCACGCCCGACGGGGAGGGAGATATCCCGAAATTGCCGAAATCCCATCATCATCATCATCAGCCGGCCGTGTTGCTGGACGCGACGCTCGAGTCGTCGCTATAATACATACCCGAGCCGTCTTCCTCCATCTCGTCAACAACCATCAGCCCGGCCACCGTGTCGAGGACACCTGTCTCCCCGTCAGTACGCTTTTCCCCATCATAAATGATGGCCGTCAAGAATGTTAGGTACTTACTCTGGCTGAGCTGCACAAAAGTCTGCGTCTCCTCATCATCCGCCGCCTCCTTCAAGTTGAAGTACCTGCTGCAGTGCTTGATGACCCTCTGCAGGCCCCCAACAGCCCGCTCCGTGACCTCCGAGTTCCGCAGGACGTAGTTATCGCGCAGGTAGCAGAGGCAGCGGATTGCCAGGGCCCTGGCAGTCGCGCGCATCTTCTCGGCCAGCTCCCGCGAGTCTTCCGAGTCCTCGCTGCTTGATGGCCTCAAGCCGCGCAGCTGGAAGATCTTTTCCTGCAAGAACAGCTCGGTCCCGTCGACGACCGAAGTGTCAAAGTAGCCCAGCAGGCCGGGCGCCCATTCCAGCACGTTCTCGAGGCCGGCCACGATGACTTGGTGCGGCGTCTCGCCCGATCTCTCTCGCGGGCCGTCAAATGTCTCCCGCAAAAAGCTCAGAAACGCTTTCCCCTCGGCATTCTGGAGTCCCGCGCATTGTTGTGCGACGTGCCTGATCAAATCGTTGATCATAACTGGGTCGGTTGCAACGCGGCAGAAGACGGAACCCGCCACGCGGAGGTACGGGGCCACGTTGTGGCCGATCTGGCCGGTAATTCGGCACACCAGGGTGTCAAAAACACTATTCTCCATCTGGCGGCTCTGTTTCACCAAGTTTGCGATGATCGAGCTAGTCGATGCGGGGTTCTGAGCAATCGAGATGAGCCTGTCGACGAAGATATTGACGGGCATCGCGCGGGGGCCCAGGTGATGGAGCACTTCAGCCTCGGCTCTTGTGACGTCAAACGGCTGGCTCAGGTCTGCGTTGAGCCTGACTCGTTCTCTGGCGCTGGGCGTGCCTGTTGCGTGCCCGCTCGCGTTGTACGTGAGACGGATATTCCCAAGCAGGTAGTCCAAGAGCGCGATGATGGTCTCGTACGACGGTGGGCGGTTCGGCAGTCGCCTCGATACCAAGTTCACCATCTTGATAAACTGCGGCGACAGAAACGCTTCTGTCTGGCCGTCCGCCCACACAATCCACAAGAGCCACTTAAGAAAGTTCTGATGCTGCAGGAAAGCTGCGAGCTCGTGCCGGCCGAGTCTGACAAAAGCCAGCATGAAGTCAAAGACCTCATGCCACGAACGCAGGTGAATGTGGAAACCCCCCCACAGCTGCTCAAGGATGCGCACCGTTCCCTCGATGGTAGTGGGCCGCGGGTCAGAGTCGTACTCGCCATCCGCATCATCCGCCTCCAGCGATGGAATGCCGTACTGCGCCGGCACCCGTGCCTTGATCATCTGGAGGATCTGTATCACGAAGTTGCCCGTCGCCTGCCGAACATCCTCATCTATGTTCCTCTGCAGCAACATCCGGAGAGCGAAGGTGTAGCGGCTGAAATAGTCGAAAACCGCAACGCTGCAGGTCGCGCAACTCTCGCACATGGCATGGATTCGGCCCATCAGGTTGTGCATGTCCGGGATATCCTTTGTTCGCGACGCAACCTGGTCAAGGTGGCTCAAGGCCATGGTGAGGGCTTGTATCTCAAGCGCGTGGTCGCTAGAACATCCGCCCGAATGCAGGCTCTTCAGCTGGAAAAGAGCCAAGCAGACGAACTGGATCTGGGAAGGGTCAAACAGGCAATGCCTCCGGAGCAGCCAAGAATTTTCGTCGTGAATAAACTCCTGGAGGTCGTCCGGCATGTCCACACTGAGAGGAGTCGAATGTCCGGAGCGCTGCAGAGCCGTATGACTCTTGGATAGAGACGACGACCTCTGGTAGAACAGCATGTAGGCGCTGTATTGCTTTTCGAAGACCGTGTTGTTGGCCTGAAATTGGGGCTGGTAATCGGTGCCGCCAAAGCACGAATTTGCCATCGAGGCAGGATCCCACGGTGTGACCATCTCGTCGTTGAACTCGACCCACGTTTGCGCATCGCCTTCTGTCGGCCGCTCTCGAATGTAGGAATAGTAATGACCGGACTCGGCCGTTCCGGTATGCACGAGGACGCCAACAAGCTCAAAGATGTCTTCGGGCTCATCTCCGGAAGGGTCGCTCAGATGCCCAATTGTGTACGGCCGCATGTCAATCTTGTTGGGAAACGAGAAGTAGTCGTTGATCTTGCTCCGCTGCATGGTCCTGAGGTTGAAGTCGAAGCGCTTCAGGTGGAAGATGAGATTGTCAGGTATGTCCTTCAGGCAAGCTCTGTTTCCAACAGTCAGTAACAGACCAGAGATCCCCACAAGAAGGTGCCCACCGACCTCTTGACAGCATCAACATGCCGATCGCAGGTAGAGCATTTGTACTTGTTGTCTGCTTTCTGTCAGCAAACGTCCCACCCAACCGCTGCTGCCCCGCGCAAAGAAGATACATACCCCCTTCCATGATTTCACCATCAACATATGCCTGCAAGCTCTCTTGCAACGAGCTCTTCCCCTTGATGTCGCACTGGATGGCCGAAAAGGGTTCGAGCCTCTCGGAGACGTGCTCGCATTCCTGAGAGCGGACTTGCTGAACGAGCTGGCCGCCGAAAAAGGAACGGAAGCGATTTTTCTCATCGCTTGTCAGGAACTGTCCCTCCCAGCGGTCGAACAGGAGGTTGTAGAACTCATCAACATCCATCTGGATGACGACGTCGATCTGGGTGTCTTCATATGTCTTGATGCTGGCAATGCATTCCTCGGGGTTGACGAACGGGCGGACACTATCCTGCAAGAAAGCGAAGAGCTTCTGTGTTTGAAACAACAGGCCCTGGCTGAACTGGCGATCCCGGACGGTGGCCCCCAGCATGAACTCGCGGAAGTCGACATTCATGAACAACTGCGTCAGCAACGAGTTGACGTAGCAGGTGTTGGATAGGTTCCGAAGGCCAGGATACCCGCATGGAGCTCTGATGGCCTTTGTCCTGTCGAACTGCTGGGGCAGCTCATACGCATAAAAGTCGCCTAGCGGGAAACGAATAAGCTCGATGTTCAATGGCGATGTTCTAAACAGCATTACTGACCTTCTTGTTCCGGAAAAACCGGGACCAAGTCATCCAGATCCTCAAAGAGCCACATGAGCTGGGTCGGGTCATCTTTGACCAATGTAAAGATGATCTCCATGAGCCAGCCTCGGGTCTGGGGACAAGCGATCGGGCGACTCGGTCCAATTTCCCTGGAGGCTTCTTCTCGAGAAGGGAAAAGATGTTTCCAGAATATTTTGCGACCAACGCCCCTACAAGCAAGTTGAGTCAGGTGCTCTGCACAGTTGGCTGAGGGAATAAATACTGACCTCGCGGGAAGCACGTCTTGCTCAGATCCGTCGCTGACTCTGCATACGATGGCATGTAGGAGCCGGATGAGGCCAGCAGCAACGACGTCGACCTTTGCAGGCCGTGTCAGATCCTGAAGAAGCAGTTAGAGGCCAGTTTATCCAGATACCAACAGCGCTGAAACGTACCTCGGATGTCGTGTAATTCAAAAGAAGGTCGAACCAGTCATCGGAGAGCTGCTCAAGATTGAGTGTTTCCGGCTGCGCTTCTTGGAGGTTCTGGAGCATGTCAAAGCACAGTTCGAGGATCTCCGCCGAGTCACCATTGCTTGCAATGGCCGGTCTCACGAGCTGCGAGATCAGTGCCCAGAAAAAGTCCCTGAACCGCTGAACGGTAGGAGTCGCGTCTTGGAGGCTTTAAACGGGGCAAAATATGTTAGCTACAATCTAAGAGGGGAGCAAAATAGATTGTCCGCACCTTTCGCCCTCCGTGCCAATTTTTTGACGGATGAGGGCGGCAGTATTTTGCCTGACCGCAACCCGCGTATCGTTGAGAAGCAAGTCTTCAAACAGGCGAGGAACTTCAGGGTGAATACAAAAGGCTGCCATAAAGTCGTCGCTCATGGAGCACGACTCCAGGATGCTCTGAAGGCAGAGTGACACATGCTTCGTGGCATTCTTTGTGGAGGTCGCGGAGACAGCCACTGATAGAATGGCTAGCAGGCGGTCAAACAAGGGTGCATCGAGAAACTGAGCTGCCGATGACGGGAGTTCGGGATCTAAGCAACCAGCATTAATAAAGGGGGGACTCATCAACCGAGGTAGGGACTGAGAAATTACCTCCAAGCAGAGAGACAAAGAGCTTGACAAGGGCAGAGCCAAGTTCGATTTGGAGCTCCTGGTTTGGGCACTGAGCAGCAACCTGAGGATCCGAGATTGCCATGACAACGAGAGACATGGTTCGAATCAGAGAGGCTGCGCGTGGGCTGGTACACCCGTCGGTTTCCCGAGGCTTCTCATCGAGCCCCATGGTAGGAGATCTTGGTTGCCAACGGCTGAGATATTCGTGCAGAGCATGAACCGCGTAGAGAGACTTGAAGGGCTGGCCCAGAGGGAAGATGTCCGTGTGAGAGAGCGAAGGATCGTCGATGGCTTCCAATACCTTCTCGTCAGTAGGAAGTTTTACCAAGAAGCCGTAGATCTAACACAAATGACATGGTCAGCGCAATGATTTCGGAAAACAGACGGTCCAATCGGAGTCCTTACCTCACGAGCGAGCTTTTCCTCCATTGAAAGGTATTCCCACAACTCGTCAAAGTGGCTCAGAATCTCAATCTCTACCGGAGAAGCCCCTTGCGGCATCCTTGGTGAAGCTGGGGCCTCGGGTTCCTTCTTGACAAGGATGATGCCGTTATGGATTTGGAGGTCCTCGAGGGATTTGCAGATGTCGCTTTCCTGTGGGACAAAGGGCCGCCCTCGGTAGTAGATGCGGTAGCTTTCGAAACCTGTGGCTTCCCGCAAGCTCGCAAGGAGCGAGGCAGCGGTGTTGCGCTTGCCGATGTTCAGTGGCATCACCGTGGTCTGGTTATCTCCGTCAAACGACTGGTACTTAAGCTCTGCCGATTCGCCCTCGACGTCCTTTGGGGAATCCAAAATGAGCGATCTCATATCGGGCGCGGAAAACTCCGGCCTCGACTGGTGAAGGTGGTGGAACTCTCTCAAGACCGCCAAGGAACGGATGAACAGGAGCTCCTGCTCCTGGATTTGTTGGTTCGTGGCAACGAGAACCATCGAGTCATCATCCCCGCTCGTACTGCCGTCGGCGAAGGCCTTCAACTTTGAGGCTGCGGAAGAGAGCTGATCCATGCAACGACTAACAAGAACCAGATGTACCTTCCGAGCCCGGTAGTGCGAGAACGACTGGATGGATCGACTCTCGATGTAGACGTCGTTGACCAGCGCATGAATCGCGCGCTGCTCGACCGTTCCTGTCGGTGCGGTCAAGGCCATCCGCCACAGCATTTCGATCCCGGAGTGACGAGGTTTGTCGTCGTCGTCAAGCACAATGCTGGTTGGGTCGTTCACCACCGGTATGACTCCCTCTCGGACAAATTCGAGGGTGCCAAGACAGAACAGCTTGGGGTCTAGAGCAGGGAGGTACTCAGTGAAGCAGGTTGATGTAAACGGATTATCGCCCTGGCTGCGCTTCATGGCAACGGTCAGGATTTGCCACGCGACATCTCGGTCCTCTTGGCACGAGGCTTCGGTACCAACAAGCAGCTCCCAGAGCTTCTTGCCAAGGTCCTTTGCGATGAAGGTGGGTTCCTGGAATATTAGGGTCGTGAGAAGCTCTTTTCGAGGGGCGTTCTGTGTCCCGCTGATGACAGCCGGGAAGCCTGCAGCCCTTGCGGCGGGGACTGCAGCTGCGAGTTCCTCGATCAAGAGCTTCGTCAGATCATGCGCGGAAGCCAACTCGTGCAAGTCTCGGACGTGATGAAAACGGGTCATCATCTTGAGGACCCAGAGACTCCCCAAGGCCGTTGGAGAGCGCTCGCCGATGTCGCGCAGACAGCTCCGGTAGATCTTCCAACGGCCCTCTTGGTCGGGCCCGTGGCTCAGAGCGCTGTCTAACTTCTGGATCGCGAATTGCTGGATGTCCGGATACGCAACCGGCGACTGTGATCCGAAGCCCGACGACTGGCGGATAAGGCGGATGCAGAGATCAAAAGGGGTCGAGTCGGCGCCAAGGCTCTCCGGAAATCGCGAAATGAGTTGCTTCAGCGCTTGGTCGCAGAACTCTCGCGTGCTCGAGCCAAATAATTCCACCGGGACAGTGTTCAGCTTCTCCAAAAAGTACATCAGTGATTCTTGTGAGAAGAGATTGGTGATACGGACCATCATGCGGATGAGCGCATCGGATACCCGAGGATCCTGCGTTGATGTGACGGTTTGCCAAAACGCGTCTGTGTGAGTGCGTGAATAGGTGTTGGAGACGACCAGAAACCCAATGACATTGCTGCTCTCCAGTGTGATTTCTGGGTGGCACGTCGGCCCCAGGATGTAGTTGACCAACCCTGTCTCGAGGAGGAAGTCGGCGATGAACTGCAGAAGAGCGGCAGTAGCCTCATCCCCGAAGGGATCCGCGTTCTTGCGGTACAAGGCAACCAGATCGGTGCACATGGTACTCACGGCCATAACGCGCAGTTGCATTTGGCCAGACTTGATGAGCTTGACAAAGTGGGTGAACTTCCAGTGGCAGGCTACTGCCTCGGCCATGTGGCTGCCAGCAATGCGAGGGTGCCCCTGGAGGTGTTGGTTGATGATATCCAGAGGGACGGTGCCACTCGTAGCGAGACAGGTTTGATAGATCTCTGTCAGTCCTTCGATGAGATTTCCGGCACCCTCGGGCGAGAGCTGGTTGAGGCTCTTCTCGACCATGTCCGACAGCATGGCAGACATGGCCGTGAAGAAATGATACATGCGACCGATGGTGCGCCGAGCAAGCTCCGTGACTTGCTGGCCAGGGTAATGTGTCCTGCGGAAAACGTACTTCAAGACATTTCCCGCGATCAGACATATGTTCCCGAGGTTGTCAGTAGCCGGCTTGGGGTACTGGGACACAAAACGAAGCTCAGCAAGGCCCAGCTGTTTCAGGTTCGCCAGGGAGCCACCCTGAAGCGTTGGGAAGTTTTGGAATGTCTCGAGAACACCAGCAATCTCTGCAACATAGCTCCAATCGTCGTCTCCGTTACGTAGATGCGAGGTGTGAATGGTGACCTCCTCCCGGCGTGTCAGCGCGCCAAGCGCCTGTAGATAGGGCGGCGAAGCGAGTGCCTGAAAGCGCCCTTGTTCGGACAAGGTTGGGCTCCGTATGACTTTGAGGTCGAATTCGACGAAGAAGGCCGTCAGCTGAGCAAAAGACCTGTAAAGCCCAAAGATGTCCTGCCGCATATCCTTGGACCGGGGGTATGGCGCCCTAAGAGTCGAAGTCAGTCTCTCGCCACCTTGCCAACATAGCAACAAGTGAAAGAAGAGAGAATAAGGCTTGAAACTTACTTTCGGCTGACCATGTGAAGGACTAATTGTGGTACAGACTGCCACATGTCCCGGTACAAGAAGTAGGAATCGTCAATGGCTCGAGGAGGGGCGGCCTTGACATAGCTGAGATACTTGTCTATCCACTCGATGAAGGCGCGAGGTACTTGGTCGTCTAGAGCATCCATGTCAGCAGTGATCGTATGGGCGTATGGTTGATGCTTGGGCCAAGGTTGCAGAGAGGGTTGGTTGGAGGTGGGGGTTGTGTTTGGTATATAAGTAAACGCAAGGAGGAGGAGCGGTAGGGCTCCGTTGGGAATCAGCCGGACTTACGTGTCGGCAAGTACTGCAACAACCGGATGACGGTCTCAAGAAATGACTCTGAGGTGTCATGGAATGGGAATGACACGGTAGGGTCATACACCAAGGATCGGCCCGACTCGTCCAACATGGTGATGGCCTCGTCGTCTTCGAAATCCGCACCATCGTCTGCGCTCACAGAGATGATCTCGACTGGCGGGCTCCCACTATCCGACCTCGATGGCAGCGGAATGTCAACTGTGGCTCCGTTTGTGGCGACCGCCTCCTCTTCCTCCACGCTGGTCTCGACGCCATCTGCTGGGGGTGTCGCGGGTGGTGGGGTAGGACCCGCGGGGGAAGGTGACAGCGGCGACGAGGGGATCGCATCGAGCGAATGTGAATGTGACGGCGTCCGTACGTTTATTGTGACGCGGCTCGAACGCGGTTCCGTGGAAGGCTCGACGTCGGACAGCTGTGCTTCGGGGGTCGCCGGGATGGTAGGCTCCGAGTCGATCTTCATGGCCGAATCGCTCCCCAGGTCGGGTGCTGGCGTGCCCCGGGGGGGTGAGCTTGGGGACGAATCGAGAGTCTCGGCCGAGCGGCTGCGGGAGTCGCTGGCCAAGGAGGTGCGGCGACGCTTGCGGGAGGACAGGTCGCTGTCGTCGAAGGGATTGGGGCGGGTTGAGCAGGGCTCGGAAGAGACGGCGCGTTCTGTCGACGGGTCGGCTGTCGAAGCTTGAGCCATCGGGCTTGTGCGGAGGGAAAACCTGGGGAAGGCGGCTTGAGCTCCGCAGACGGGTGAGCTCCGCTCGGGGAAGCTCGGTGGCAGCTTCTTGATGTCGCAGTCGTTAGCATGTGGTGTTGTTTTGTGATAGGTGCATGTCCAACAAGGTGGGGGTGGATGCTGTGGATGCTGGGGTCGGCCTGGCCTGGCTGGGGACGGCTGCGGGTGCGCTTGACGGGGATGCAGTAAAGCCCAAAAAAGCTTACACAAGAAGCACCAGGCAGCCGGCCCGCTTTGGAGAGCTCTGGTTGGACGGGTTTGCCAAAGCGGGATGGCAAGGCAACAGCGCAGGGCAGAGCGGAGGGAAAGAACAAAGAGGGAAGTATTCTGGAAAATGGAACCTTTTAGCAAACGGCCGCGTGCCAGCTGCCAATGGGTTGAAGAAGAAGCACGCCGCGCCGACTTGTTTTTCTTCCCGCTGTCGAATGCTGGTGTTCTCTTCCAGGTTAGTATCCCCGGTCTTTGAGCTTACGGATCAGGGAGCTCTTGGGGTAGGTATAAGGTATGGATGTAAGATGTCGAGGTGGAGTGGGGAGGGGCAGGGTCGGGGTCGGTAAGGCGTCGGTCGGCGGAAGCACCGCTGACGCAAGTGGTGGGAGCCAACCTCAGGTCCCGGCTGGGAGGCCGGTCCTGGCAGTGGGAGCTGAAACCCGCCAGGCCGTCCGTTTGTTGACCCGACAGCCCGACAAGGGGAAATGCAGACCCAAGAGAGACCAAAGAAAAAGAAGCGGATGAGGAAATAGCATTGATACACACCTGATGGAGAGTAATAGAACGTGGTAAATCGGGGCGGCATACACACTGAATAAAGTGATTAGGTGATGCTCTGCAGCACTGGGGTTGACGGGTTGACGGGTAGGTTGACGGGAGATCCGTCCCAAAGGCTGGAATCCAAGGGCACAAGTCCAGGCTTGCGGATGGGGAACGGCGGGAAGAGAGCGGGAACGAGTGTGGGAGCCAACAGCAGCCAGGGTGTGCGCCATGCAGGGAGGGTGTGGTCCCAGCGGCAGAGCTCCCAATGCTGTGGTGCTTGGATCCGAACTTTTTTTTCCGCAAAGCAAAGAGCACGCCCCTCGCAAGGCTGAACAGAAGCAGCAAGGGCGCAGCTCATAATGCTGCTTTCAACTTTTCTCTCTCCCCTTCAAGAGATGTGGTATGTTAAACTTGCCAGTTTATAATTCACTCACGATTGAGCAACAACTTGTTTGCGGCAGCCAGGTAGTATTTTGTGGTGTAATCCGTAATGTTCACGCGGCCGGAAAGTGACCGTTTCAGCCCTATATTCAAGACCCACAACAGCAAGATGGGCTTGAAGATCCCCCCTCAACCTGGCGGCCGCCTGGCAATTCCACGGCATCACAGACGTTCAGAAGCTTTGATTATGACGTATTGCGCTTGGAGATTTACCAACATGCCTCATGCACTCTGGCTCAGGTAACATTAAGCTCTTGAGAGGAAGTCTGCAACACAGGGATGTCTCCTGTATGCAAGGTATGTACGCTAACTACCATATACGTTACTGTAAATACAAACCCAAACTGATAATCCGCAACATCCAATGACCAGGACAGTGCTATGCTGGTGGAAGGAAGACAAAGTATTCTGTATTTTGGGCCATTTTGAGAATAAAAGAAAGCCCTTGGCTCATGAAGAGTCATGGGAAACAACTAACAAACAAAATCAACATCACACGTAGTTACATACCGTTGTGCATTCTGTACGAAGTATGGGTTGCAACTCAAGGTTGCATTTTGGTAGCAAGCTCTCTTCCCGGCCCCGCTACCTAGCGCCAGACCTCAATGTGGGACCCGTCCCAGATGGGTTTTCTCGTTTTCTCCAAGCAGCATCAATGACCGGCAAGCCCTTCTTTTGTCCATGGAAATACCTTAGTTGTTTATACAAACAGATTGCAATCTGCATTCAAAGTTGCCGCATATACAACCCGCCACGCCAAACTGGAAAGAAGCCAGACATGCATTCATGAAAGGAGTGTGCAACAGCATGACGAAAGCTCACTGTGCTGCCTTCCACTTCTCCACCTCTCAGGAAACGGGCTTGTCAACAGCTGTGTTGGTCTCCCATTGAGAGATTCACTACACTACGAGACTGCAGTCCCTTTCGAGTTTCGAGTTTCGCTCAGCAACCCCCGCCCAACAGCAAATACCCAGCAACCTGCCAACAACCCGAGTTGAATCCCTGGTTTGGAAGCCCTTTTGTTACAACTGCTGGCTCAGCACCGTTGGCCAAGGTACCCATCTCCGCAGAGGTCATCCTCCGACCGAGCCACCTGTTCTGTACAACTGGAAGCTGCCGATTTTCTGTTGAAGAAAATCGGAAGTGCCCCCACGGAGGTGTCAGTCAGGTAACGACAACAGCGCGGCAATGGAGCGCAAAAGGATTGTGCACACTCTTGACACGCCCTATTCCACTGTCGAATGGTTAGCCAGCCTTTCCAAACTCGCCCTCTAACCCCTCTGCATGACCTTCCTGCTGACGCCACAGAAAGGCCGCAGATAAGCCAAGATGACCAGGATGCCATTCTAGAGCTCCTTTGCCAGTAAGCTTGGTCCAATTCCTGCCTCGTCCGAGGGAACCTCCTCCTCTGACACAGTCTCCGCGCAGGCTTCTGGCGCCCCTTGGGACCCATCGGAGGTCCTTCATCACCCGGTCCAAGGGGAAGCGGAAACGGTCCAAAAAGCCCGCTACCACGGACGTGCCAGCCGCGGCGCCAACACCAGCTCTCCCTACCCCCCCAGTCCCAGAACTGGCCAGCCACGTTGATGTCGGGCTCTCCAAAATCTCCCAAACCCTGCAAGCCATGTCCAGCAAAGCCGCGCCCGGGCAGTCACCCGACAACAACACACCATCCAAGCCCGGCAGCCGAACAGACTCTAGCACCACCACCAACAACAAAAAACCCTACACCATCGTCTTCGTCGCCCGCTCCGGCCAGTCCTCAGCCTTCCACAGCCACTTTCCCCAGATGGTCGCCCTCACCTCGCAGTCGCAGTCACCGTCGTCGTCGACCGGTGGCAACGACAACCCCGTCCCCATCCGGCTGGTCGGCTTCTCCAAGGCGTGCGAGGACCGGCTGAGCGCGGCGCTCGGGATCCCGCGCGTCTCGAGCATCGCGCTGCGCGAGGACGCCCCGCACGCTAAGGGGCTCGTCGACTTTGTGCGGGAGCATGTCGCCCCTGTTGATGTGGCTTGGTTGAGGGAGGCGCGGGCTGGGAGGTTTTTGGAGACTAGGATTGAGGGGGTGCCGACTAGGGTTGGGACTGCTAAGAAGCCGAGGGTTTCTTGATAGGGGTGTTTTGAGGTGCTGCTCGATGGTCATGGACGGAGCATCGCGCTCTTTTGGTGAAGGGTAAAATTGGGAGGACCGCTTGACTGTTGGCTGCCGATGGGTATCTCATCCCTGACGTGGGGAAGTGGTAAATGACTTCCAAATTCAGGGGTCGAGAACTACCATGACAAGTCAACAAAATCATGACTGCGGTAGTTTTTTATTACTTGGTCCTGGGTAAGAAGAGAGATGTAAAGATTTTTCCGGCCTCCAAGTGGCCCCTGACCCCCTTTTCTCACGGGATATCAATCTATTTTTGTCCCTTGAATCCCTCAAACCCGAAACGCCATCCATATCGATTCCATAAGGCAATATCACCCTCCGCCCGTTAGTATTCGTACAGGAAGCACCCTATCACAACACCCAACCGCAACCAATCTTACAGCAACAACTTCTCCCCTCAACACCACCCCCTTTACCTCCCCCCAGACCCAACAAACACCCGATCAAAACCGACTAATCCCCCTCCCAAAAACCCACGACACCACCCAATAAATCGGCACCAACACCTTATTCCGCCACGACATACTCTTAGTCAAATACGCCCCACGCCAAACCACCCACGCGAGCCATCCCCGCAACGCGTCGGCCTCGCTCTGGTGGATGGCCTTCCAGCTGCCGAGGTAGGTCAGCGTGCCCCAGTTGCGGAAGCGGAACGGTTTTGTCGCGACGTCGCCCCTGTTGAGGCGCTTCGCGAGGTGTGTTGCTTGTTGGGAGGCGACTTGGGCTGTTTTTGGGAGCGGGGGGGAGGTGGGCGGGATGGCGCAGTCGCCTATTACGTAGACGTCTTCGAGGATGGATTGTTGGGGTTGTTGGGATTGGTCTTGGGAGGGGGAGGTGGTGGGGGTGGTGAGGGCGCGGAGGTGGGCGTCTGTGAGCAGGCCGCCGGTGCGCGCGTCGCGGAGGAGTTGGCGGGTGGTGGATTGGTGGGCGGGGGGGTTGGGGCCGGGCGCGGCGAGTTGTTTGGCGGCTAGCTTGGCGATCAGCGGGTTGGCCATGAGCCCTGTGCTCCAGACGACCAGGCCCGCGCCGACTTCGTCGTCGCCGTACTCTTTGATCTTGATCTTGAGCGCGCCGTGGCGGCGGCCGAACTCGCCATCGGCCAGGCGCAGGCGCTGCAGGTGGTGCTCCGTCTTGACGTGGATCTTTTGCCGCGTGAACGTGTCCATGGCGTACTTGGACAGCGCCTGGTCGAACATGGGGAGCACCTTCGGCGCCACGTCGTACACGGTGATGGTGACGAGCGGCACCAGGCTCGGGTACATCGGGGCGAGGTCGTCGCGGATGAGGTCGTGCAGCTCGGCGGCAAACTCGATGCCCGTTGGTCCGCCGCCCACAATGGCAAAGTGCAAGAGTTGTCGCTTGTCAGCATCACTAAGGTGGTCCGATCCTCGGGGGTAGGAACACTGCTCGAACAGAGAGAGGACGCGCAGGCGGATGCGCCGGGCGTCGCCGATGTCGCGGAGGAAGTGGGCGTGTTCTCGCACGCCTTCTATGCCAAACGTCTGACTATAGGCGCCGCATGCAATGACCAGCTTGTCGTACGGGATGCTGATCAGGTCTCCCTTGGGGGTCTTGGGCGCCGTCACGGCCTTTTCTACGCCGCCCGTCTCGGACGGCGGGGGGAACGGCGCAGGGACGACCGTCTTGCTGGCGGCTTCCTCGGCGGCATTGGTCTCGACACGGATCGTCTTCCGGTCAAAGTCGATGTCGTCGGCCCAGCCCTGGTAGAAGTCAATTTTGCCCGGCAGCCGGCGGACGGGCTCCAAGATGCTGCGGAACTCAAGGGTGCCGACCGAGGTGGAGGCCAGCAGCGGCGTGAAGACAAAATACGAGCGTGGGGAGATGACGATACGCTCATACTTGGCCGGATCCAGGGTCCTTGCAAAGCCGTAGCCTGCCCATCCGGACCCCAGGATCACAACACGCTCTTTGTGGGCGTCACTGCCTGAGACAGTGGTCAAGGTTAGCTCCAAGATGTTCCATGGTAAGGGGGAATAAGACACGCTGGGGACTCGACAGACCTTTAGCAAGACTGAAGGCCCGTGTTGACGCGTGCGAGCGGACACCAGGTTGGCGACAACGAGTAAGCCCGCGAGGGGCCATCCTCAGGGGGGAGGAATGTGATGGCGATGGCATGTCGGGCTGCCTGGGTTCAGAAGAGAAGCAACAACAGAAGCCACCATCAATCTCACTTCACCAGCGAGAAGTCGAGATAAAAACATCTGCAGAATGTCCGCAGTAGGTAATGGTGGATTTGTCACGAATGGGGAAAAAAGCGATGTTCGGACGGGCGAGGCGTCCCGAGACTGCCCGTTGATGTCATGGGGACACCCATGGGGACTCCCGGAGAGTCGAGAGAGCTGAGAACGGAGGAAGGTCCCGGCCCATCCGTTGCTAATAACCTGGAAGTCCCATCTACGAAATACCTCCCTGGCTGTGTATTGTATGTGCCTTTTGTATGGATATGCACAATATATCAGCAAACGACCGGCCGGCGATCAGGAAGGGCCAAGCGATGGTTAAAGTACTGGGTCACGAGGTGGCGATGACGATAACCGCGACGATTCTAGTTAGTATGTACCTCACATGGGTTCTCCAATGATCAACGGGGAAACCCCATATGCCATTACCTCTGTCGTGGCCCATGGAATTTGAGAACTTTTTCCTCCAAGTGTAGGCAGTGCACTCTCGGCTGGTCCGGGTTGTCGCGGTTCACGCTTCACAGGGCTGAAACGAAATGGAGCCACCGCCTGCCAAGACGGTGCGTCATCTGCCCAGGGGCGCCGAACAGGCCGAATGTCGGCATGTGGAGTCCAGGCGTGTGGCCTGTGCTCTTGCGCTCGGAACACACCGGAATGAATTCGAGGCAGGGATTGAAATGTTCAAAACCTCAAATTTTTGGGCTCACTCAGCAGTTTCGTTCCCTTGAATGACAAATATTTGGGAGGCGAGTCATCCAGTCAACGGCTGATGCTTTAAGGGCGTCGAGATTCGACGAACCCGAAGACCCCTCAGTGTCAAGCGTGCCGTCGAGCTGAGTGAGGGTTAGGGGTTGGAGCCCGTTTGGTTGCTGCCAGCAACACATGCACCCAGCAGTCAGGGAAGTAAAGGCAGGGCAAGAGAAAAAGGAAGACAAAGAAAGCCAGAAATGAAAAATGACAACAAATCCAAATACCAAAAATCAATCAATGACTTGTGTCCCATCAATCCGTCGGGAGCCGGGTCTTCATACCCGACTCGGGTTGTCATGACTTGTGGGTTGTCTCAGTGAAGAGAGTAAACATGGCTTGTTTGGGAAGAGACATTGGCCCCTTGAACACCGGCATGCGAGCATTGTGCCCCTTGTTGCGGGCTCGTCAGTCACAAACATGAATGCCATTGTTGGTTTGCCAAGCCGAAACCAAGAACTGCTGTGTAATGCCATGGCTAGCATGGTCAAACGACGTATGATAAACATACCCGCTGTGGATTGTTGTTTTTTTTCGGGATACGAGAGATGGTATTTCAGGGTCGGAGGGTTTAACGTGCGCATACGGAGTACACTACACTACTCCGTACCCAGGGCGGAGTATCTGTCAGCGATCGGCATGGCTTTCGGGCTGCGTCCCTGAATACCAGAGACATGGAATTATTGGGTGCCTCACCTGCAGGTACTTTCGACGGTTGATGTCCGAGGTCGTCAACACAGGGACCGCGGATCTTCCAGGTTGAGTACCTTGCTGTGATCTGATCCAGACCAGACCAGACCACACCTCGAGCAACAGGAATCCATCGCAGGCAAGAACACAGAACCGCGGCGGACCGGCGTCGCCCGCTGTGTTGCCCGGTCAAATGAGTTGCATTGGATGTGCATCAAACCTGCTGCATGTCGGTCATCGAGCTGCGTGCATGGATGTGGTGCTCTTCCGGGCGGTGCTGCGAGGCAGGCAATCGCAGTCTCAGGGCCTTGATTGGTTGTCTGCTCGCTGGCCCAGACCTGGGCCGCAGGAAACGGGCACGGGCAGGCAACCTTGGAAGCAGAAATCCTGGCTGCCGTGCTGTGTGGGGTTGAGAACAGCCCTGGCACTGCAGGCAGGGACGGGCAGGAGTGGCTGGCTGCTGCGTGGTTGCCCCAGCAACGCGGCCGAAGCTGGGCATGGCGGCTGGATGCACCTTGTTTACTTGGTCGGGCCAATCAAGGCAGCCAATGCGCTGTTGTCGCACCCCTC
The DNA here is from genome assembly GCA_023628425.1 of Chaetomiaceae sp. PYS4301M. Taxonomy (NCBI): domain Eukaryota; kingdom Fungi; phylum Ascomycota; class Sordariomycetes; order Sordariales; family Chaetomiaceae; species Chaetomiaceae sp. PYS4301M. Next base: position 203,976 of record JAMAKR010000045.1, read on the forward strand.
AGGAAAGCCGGAAGCTGCCTTAAACACCACAACCCGATTCTGTCGCAGCGCGGGAGATTTGTTGACCTCACCTCCGCTCTCTCGCTCACCACCTCACCATCTTTCGGTGTCCGGACACTGTTGTTTGCGTCGCGGTGGCCAGCATTTCCTTTGCGACAGAGCAGGACAAATCCCCTTTGTTGATACCCCCAGAGCATCCAACTCTGCCTTCCATCTTATCTACCTATCTTTGTTCGCGCGATTGCGATCATTGCACTTTTTTGCGATCGCGCATCCGACCAAAGCGCCTCTCTCTACCCTCGAAGATACTTGACCTATTTTCTTGTTTCGCTGCGCACTTGGCACTCTAACTTTCTTCTTTTCCTTGCCACGAATTACCCCGACCTACCTGGCGTATGCGACTGCAATCCAACGACGGCAACCATCGGTAGGCGCAGAAGAAAAAGAAAGCGAGCAACAAACAATACCCCGCATCCGATTGATTGATACCCTCTGAGCATGACATCTGAGGAGCCAGTATGTTGTTCGGAACTCCAATAGCAAACATTACTCCTAACATGCGCGCGCCACAGGTGCAGCCTCTCCGACTGTCCAAGAGCAGCACGATGCCGTCTCCCGCAAAGGCCCCCAGCGCACTCCCGCGCCCACTCTCAGAGATCTCGCCGACCGAGAAGCGGCGCAATTCGCCCAGCTGGAACCAGACCACCAAGGTGAGACACCCGCGTGCCATCTGCTCGCCGAGCGTCGCAAACTGATGCATTGTTTTGCCCCCGCCCCAGAAAATGGCCCTCACCGACTCGTCACCCTTCCAGTCATCGCCCCTGGAGAACAACACCACATCCCCGCGCATGTTCTGGCAGAACCGCAACAGCTTCAACAACTCGGGAAACAGCTACGGCACAGCTCGTTCCGGCTCGCCGTCCCCGTGTCGCCGCTCCTCGATTGAGCGCCTGCAGAAAGCCTCCCGCGTCAAGAACAGCAACATCTTGGCTCTGGAGCAGAAGCACGAGTACGACCCTACCCGCGTGCCCCACGTCGAGCGCCCCCTGGCCAAGGTCCAGGGCAACGCGTTCCGCCCCGAGAACCGCCCCTTTGGCCACCAGAGGAGCGAGAGCAAGAACAGCATTCCCTCCATCAGCCCCTCCAAGACGCAGCTTCCACCGCCGCCGAGCTCGCCCGTGCGGCCGGTGACACCAAGCAAGGACCAGCCATCGCCCTCCAAGTCCTCGCTCTCCTCGAGCCGCTTCAAGAGCAGCTTCGACCCGGAGACGGGGACCTGGACCGACATGTCGGGTGACGAACGCAACCTCCCGGAGGGCAAATCGCTGCACCGCCACCAAAAGAGCGTCACGTTTGATGCCGCACCGCCTCAGGTCAATGAGTACGAAATGGCCACCCCCGACCTCTCTTCTATTGGAAGCAACTCTAGAGAAGGCAGCTACGAGTCCGACGAGGAGGAAGACTACGACGAAGACCACTACATGATTCACGGCAGCGCCGATCCGGACGACAGCTTTGATGCTTCCCTGGAGGACACCGACAAGACCCCCGTGGTGGGTCCGGATGACTGGAGACAGGGCAGCCATGATGACCCCTTTGAGAAGAGCCCCGCGCCCGAAGACCTCCCGCCCGTGCGGAAGCCTCTTCACCGTCGCACCGACTCCTCCAACTCGAATGGCGAGAGCCGACCCTTGCCGCCTCTCCCCGGGATGATGGGTCAAGCGGCCAGGAGCCTGCCGTCACCGCCCCCGGTGTCTGACGACAAGTCAGATGCCCATAACATTGGAAACGGAAGGATGCCGCTTGAAGAGCGTCTGAGGCTCATGATGCTGTCGGACGACGGAAAGTCCGCCGCAGAGCAGCAAAGAGAGCGCCGCATGAGACGCGCTGGCGCTCGCGAGCGTGCAGAGAGCCAGACCCCCGAGCGCGAGAGCAGAAGCCCCAGCGTCCAGCCCCACTCGGACTACGAGGAGGAAGATACCATCGGAGAGTTGTCGGGTCTTGAGGAGTATCAGCTCCCTCCTCGCATCTCGCGCGAGTCCATCCTTCGCCGTGCGAACGGGGCCAAGCCGTTCGAGCGGGAGTCGGATTATCAGTTTTCGTCTCCGCTTGGCCCCTCGTCGCCCGAGCGCGGCCTCCAGTACGATCCCGACGTGCCCATTCCCAGCACTGAGGACTCCCTCATGGACGACGACTCTGATGAGGGTAGTGTCATCATCACGCGCGGCCTGGAGGATAAGGAGTCTGACGTCTACTCGATTCCCGACATTTACCAGCACTCCGAGACACTTGACGAGGACGATCTGGACGATGACAGGCGGCCGTCGGATGATGACAGCGCAAGCCAGTACTCTAACGACGACGAGACTCTTGATGATAATGCGCGCCGTTCCGAGGACGACCAGGTCTCCACCCCCCGGGCTACCACCCCGGTCGATGAGCCTGTCGCCGTCGCCAAGGAGGAGGAAGCTCCTGCGCCTACGCCGTTCAAGCTGTCTGGCCGGCTTGATCAGAGCGACTTCTCGAACAGCTTCGACTCGTGCATGCTTGCCGAGCCCGAAGAGCCAAAGATTGAGGCAGAGCCTGAGAAGGCCAGCGTGGCTGATGCTCAGGTCGCTGCGCAACGGCCCGTCACACCCGAGCAGCAGCTCACGAGGTCACTTACCAAGCCAGAGTATGACGGTTCCGGCTGGGGTGAGCCTGAGGATGCATATGATGAGGATCCAGGCACTCCCGAGTCCGTCATTCACCATCCGACAATCCCGGATGCTGAAGAGGAGGCAGCTCGGCACTCCCCTGCCATTCCCGAACAGATTGCCACCATCAAGTCTGCATCCGGCTCCAAGCTCAAGACGCGGCCGTCCGCGACCCCGTCGGATCTCGCAGCGATGCGCGAGGCTCGCCGCCAGGTCAGCCGTGAGGTCCCGCCCATCCCCGAGCGGCATCGCAACCGCATCTCTAGAGATATGGAGGCCGATATCAGCGAGGTCACCAGCGACTTCCTGGAGCGGCACCCGAGCTTCAAGAACCGCAGCCTGACGCTGGATCTCGATCTCGGTCTCAGCCTGGACCAGGATTTTGATCGAGTCATTGAGGCACAAAAGGTTGCGTTCCACCAAGTTCCTTCTGTCCAAGCCTCCCAAACCGCACCCAGCTTGTTCCAAGCGGAATACGCCGGCCCAGCACAAGATACAGCCCCCGCAACAATTGAAGAGACTTTTAGCACTAACATTTCCCTACGCAAACAGCGCGGTTATTTGATGCGACAGAACACCAAGATGGTGACCGCCAGCGACAAGGATACTGACGACGTCCGCGGATGCCGCTCGGCTGGCAACTCACCTGTCAAGGCTACGCGGCCGCAGTCCTGGACTGTGGAGCCGTGGAGCGGCGGCCAGAGGAAGCGTAGTATCCGGAAGAGGCACCCCGTGACCGGGCCTGTTCCCCCTCTGCCTGGCCAAGAGAGCAATGCTGCCGCGCTCGGTCAGGTTCACGAGGAGGATTTGGCCGTGGAGATGGCGACTGAGGAGAGTGGCGAGAGAGGCAGGCTCTTTGTCAAGGTGATGGGAGTCAAGGACCTGGATCTGCCAATCCCCAAGAGTGAGTCCCTCGAGTTCTGACTGACCCAATTCACAGTGGGAGATGGGAGCTAACAAGCCATAGACGAACGGACGTGGTTCAGCCTGACTCTCGACAATGGCGTTCACTGCGTGACAACTGCTTGGCTCGAGCTGGCACGCAACGCACCCATCGGGCAGGAATTCGAGCTCGTCGTGCCCAACGACCTCGAGTTCCAGCTCACCCTCAACGTGAAGCTGGAGAAGCCCGCGCCCGCGCCCATCAGCAAGAAGGCGCTTCCTTCCCCGACCAAGGCCAGCAAGCCCAAGACATCCACCTTCAGCCGCGTCTTCGCCTCCCCCAAGAAGCGCCGCGAGATGGAGCAGCGCCAGAAGCAGCAAGAGGAAGAAGAGCGTCTGGCCGCGCAGCGCGAGGCACAGGCTCGCCAGACGATTCTCAAGTCAGCGCAGCACCCGACAGCATGGGATCTCCTCAGCCCGCTGGCGGCCGAGGACGGCAGCTTCGCGCGCGCGTACGTCTGCCTCAAGGAGCACGAGCCGCGGTGCTTCGGCCGGCCCTACCTGGTCGACGTGGCAGCCTTCAACGAATGGGCCACCGAAGAAGCCGGGTTCGCCTCAAGCGTCAAGAGCAAGCGCAGCAACGCGCCCGGCGGCGGCGGCGGCATGGGCGGCCTCAACACCAGCGGCGTCATCCGCCGCGCCCCCTACAAGATCGGCAAGCTCGAGCTCCAGCTCCTCTTCGTCCCCCGCCCCAAGGGCTCCGTCGACGACGACATGCCCAAGAGCATGAACTCGTGCATCCGCGAGATGAAGGCCGCCGAGGAACGCCTCGCCCGCTCCTGGGAGGGCCACCTCAGCCAGCAGGGCGGCGACTGCCCCTACTGGCGCCGCCGCTACTTCAAGCTGGTCGGCGCCAAGCTCACCGCCTACCACGAGGCTACCCGCCAGCCCCGCGCTACCATCAACCTGGCCAATGCCAAGCGGCTCATTGACGACCGCCGCACGCTGATGGAGAAGGAAACCACGGGCAAGGGCGGGCGGCGCCGCAGGTCGGCGTTTGCTGAGGAGGAGGAGGGGTATATGTTTGTTGAGGAGGGGTTCCGCATCCGGTTTAATAACGGGGAGTTGATTGACTTTTATGCGGACTCGACGGCTGATAAGGAGGGGTGGATGAGGGTCCTGGGTGAAGTTATTGGACGGGATAGTCTGGGGAGTGTTGATGGTGCTGCCGGTGGGGACGAGGGGAGTAGGATGAAGGGGAAGTGGTGTGAGTTGGTGCTGAAGAAGGAGGAGGCGCTTAAGAAGAGGGCTGAGGGGAGACGGGTGCATTCTAGGACGAAGAGTATGTACCTGTGAGGATGTACCTACCTGTGAAGGGCAGGGCAGGGGGGTGTTTGTTTTTTGTTTTGTTGATGATGACGGGATGGATGATGATGGGGATGGATTGGGTCATGATGGGGTGTTGGGGACTTTAGGGGAGGGGGGTTAATCATGTGTGTGGAGTTTTGTTTGGGAGGGTATGGGAGGGATATGGGTGAGCGGGATGGATGGTTGGATGGGCTACATTGAGGTTGAGGATGCTGTGGTTGGCTCTTTCTTTGGCTGCCTCGCACCTCTCTCCCTCTGTCTCTCCCTTACTTGACATTTCCTTTTTCTTGCTTTCATTTTCCACTTCTCTTTTCTTCTCGGCCTCCTACCCACCCCTTGTTTTCCACCACCCAGTGAGATTATCGTCAGGGGAAGGGGAAGGGGGCCTTCCGGCTCGCCCTATTTTCCGTATCTATTTTCTATTGTCAGGATTTTAGCAAGCGGTACTGTGTTTTGTTTTTGTGTGTGTGAGTTCTGTGGCTGAGTGGTTTGCCTGGGTGTTGGAATTTGAACTTTTAATTATTCAGTGTCTTGTCCTTTTACTTGCTTCCTCACTTCTTCTCGCTCTCCTTTCTTTGCTTGCTTGTTTGTTTGGGGTGGAGTAGAGAGGGGTGGAGAAAGAGTGTGTGTGTGTGGGTGTGGGTGTGGTTGTGGTGGGTGAAGGGCGAAAATTGAACATGCTCGAGCTGGCTTGACTAATATGTTGGGGTCGGTGGTGAGAACTCGGGATTCTCGAGGAGGGAAGGGGTTGAGTTGCTTTGCAGTGCTGGCCTTTGTTGTGTATTGAGATTTTTTTGTTTGTATTAGGATTGTAGGGAATGCATTTATAGTTGGTATGTCCAAGCTTGGCGCCTCACGGGGGTGGTTGTCTCCCTGTGTTACTTGGTGGTGTTGATGCGTGATGTCAACGCAGTTTACTATCCCAAGTACTCGAGATGAAGCTTGATGAGCCTCCTGGCCTCGCCCACTCATGTTTATTTACGCTTGGCCTATGACCTAACTCAAGGCCTCTTGTCATATACCTTCTACGACGACTGTGGTCTATGAATATCACCTGTCAACAATGCTCAACGCAAGAGATCCATCCATCCCCAGCAGAGAGCTCGAGGCTTCTTATTGAAAAGATAAAGACGGAGACAATATCTGACGCCGCCGCAAGACCCGGCATGCCGTTAGTCCTATGGTTGATAACTAAGATAAGTCCAACCCCTTGGCCAGTTTCATCCTAACTCGGTACCCAGGTCCGCGTACCTTCCTTCTCCTCCCCCAACACCAGTACCACAGTATATATAGAAGTTCCAACACGCACACTTTCACCGGCCCTCCCCAAAATCAACGGATAACTCGAGTGGTCAAGCGGCTTTGCGGGGAGGGCACTCGACCGGGTGGATTTTCGCCAACCGAAAGAGGATGTGGGTTCGACTCCCCCCTCGAGAAGCAAAACTCCAAAAGAGTTTTCGTAACCGACTACCTCCATTCGACCGGCGCGGGAATGGGGCTAGTCGGCGAGCTTTTTGATTTCTTTCATTTCATTAAGGTTTATCCATCACTCTTGTTTCTTGTTCCACTCCACACACTCGGCCAACGTGACGCCGCTGCCTCCAAAACAATCCAACGCGCTGCCGATGGTCAAGTCCACCTTGCCGCCGCTCAGCTCCTTGACCTTTTCCAGATCATCCAAGTTCCGGCCGCCACCAGCGTAGGTCACTGGGATGCTGCACCACTGCGCCAGCTTCTCGACCAGCTTCTCGTCAATGCCCCTCTGCAGGCCCTCGTTGTCGGCTGCGTGGATGAGGAACTCGGAGCAGTACGGTTCTAGGCGTTTGATGGACTCTGGTGAGGGGGAAGAGTGTTAGAGGAGAGTGAGTGCAGTGTAAGGGGTATCTTGGAGTGATTAGGGGCGAGTCTGTTTACCTTCGCACACTTCCATGTCGGTGATGGTCTGCCACTTGTCCATGGCGACGAACCACCTCTCACCGCCGCCGTGTCTCCGGCAGCTGAGATCGATCACCAATTTGCTCTTGTCGCCGTTCAGCGCGGCGAGAACCGAGTCCAGGCGGGGCTGGGAGAAGGTGCCGTTGGGGAAAAGGAAGGAAGTGATGATGACCTGGGGAGGAGGAGGAGGGAGGTCAACATCAACATCAACACAACACCAACAAACAAAACATCAACGCAATAATATCGAGACAAGACCAGGTCTCAAAGAAAACAGACAGACCTTCTCAGCACCAGCGTCTATCCACTCCTTGGCATTGCTATCGTTGATGCCGCCGCCGACCTGCAGACCACTGGGCCACGCTGCGAGCGACTCCCGGGCGGCATCCTTGTTGCCCGGGCCGAGCATGATGACATGGGCACCGGCGAGCGCATTGTCGCGGTACAGGCGGGCGAAATGGGCGGGCGGGTGTGGTGAGACAAAGTTTGTCTTGAGTTCGGCCGTCTTGCTGTCCAGCGTCCCGCCGACAATCTGCTTGACCTGGCCTGCGTGCAGGTCGATGCATGGCCGGAAGCGCGTCATTTCTTTGAGGGGGGTGTGTTTGAAGTAAAGTCTGAGGTGGGAGTTCCCAATTGGGTGGCCGAGCTTAAAACGCACTGAATATTATTTATTTATTAGATCCGTATTCCATGTGTCCAAGGATCTGGTGAGTTTTACAGTGTGTTTCTTACAGCAGTGAGGTGAACGTTTTGGCGGGGTACCTTGATTGAGCGTGTGAAAGCTCCGTCGTCGTCTCGCTCTGTGGAGGGGCTGTTCTTGGCGACTCGTCCGATAAGATAGGCCCAGCCATCGAGGTGCTGGGGAAATTTAATTTTTGCCCAAGCTCCAAGGGTCCTTCATCAGCACGCTCAGGGATCCCATCTCAGCATCTCAGAACCCTCCAACCCTCCTCAATTCTCGCACAATCTGCCACAATGCCGAGCCTGCTAGGGAAACGAAAGTCACGGCCCGTCGAGGAGGAGCCAGAAGCAACTGCGGATGCCCAAGAGCTGCTCAGGCGGCACTTCGAGGCGCGCTTCAAGCCACTCGCCGTCTCCGCCGCTCCCCGTGCCGCACTAAGCAAATCCGCCAACAGACACGGCAAACAGCAGGGCCAGGACACAGATGACAGCGATGACGGCGATGACAGAGATGACAGCGCCGCTGGCCAGGATGATGACGACAGCGACGCAGAGGAGGAAGACCAGTCGGATTCGGATTGGGGAGGAGTTTCGGACGACGAGGGTATGCGCACGCCCCCAAGACCAAAACCGGCCCATCTACGTTATGTTGCGCCCAGTTGAACCTTGAACCTACAGCTGACACAAGACAAACACAGAAGAAGACCACGTAGTGGAGGTCGTTGACCACACATCAACCGCCTCGGCAACAGCAACCGCGAAGATGAGCAAACGCGAGCTCAAAGCCTATCTCGTAAGACTGCCCTGCCCCTTCCAACCCGCCGCTAACATTTTTATCCTCCCAAATTGCTGACTCCCGGTCCCAGTCCTCTCGGCCACCCGACCACAGCCGCTCAGCGGCGCAGACGACGACCAACACCAAAAAGACACCAACCGACTCGGACCAACCCGAGGACAGCGCCGCCTTCCTGGCCAACGACCTCGCCTTGCAGCGGCTCATCTCCGAGTCCCACATCCTCTCGGCGGCCGGCGGCAACGCCTCCCACTGGCAGTCCCAACACGCCGCTGGCACCGCCACCAACACCCGAGCCTTCTCCGCCGGTCGCACGGCGCGCAAGACCACCGACATGCGCGTTCAGGCCCTGGGCGCCAAGGACAGCATCCTCAGCCAGGCAAAGATGCCAATGTCCATGCGCAAGGGCATCGTGAGCACCGCCGCCACAAAGGAGCAGAAGCGGAGGCGGGAGGCGCGCGAGAACGGCATCATTCTCGAGCGAGAGGTGAAGAAAGCCAAGACCCTGAAGAAGAAGGGCAGGGGTGATAGGCCGGTCGATCTGCCGGGCGTCGGGAGGATGAGGGGCGCCGAGCTGCGCGTCAGCGCCAGAGAGGTCCGCGCCATCGCTGACTCGGTCAAAGCCCCGGCAGGGCGAGGCAGGGGCAAGAGGAGAAGGTGATCGTGCTTTGTTCGTGCCGTCGCGACCCGCAAGCAGTCAAGCAAAACCTCGCGCCGTAAACCCTCGCTGTGGGTTTGTGCTTGTCTGTCACTTTGCATCCGGGTTGATCTGCCAAGGCGTCTGCCTTGAAGGATGAAGGAACGTTCCCGCCTCGCCTCTGGGGAAGGGAGGGAAGAAATCACCAATCCTTGGGCAGACCCCACGGTCCTGGATGTGTCTGCCGATCCCGATTCTCCGCCATGGCAAGCTCGGATCGTGCATGTGCAGATACGACCAGGACCGGGAAAACAAGCTTTCTGTGGCTTGGTCCTGAAACAAACTCTATCTGACCTGCCCTGGCGACCCAACGGGCGGGTGGTCAGCCCTCCAGGCTCCCAGGCAGCTGGATCCGGCCCCCTGGGCAAGGGACTAAGCCAGGCACGGCCTGTGCCTGGCCAGGAGAAGCGCCTCGTCAGCATGTCGCTCGTAACCTGTCACCAGCTACACAAGGTTGTGGGGTTGGGACAGCGTAGCTGGTCACGTCACCTGGGCGTCCTACCGGAGTGGAATGAGACGAGGTGGCTCTGACGCCATGCTTCATTGAAGGGGCGATGGTGGAGAGGGCGAGGTCGTGGTCTCTTGTTGTATGCGAAGAGAGTTCAAAGACAGAGATAGATATAGATACCAGATTCACATACCACCTTGCTCTTCTGTTTTGTGGCGCACCTCAGGATGTACTGTACATTCTCTCCATATTACTGACATAAGAGCTCCCTCCCATCTGCTGCGTCCCCCGTATGTATGTACAATGTGAAAGCAATCAATCTCCATCTCAGCAGCATACATACCACGTGTAGCGAGAGCAACAAAAGCTTAGTTACAGGCTAGGTATGTGACCACCCCCTCTCCTATGTCCGCCCCCCTGAGGACTGCGCATTTTCCCGTTTTCCAGCCGGTCAGCAAGGTACGGAGCGAGCATGAAGACCAGACCAGACTCAAACACAGAGCCATTCAGTATCTTTCTAGACTCTTGAGTTGAGGCCCGAGATAAGAAAGAGATAAACGAGGTCGATATCAGAAAGGGTCAACACAACTCGCACCCAAAGGAAGTTGACCAGTACGCAATTCCTCCCGGGCCGTCACGCCCGCCATCCATCCAAGCAAGGCAAGCAATCACTCAATCAACCAGCACCACTAAGAGTCCAACAAAGCATAGTTATCAGTTTGCAACTACTAACCGCCATATCAAGCAAGGTATTCATATCGCCTGGTATCTTGACAACCACACAAAACTTGCAGCAGCCCCTATGTTGCTCAACCAACCCAACAAATCAAAACAAAGCAAAACAAACCAGGACGCAGTGAAGAAAAAACGTAAAGAAATGGAACGAAGTCAAGACGAGACGAAAAAAAAAAGGTTATATATATAATATACAAGACACTCAAGACAGCTCGCCCACATGTCTTCCCCTCTTCTCAGCCCTCCCTGTGCGGCTTCACCCCCCTAACGCACGGAATTCCATAATCAAAACCACCTCTTCCAGCGCCTTCATCTTCTAGCGTGAAATCCATCTTTTTCAGACACTGCAATGCTTCCTTACAAGACAAGAAGATAGGCAATTCTCGCGATCATGGAGGAAAAAAAAAAGAAGAAAAAAAGAAGAGATCACGGCTGACAAAGGGAAAACTAAAATGAAATAAAAATGAAAAAGAACAAAGTATGTTGTATGTACCGCTGACTGACTGACCCCTTCCCAACGCAAAGTGGTCGTGGTCGGAGTCTCACAAAAAAAACCAGCGATAGATCAAGGGAGGAAGAAAAGTTGCCCCTGTCCAACATCCAACAAACAGGCGAGATAGAAGAGTATGGGATATATCATCGGTGATAATATTTCGTAGGCGGCCGAGGCGAAGTGGCCTGTGTAGGATAAACCACCTCGCTAACGACTAGATTTGGGCGGCTCCAGCTGCCGAGTTTCCACACCTTCGCAGGTTTGTTCAGCCTGACTCAGGCCAGCCCGCCGGTGTTGATGGCATGTGGTTGGCTCATCGTCATGGGCATGCTGAGGGTCTGGAGGCTGTTGAACGTTTGCGTTTGCCCCAGACCCGAGTTCGCAGGCGTGGCGGCGTGGGACGACGTGTTGTTGTGGTTGTTGTTGTTGCCACTAAGGGCCGAATCCAGCGACCCGGCAACATAGCCGTTCTCCGAGGTTGGCGAGGCGTCCTCGAGCGAGTCCATCTGGTCTTCCCCAGAGTACTGCTCCTCCTCCTCGCCCGAGTTGAAACTGCCTTCGGCGCCGTCACTGCGATCATGGGTGCGCTTGTGCCTGCAGGGAGATGACCCGTTAGTCTCTGCTTCCAAATACCTGATATGATCTGTCCGGCCTGGGTCTGTGTTGTGCAGTGTTGCTGTGCTGTGACTCTTCGCGATGGCTTCAGGCTTGGGTGACTGCTCCGCACTTGGCGTGCCACTTGCGCAACATTGCTGCTCAACTTCCCCTGTGTCGACTGACAAAGGAAATGATACACCAAGGAAATGAGGGGGGCATACTGTGCTAGGTTGTCTGATCGGGAGAATGCCTTGCTACAATAAGGGCAGGTGTAGGGTCTTTCCTGGGTATGTGTCCTCACGTGTCTGGAAGGTTTGGTCAGATACACCACCGGAGGCTCGCGTCGTTGACAAATGAAATGTTCTCCAGGTCTTACCGCTTGAGGTGCTCCAATCTCTTGAAGAGACGACCGCACGAAGGGATGGGGCAGGTGTGGGACTTTTGGGGATAGGGACCGAGTTCCATGACGGTGGCCGAGCGGGCTCTGCGCACCACATTGGCGCCGCCGTGCATCAGTGGTCGTTGCCCATCCAGAGGGCCTAGTTCGTCGCCACCCAGCGGAGAGAAGTCGTGGTGGTGCTGGAGCGCCATCGGATGAAGCGCCGGGCTGCCTTCCACGGCCGAAAGCGGAGTGCCGTGCCGCGAGAGATCAAGAACCTCCTTGTGCTGGTGGTTGGCGAGCGGCATGCCCGATGTGCTGTACGTCAGCCCTGGGGGCGAGTTGTTCCCAGACTCCTCGCCCTCGGCAACAGGACCGACCGAAGCGGATACTGATCTCCTCAAATCCGAGGGGCGGTGCGTCGCCGAGGTAGCTGCGGCGATGGCTGCAGTTGTCGCCGTGAGAGATGGAGGGATAGACGAGCGGCGTCTTCTTTGCTTGTACGTCGGTGACCCTTCGATCACAGAAGAGTAGACGTTGCTCGACGGGTATGTCCGCGGGTACGAGGGGCCAGCCAAATTTGAAGGGGGGAGGTGGATCATGCCGTTGAGGGCGCCGACGGGATTGAGATGGTCGGGGATCGCGCTGTACAGACCCGTCTCCTCGTTGGCGATGTAAGCGGGCTCTCCACCCATGCCGAGCGCTTGTTGCGGAGGTGTTAAGGGCTCAAACGAGATGCCCCTCTGGCTGTATTCGTCGTAGTGAGACGACACAAACGAGGGAGCGGGCGAGTACTCTAACCCGAATGCGGGCATCGACGTGTGGCGTTGGTGCGTAGGCATGGGGACACCGTTCTGGTTGTACTGAACACGGGCGTAATCAGGCTCGCGCTTGATCATGGGCTGGGGTGGTTGGATCGCTGGCGCCATCGCCATTGCTCCATAAGGGGCCATCGCTTGCATCCCATCGGTCATCGGCGCCATCGTCGGGGGCATAGAAGTCATCGACTGAGGTACCGGCTGGGCCATCGGCTGGTGCATCATCTGAGGCGGAGGCATCGAGTCAATCGGCGCCATCACCGGAGAAGTGGTCTGCTGCTGGGAGAATGAAACCGGCTGCGGGTTGAAAGACGACGAATTGGCCTGCTGGGCCTTCGTGAGCTGCTCGTATAGCGATTGCGATGAGTCGAACTGGAACGAGAGGGCCGGCTCGCTGACAGCCATGGTCGTTGCCTCCTGGCCCATCTTCTCCCTCTTGAGATCTCGCTCAAGGGCATCGAGGAAGAGCCTGTCGTGTGGCACGCTGTACCAGTAAAACACCTTTTGCTTCTTCTGCGTCCGGATGCAGTTGTTCTTGTAGAGGAAGTCAAGGAAGGCACTCTTGGGCTCCTCCAGGGTCGCGTCGGTCCCGGACTTGAGATTGCGCAGGTCGGAGAAAATGCCTTCTTCAAACTTCTTTGAGTTCTTGACCGGACGGCCAAACGCCTGAAAGCGGAACGACAGACATCTTACGATGTCGGTGCCGGAGATGTGAAAGAGGTTGTTCCATAGCACGCATGAAACGTACTCGCCGGTGGGAAGCAGAAACCGCCGGATGTATTGATCGGCTGTCCAGTCAACCGGTGCAGAAAGGAGAAAATATTTAACTGCAAAGGGCAGGTCAGCGTCGTCGCCCCATGGTCTTCTTCAGCAAGACTAGCACTCACGATTGTCAACTTGTTGCAGAGCTACCTGAGCATCCTGGGGAAGGGATTGCTGAGCTTCAGCGCTCAGCATGAACGTCTCTGGAATCTGCTGTCCGGCCATGGTTGCATTCTGCGGGTACATGGCGCAAGCAACCCCGGGTTGAAGTCAAGTCGCGAGGCCGCGGCGGTTTCTCGTCGCGATGTGTCGGACTCGGTCGGGGGGCGGATGGCAAAGGCCGGCGGTTGGCGGCAGGAAGTCGGAAAGTCAACACAGTTGATATGCGACCTTGGAGTCCAGCAAGGTAAGGGTTGAGGGTAGGGATAGGAAAAGGCGGTTCCCAAAGCAGAAACTGGGGCGAATCAATCGTCCAGTGCAGCGAGCGGGTTGCAACCAAGGTGCCGATCTGGCTGGTTCTTGTTCTTCAGGCGCTGCCTGCGAACAAATGCCGCTGAGGTGGGTTGGTTAAAAGTCGAGATTTCCGAGACCAGCCCGTGACATGAGGGTAAAATTTGCCCAGCTATTCAATCCTCCTCGAAATTGCCGGAAGCGAACGTCCAGGGGCAGTCGGCCAGCCTGTGCGAAAAGCCGTCGTGCGTACGCGCGATGCGAGGCAGGGCGGGAGGGCGCTGCCGCAAGATTTGTGTGTCCTGTCGGCTGCGTGCTTTCGGACGGCGACAGGGCGTTGGGTGTGCGGGTGCGTTGCGCTGGCGGGCAATCGTCGGGGAAACAATGGATGAATGAGATTAAAGCTCTTGTTTGAATGAAACGAAACCGATCGAAAGGATACCCAGGTATCGATGTCTATCAAACAGACACCTCGAGCTGGTCGAGGGGGCCGGGGGCGGTGACGGGCGAAGGCTGCGACGCGAAATGTCGGACGCTTTGAGCGGCAGCGCTGCGGGCTGCGGTCGGCTGCTTGAGCGATGGGATGATTTGCCTCTGGGGTCTTAATCGGAAGAAAAAATCGAGTAGCTGGCAGTGCAAGTGGAATAAAATAGCCAATGCACGCGAATGCTGCAGGAGAGGGAGAAAAAAGATATGCGGGCCTCCTATGACACTATCCAGAGGAAGGGGAAGAAAGAAGGAGGGGGGGACGAAAAGGAGTCTTGGGAAAAGGATCGCGAGACAGAGAGGAGATGCGGTGGGCGGCGGCCCTGGGGGGTTTAATGACTTTGCTTGTCGCTTGCTCAGGCCCAGAAGCATGCAGGGCACAGCTGGCCAATGGCTGCAGGGTGCTGGACCTGGCAAAAGTGGGCCGCAGAAGTCACTCCGTGGACCGTGGTGCGCTGGAACGGAATGGCCCATGGGGACGCTAAAAAAGCACGAGCCCCACAACCACCATCTGCAAGTCGGGGGCCTGGAAGAGCTCGGTTCACAGTCCGGAAGATGGACAGGGCGCGCACACCCAACCCTGTCGCTCTCTCCGCCAGCTCCCGGCTTGGGGTTATTCATCACCAGACTTCCATCAGGAAACGCACGTATGTACTATACACACCTTGCGCATACCCTGCCGATTTCAACGGTGTGCATATGCAAACAGTAGGTTATGGTTAGTTATTTACGGCACTTGACAAGTTCAACGATGGAGGCACGCCAAGGAACAGCGACGACTCGAGAGTCGCGGTCTGCTCAGAGGGGCATTCCCTGCTGGGAAAAATGGAGAAAACGGGGTGCAACTGACTTGAGCAACTTGCACCCAGCAAGAAGCGGTCGGGACCTTATGATTATCCGCCGACAATGAATCACCAAGGTCCAGCGCCTGGACACACAACCAGGTCGCCGCCCACATACATACCACGTACTTCCAGGGTAGGTCGCCGTGTTATTACCTGAGCGCGCCGAGTCGGCCCCTCCCCCATCGCCTCCAGCTGCGAGCCTTTCGTTGTCGTTCGACGCCGTCTCAGCAGATGGCGAGAATTGAAGTTAAGTCTCACGTTGCTGGTGGCGCGAGTGCAACGGCCCTCGTCGCCCTCGCGGCCCTCTTGGGAGGAATGCCGATGGTGGAGGTCGAGTTCTGCCATCAACCTGGCTCCAGCTTGGCTCAGAGGTCTGGATGGCGACTTTGGGCACGCACCTCAACCCGATCAAATCACTCCGACAGTCCGAGAAACAAAACCCACACGATTACGGATACAGAACAATTAATCTGTACTTGCCGCGTGGACCTTTGGCTGGTGGCCAGATACAAGGTGGATAACGATTCAAGGACGTGAGGTCACCGCAACCCCGTCGTCTCCGCCTGTCACTGCGAGGATCTGTTTTCACAAAGTCGAATATTCCTGGCTCTTTTGCGGGCTCAAATCCATGCCTCCAAAGCCGGCGCGTCCACGCTGTCCACTCAGCAGACGACGTGGCCCCGTTGTGGCGCCCATTTCTCGTCGTCCCCAGCCCAGTGCTGCTTGGTCACTGGTGTTGACTTTCTGGATCCCTGGCCGTACAAATCAACTACGCAGTTCCAAAACACAAAGCATTGGTCGCCAGCGACGCGGGATGCGGAAGCGCTCTGGAAGCCACAACCGAGGCGGCCTTCTTTTGAGGCCTTCTTTCGCGGTCCTGGGTCGCTCACCCGAGCGAGCCACGGCGGTCCACCGAAATTGCTGGTCATAAAAATATCCCGCCGGGTTGCATTCGAGTGGAGGACATGGGGGCGCTCGCCCGGCACCCACCCCCTGATTGGGCATTTCACTGTGCAGTACCGCCGATGCAGCGTAATTTTCTGCAAGACACTCAGTCGTGAGACGGCAAGGGCGGCGAGGGCAAAGACTCCCTGGCCGCTGGATTTTCCAACGGCATGGCATTTCTGGATGCAATACTCCGTAGGCTTGGTTCTAACTACTCCATCATGTGTTGGATACAGGTTACATTACACGCAGCAGAGACCAGAGAGTCAAAAGGTGTCAGTTGATTTGCCTGGGCTGAGCGATGACCAAGGTCTCATCAGTATCGAAGTGCTGCGTACGTCCTTTTTAACACAAACTTTGGCGGGGGATCTGAGATCTGAGATCTGAGCTCATGACTGACCCTTCTTTACCCAGAGTCCCAGACCCACCCAGGTTGGTTTGCCGTGCTTGTCATTCATTGTCTTATTCTTTTACGAGCCTACATTGTCTGACACCTGTCTAAACGCCCCCGGCATTCGAGGCACAAGCATCCTCATAGACTTCTTTTTCTCGCTCGACACAATACCAGCAGATGTTGTTGCGTTCGTTGCACCCATGTCTGATACAGGACAAGACCGATAAGCCTTAGTTGGACTCCGGAATCCACAGCCGTTGTTGATGTTGGCTGCTCCCAGCCTGTCACCACCCCCAACCCCCCGACCGAAATCAGTTTCCCAGCGCAAGATGGCGGCATGACGAGGGACAAGAGCCCACCCGCAGCTCTCCCGCCCACCTTGTCACTGCAGCTTGCAGGTGGTACGGAACACGAGCGGGTGATGTGGTGCCCAGCCACAGATTTTGATCGCGCCCCCCTGGTCGATTCTGAAACATGCTTCAGAAAATAGCCCAGCGTTGACAGGCCAGGGTCCGCTCTGCCCGCTCGGCCAAGCCCAAGCCCTTCGCTTGGCGCCGCCTGCTTGCAAGTTGATGCGGTCTGGACACGAACAGGAACTGCAGCTGGCTGGCTGGCAAACCCCACTCCACAACACAACACAACGAGCTCGGGCTCTGCTCTGCGCTTCAGAGTTCAGCCGTTTTCCATTCTCTCGCCTGCGCATCCCCGGCGCTGTGATCGGCAAACGCTGTCCCCAGATATCTCCCCGCCCGGGCCCCACAGCGCGCGGCGATGTCTTCCTGCTCAGCGGCTCAACTCGCTCTTCGATCCCGCTTCCTTGATCCTTCTCGAGAACATTTTCAACGAGGGAAAACCAGCTGTTCAGTTCCACAGTCGAGGCTGTGGTCGGTCTTTTACTTTCACTCTTTTCCACCAAACTACCTAAGCAGTTGATCCTTTCCGCGGGCGGAGAGCGACGGGGGTGCGAGAGCGGAATCCTTCCTCCATACGCAACAGGAATCCTGATCAAGTCTTGATCCGGATGTACGCACATACATCCGCATCACAACAACCACCATGCATGCAGAGCACCTTATCCGGTAACTACCCCATCCATCCTCCATGTGCGCAAGGCAACGCAATGCCCGCCCGCTTGATCTAGCCGTGCGTACATACCTACATCAGGTACATACAAGAACCTTACCCACCAGCATCTCTGAAACACAAAAGCTCTCTGTTTCAGAAGCTGACTACCTTCCTTCCCCTCCCCACCACGGTAACGTCACTTACTGCAGTAGTGTATGTACAGCACGGGACCACGGCATGTCTTTCTGAGCCCAGGTATCTCTCGAGATTTTAGCCTGCCGTTTATTTTTTTCACCTGGTTCAGGAATCCATCTCCTGTTTGTCCCGTAATGTGAGGTTGCATTGCGCGCGCGCGCAGTCCCTATCTTGGTACCCGAATTCCGCCGGCTGGGGGGAGGGCCCGCATTCGTATACGCTAGCAATACAATGCTCTGTTGTCCCGATCTGGCAGGGGGAAGCGGTGGCGGGGAGGAGGGGGGTGGGTTCATTGTTTCTTTGACGAGATGCTAGATGGCAGTCTGTCCGCACAGGTAAGGTAGGTAGTTACTGTGATGGTGTATTCTCTGTTTGGGTGCTTGGTAAAACAGTACTGTCTTGCCTTGCGCCACCCTGCTACGAGGGTCCAAAGTTTGTTCTCGTAGGTATTGTTGCTGTTGAGGAACAAAGCAGCCATGTAGGGCTAAGGGGAACGCACAGGGCATTGTGGCCGTGGCCCGAGATCTCGCTCTCGTCTGTGCTTCGTGGTGTTGAACGGGGTATCATTTTTCTCGCTTGGCCAGTTCCCACTCAACCCCATTCTTCTTCTTCATCAGGGGTGCTTTCTCTGTTTCACATCTTCTCGGGCAGGATACCAAGCAAGCTAAGCTCAACGTTCGCGCCTTGCCGCTCCGGCCGCCCAATCACGATGCTGTGTCGCCGGGCCAGCTTCGGCGTTGCGTGTCAGAGAGCTCTCTGATGGCGGGGCTGGAAAGGACAGACGGGTTTCCCATGACTTGCTACTAGAACAGAGCCGGAGCTCTTTGCCAGTGGTGATTGGCGGTTTCAGTCGTACACCACGCACGCTTTCTTACTAGTTATGTACATTATCAGGCCATCTGACTGGCCGCCTGATGACATCTGCGCTGGCCCCGCGTGGACGAATCGGCGGCAGTGGAATCAACAGCTGGCGGCCAAGAATAGCAGCCGAGTGGTTGAGCAGAACGGCCGCAGCGGCCAGAGACCGACCCGGGCACCAGCAGCGACCTGCCCTATCAGACGGGTTCAGATCCCGCGCTGTACGATCTGAAAACAGACTGCTGACTATGCGTGGGAGGAGCTTTGGTCAGATACCCGCCAGCGCGGCGGTAAGGTCTGTCGTGGATGTGTATCGGTTGCACAGTGTCGTGGATGTGTATCGGTTGCACAGATTCCTGTCCAATGCAGCCTGAGCCCTGAGGTGAGATCTGGTTCATGCAGGGAGGGATCTGTGTGTGCCTGCCCTGCTTTTTTACGGGCTGTCCACGCAGCACCAGCTCGATGTCCAGTGCCGGGAAGCGGGAGGCTGTGTGCGAAGTGCGTACGTAAGATAGTGTACCGAGTACATACGGTAACAAAGCTGCGAGGGCAGAGAGCTGAACCCGATGGATGATTTGTTGGCTGCTCAACTGGGAAGGTGAACGACACAACGGCCCAGTCTCCATCGCCTATTGTTAGAAACAGACAACGGCCTTGTGTTCTGCCGCCAAAAAGAGCAAAGAAATCCCCCAAGGCCGGGGTTCCCATGTAAAAACGACTCTGACTGTCGTCTTACACTACTTTACGAAGCAGGCAAGCTAAACTCAAGCTTGTCTTAAGTCACATCGTCCTGGACAACAACGTTGGACCCGAGAGAACCAGCCATCGGCAAGGTGCCCTTTGGAGGAAATACCGCCGGATCCGTACCAGCAATTGACAGCAGATGCCAAGGAAAAACAAATCCAAAACACGCCGGGAGGGGCGGTTTCTTGCACCAGCGCATCTCGAAACAATCTCTCGCGGGGGTCGGGGAAGTCGAGGCAACAGCGGGAAGTCGGCGCATTTGGGCTTGTGCTTCCGCCCTGGCTGCACCGGCCCCTGCTGCAGCTCCCATTGGTGTGCCTGGCAGCCTGCATGGGCGGGGCGTCCCTCGTTCGGCCGGGGCCAGTGCAACAAGCAGGGAAAAGGAAAAGGGAAAAAACAACAAGAACAAAACCTCGACAGGGCCGAGCTGCGGCGCGGGCAGCAGGAATGGCGGAATGCGTCTTTCAATGCAACCCACGCGCGAGAAGGAGCCTGCCTGGGCAACAACGCTCGGTCTCTTTGTTGAGAGGGCGGGGTATTTCGGACTTGCCAGAAGAGGGAACGGTTGATGTGCCAATTCAGGCTGGCTCGCGCGGGCGCAGAGTCCGAAACAAGCGCCATTGTGGTCCGGTGATGGGAGCTTGCCAGGGCCTGCTGGGGCTCAGGGGCCGGGAAAAGAGATGAAACCGGACCTCGCTGTCACAGCTTCTTCCAGAAAGACGACCCTAACGACCTTAACGGCCTGGCGCGTTGAACAAGGGACGGGAACCGGCTCGAATTGATGAATTCGGACGACACGGCAGGGCAATTGGGGCAGAGGAAGGGCCAAGACCTGGGCAGCCCGGGACGTTCTCTTGGGGGCTGCGTGGGGAGGTGGTGAGCCGCGTATGAGATAGATTGAGAGGCACTCCCGAGGTCGGTCTGCGGTGCGTGGAGACGGGAGCTTGTCTCCAGCTGGAGATGGACACGGCGAGCTACTGCATGATGCGAGCCTCGAGGGGATGCTGCTTCAACTGCCACCTGCACTGTGTTGAGTGCAGCTTGCTGCCTGCCTGCCTGCGTGTGTGCTGAAGGATGGAATTGAATTGTGGGGACGAAATGGGTCTGTGCTTTTTGATCAACGTGCAGTTCTTGGACCCCTGCAGTGGACCTCTTTTTCGCTCCTGGCCGTTGATGAGTGGCTGCATCACATCGCATCGTCAACAACACCCGTGGATGTGCTGATGCGACTCGACCGACAACAACCCCGTCGAGGATCCTCAACGCCGGCCATCACCAAGCCGATTCTCCCCTGCTGAGCCGCACAACCCAACTCCGTACCAAGCCACCGTGCACCAATTCCCCCTTGCACAACCGAATCACCGGGACCCCGAAAGCGCAGCTGGCCCATTCACAAGGCTTGGGTTGCCCCTGCCTGGACACCGTGCGCCATCGCGTGGCCGACCGCGGTGGTGCCGTGGACGGTGGCCGGGTGCTCGTGCGGTTCGGCCACGCCAGGCTGACCCCGGATCGCTCAGCCAACGCTATGATCCACATGCCCTTATTCATGTCCAGCAGCCCAGAAAGTCAGGCCGGTCCTCGTCCAAGAAACGGGTGGCGCAAAACAACATGGCGGCATGGGGCTTGTGGAATCTGGCCACCGGCTTTGATGTGATGTGCCGACACTGGCGATTTGAGCGCTTTCAATGGGAACCTTACCAGTTAACTGGTGCTGTGCCATCAGAGCACAGTTCTTCCCCTTGCGGTCTGCATTGGAACGGCAGGGACTGATGCTTCTTCCCCCATCAGCTCTTCCCACATGAACGTCAGCTATCCCACCTGGAAGTTGAGAAACAGTTCCGCCCCTGCCTGCATGTTTATCCACCACTCGTCAGCTGCAGGGTCATCAACAGATCGACCATCTGAAACCGCATCCAAGGACCCTGGGGAGCATCACCGCTGCCGTCGTCACAATCCCTGCTCCGCTCTGCATGTGCTAGGGAGGGGGCATGAACATCGAAGCCCCCGGCCCCCCGCCCCGCCGCTCGGACGGAGCAACATGCGCATGGTGGCAAGCGGCGGCCGGTCCCCTCTGCTGCTGGGCTGGTCCGGCTCCAGGGGTCGGGGGTCCGGGTGGCCAGCGGTCTGTCATGCTTCGAGACCGTGGCCTCTCCGACTGGCCCTGCTCCGGTTGCGCGGCGACGAAGCGGCATGAATCTTTGGATCACCCCTGTAACGCGAATGGCCTGTGTGTGCAGGCAGTTGGGAAGAATCTTTGTGCATGCTCATGACGCACACGCAGCGGCCAACAGGACCGATTCCGAGGTTGTCTCTGCTTGCTTGGAAGGGGAGAATGTCACCTGGGGTTTCTGTTTGCCTTCGCAGAACCACACCATGGCCACCCGCCGTACAAACCTGGCCCCGAGGCGGGATGGAATGCCACGAGTCGCGGTGTTCGCGGAAAGCCAAGAACGACCTGACTCAATGTTCACCTACTCAGACTGATTGAACAACTCTCGGCTGACGCAAACCAACCGGTGGTCCAATCTCCGGGGTGTGTATGTGCATACCGTTTACTATCCCAAAGCGCAAACTAAACCTTTCCTCCTCTGTAGATACAGCATGTAAGTACTCCGTCAGGCCCGTGACAAAGCCCAAGTCCGCTTCGGGCTCGAAACATGCGGCGAACAACTCGACGGGCTTCCCAAAATGTAACTCATGGCATGCCAGATTGGGACCAACGACCCCCAAACTTACCCCTGAGAATGCTACTAACAGCATCCCCCTTTCCCATCCCAGCGTAGTATTCGGCAAGTCGCTTCCAGAACAAGGGGAGCATTCTGTAATTTTGTCTGTGTGGAACGAGATAGCGCCAACAGGCACGTTGACGACGATGTTCAATAGAAGAGCTGTTATGATACAGGGCACGTCGGAAATATTCCCGTAATGGATGATCGAGCGAACGACGAGGCAGCATTCGCGTGGCAGTTTCTCGGACAATTAGACCGAGCTTTGGTTCTTTTTGTCTTTGCAAGTCTGGGGGTGGGGGTTGCTTCCTTCTGGTCAGGTCAGGGGGAATGTCAACAACAAAGACAAACAAGATTCACAATACGGCAGAAACACACAAGATAAGGCCAGATAGATTATGAGATTGAATCGCTATTACACCACCACCTAAATCCCCCTGAGCTCCTTCTCCATGGCCTTCAGCTCCTCGCGCACCTTGGGGCAGTAGTGCTTCCGGAGAAGCTCGCCCTCCCAGATGGTCGACGTGAACGGGTTGCTCGCCTCGACCGACTCGGCCAGCGGCTTGAACGTGCCGTCGCCCTTGCGCTCCTCCGTGTTCCACAGCGCGCTGACCTTGCGCGAGTGCGTGTGCACCACGTCGTGCAGCATGCCCAGCACTGCCTGGCACGACTTCTCGGGCACCTGCAGCGCAACCGACATGAGCTGCTTGGTGAAGCCCGCGAGCCGGAGCGGGGGGACTGAGCGGATGTTCCAGGGCGGGAGGAGGACGCCGGCGAGGCAGCGCATGAGGAGGACGGTGGTGGTCTGGAGGTTGATCTTGTTGTCTCGTCGGTTGGTGGTGTTGTCTGATGATGTGTCGTCCGGGTCGGTGAGGTGAAGTGACTTGGCGCCCAGTTCGAGGTCCGGGTTGACCGACAGGCTGAGAAGGCTGCGGTAGAGGTTGGTTATGAAGAATGAGAGATCGAGGTGCAGGTCGGAGCGGGCGTTGTGCGCATCTTGACCCTCGAGGAGTGCGAAAGCGGTGACGGTGCAGAGGAGGGCTTCTCGGCTGGTGTCACGGATGACGGAGAGCTCGTCATCCTCTTCTTCACCGTTCGCCATAGCATCATCCCCATCGTCTTCCTTGCCACTGTCGCGGATGAGGTCCTTCAGCGCCTCCAGAAGATCGCCGAAAAAGTCCTGGTTGATCAGGTGCGCGTACTTGGCGAGGCCTTCCAGCACGGCACCCATAAGATGCGGTGTGCGTGCTTTCAAGATGCGGAAGTATGTCGCAAACACCATCTTCAGGATCTCAGACTGCGTCTTCTCCCTCTCCTCGTGGCTAACGGCCGCGTCGGCGTGCGCCATCACCTTCTCAGCCTCCTTTTGCTCCTTCAGTATCTTCCGTTCCCGTTTGGTCCGGAACTCCCTCTTTGCCTTTGGTTTCTTGCCATTCGGCAAGTCGCCGGGACGGCTGACCCTTTCGTGTGAAGCCTTGCCGAAGAACTCGGAGAGTAATCGCAAGTGCAACAACAGGTTCAGCACGCTCTCGTCGACCCGGTACTCCCGGGCCTTCATCATCTTCGTGAGCAAGGAAACTGCCTCCATGGAAGCATTCCCCTCCTCGTCGTCGTGGAATAGCGTCTCGAGAGTCTGAATGCAGAGGTTGAAATTACCATCCACATTGCGACTGCTCAATTTCCTGACGAGTATCCTTAGAACGTCCCCGCGGAAGTTGAAATGTGGCACCGCCTTGACAAGCGCACAGGCACAGGTGAAAGCAATGTTGGAAATGGGCTGCCCTCCTTTCCGAGACCCGGTGGCTGGCGAGGCAGCATGCTTCGCCAACGTTTTGATGTACCCCTGGTACCCGGAAACCAAGGCCTGTTCGTATGTCCTCAACGTCTTCACTTCTTTTGAGAGCTTCTCCGCCGCCGACTCCTCCGTCGCGGGCCGTATCCTATACCCTGGAATGACGTCCTTGTACACCGTCATTTGAGTAACGATGCAGAGCTTCTGGATAGTGAGGATAGGTGATTCCCCGATCCTGGCCAGGGCTTTGAAGGCGCCCGGGTGCTCCTCCGGATTTTCGTTCAGCTGCGTCGCGATCTTGGCCAGCTCCTCCTGGGCCTTTTTGATCTGCTCGCGCTCGGGTATCTTGGGGGGTTCGGGAGCGGCAGCCTCGGGCTCCTCGTCAACGCCAGCATCGTCGCCCTCGCTCTCGAGCCATTCGGCGTCGCTCGCAACCGAGTCGGCGTCGTCATGGACCTGCCACGTCCCCTGAGAGGTCTTCACGGGCAACCTGCCTCCGGCCTCATTTCCATTCTTCTTTGCCTCCTTCTTCTTTCCCTTTCTCGTCCTCTTTTCGTAGTCCTGTTCGAGGTTCCATGTCGAGGCGCTTTTGAAGAATTGTTTTTGAACCTTGGCGTCATTCTTGCCCGAGTCGGGTCCGTCTTCGAGAGGGGGCGTGACCCTTCTCCGTTTTGAAGGACGCGAGGCCATGTTGGTGTTTGCGCCTGGGTGGTGGGGAGGAATTGGTTTGCGGGCCTGTTTGTTGCTGGTGGGTGGCCTGGTGCTGGTGTTCCCTTGAGCTGGAATATTTTTTTGGGACCCTGGGCACTCGAGAGCGGCAGCCCACCAAAAAGCTGGCTTATCCAGCGCCTCTGATTGGCCAATACCTCGTTATCGGCCCCTCCGACCCAGAAAAATTTCTGGCTCAAGGTGCATTCGGTCGCAGAGCTGCCGAAGAAACCCAGCGCGTGTGGTTTTTGGGATCATAGACAAGTGAGAAGTCTCTTGTGCCTGTGCTTTACCTTTGGTTATTTCCCCCCTGCCCACCGACGGCACCGGATCTCAGTTGTCCTGAGGTATCCAAAACCACGCTTGCACGCGACAATTGGCGAGCAAAAGTCGCGACCCGTCCTTGTGTTGTCTTGGACGACCTGCGCTGCATTCGACCCGTCAGAACGCGGAAGCCGATCAATGTCAACTCGGTGATACTGTCCACCACAAACGAGACCGAAAGACGAACCCGCAAGGGAATAACAACGCCTCGAGATGGCGACGTCGTTGGCCGCGCAGTTGGCGCAGATCGCAGCCAATTCGCGGACGAGCCTGAACGCTAAGGCCCTCAAGGCCACCCACTCCAAGTCCTTGATTTGGGAGCCCCGAGTCGCAGCCAGCCAGACCTTCGCCGAGATCTACCAAATATGCCATGAAGGGTTTGAGGAGCTCTGCCATCTGGACTCCCGATTTGCGCACTTCGGCGCCTCGCTCTTCAGCGAGCAGAGCCAAGAAGCCGACCGGGTCCAGATGACCGCCGAGGAGAATGCCGCCCTGGACAAGCGCGTCGACTCGTTCCTCCACCTGGTGGGCAGCCGGTTGCGTCTTATGCCTGCTATCAAGGCTGTCGAGTGGCTCATTCGGAGGTTCCGGTAAGCAACGCAACGCCAGCTCGGTCGTCGACGCTTCTAACCAGCACATAGGATTCATGAGTTTAACACGGCGACTCTCATCACCACATTTCTGCCCTACCACACGATCCCGGCCTTCGTCACTCTCCTTTCCATCCTGCCGGCAAAGATACCATTGGAGTACAGGTTCCTAGATCCTTACATCCGATCTTTGACGGCCCCGCCAAGAGCCGCCATCGTCCAGCAGGCCACGAACCGCCCCGAGCTCCTCTCCACCATTTCTCAGTACACTCTCGAGACATGTCGCGCCAAGCAGGAATACCCGGGCCTGGTATCGTTCTGGGCCGGTGTCATGGCAGAAGCAGTCAATGGCATGCTCGACAAGATGCGGTCCGGGCGGAGGAGCATCCAGTTGGAAAACGACCATACGCTCCTGCAGCAGATCGGGCCAGTCCTGAGCGAGGCCATGGTTATGAAAGATGTCCCTGGTATTCAGATTGCCAGCTACATGATTGTTGCCATTCTGGCTGCGAAAGGCAGCTTAAACGATGTTGCGCTCGCGGCGTTCATGGACCAACTAGTCCACGGGTGGACTGTCGATACTTATCGCCCTGGCCTCGTCTGTCTCTGCATTCTCGCCCAGCACCGGTCGGCGAAACAAATCTCTGGCCGCGTTGCGAAGGCTCTTATCAAAGTCCAGGATCTGGTTCCGACCCTGGTTGAGATTGGCCGCGAACACAGGGCCGACAAGCTGGCAAACGGGCTTGCGCTTGCCTTCATCGACAGGCTCTCCAAGAAGGGTGACGTCCGAAGCCTGCCTGCGGTGAACGCGCTTCTTTTGAGCAACCTGTTGCAGGAAAAGCAGATCAAGGTTATCTACAAGGCTCTGCTTCTGGCCGCTCACAAAGTCAATGACGCCGTTGACGAGGATGGCCGCATTCGCAAGGAGATTGGGACATCGCTCGTCAACTTGTCGCAAGCTGGAGGAGACGCGGGCGATGCTATCAGGTCTGCCCTGGAGGAGATTGATTTCAACATTGAAGAGCTCGAACTCAAACTTGGCGCGGCAATCCGTCCGAAGTTGGCAATCGAGCACACCCCCGAGGATGCGGAGGACGGACCTGCCACGGAGGCTGTCGAGCAACGTCCTAGCCTGGACTCGACCCTGCAAGAGCTCGCGAAGTTGGAGCCGTCAACAGCTTCTTGCCTCTCGCCTGAATCGGGGACTCTGTTTAACAACCTTTGCACAGTCTTCCTCTCTGCTGCGGCTACTGAGGGCGATCTCGAGAGGTTCGATGCTGCCCCCGTGCTGAGCCGGCCGCAAGCACCGAGCAATTCGTTTTACTTCAGCTTCTATATGCGGGTCTGGTGCGGACCCTATCCCACACTGGCAAAGGTGGCGGCTTTGGAGCGTGTCAAGTCCCGTCTGAAGGAGAACGACTGCGCGGACAAGGATTTCCAGGCCATTGTCCCATACTGCGCAGTCGCCCTGAGCGACCCTGCGAAGAAGACTCGCCGTGCCGCAGCGGACCTTGTTGTTGTCTTGGCGTCCCTCCTCAAGGCCGATTCAGGGAAGCCACAGCAGCTTTGGGGTGAGAAGAGTTTGTATGGCAAAGCCAACATTCCCGGCGCGCTCGACCGCAATGCTCTGGAATCTCTGGTCAACTCGGTCCTCGTCCCCTGCCTCGAAGAGTCTGTCCTTCACGAGGACCATGTTGTCGCGGCCATCGCCAGCGCATTAGAGAGCTCGAAGACTTCTTCGGGAACGGACGCTGAAAAGCGCCGCTTCTCCCACGCGACGAGACTGGCCATGTTCAAGTTCCTGTGCGGTCATGCCGCGGAAACGCCATTGCTGACCGTCAAGCTCCGCTTGCTTCGCTCACTGAGCCAGATCCGGAGCATCTCGGGTAACTCTCGGACAGATCTCCTGCTGCCACTCCTTCGTTGGTGGGCTGCTCTCAGCCGCGAGGAAGCAACTGAGCTTGCAGCACGAGAGGCGGTTGAAGAGGCGCTCGTCGATGAAGCGGTCGTGGATGTCGTCATTGCAAACCACACTGCAGGTCTCGAGACGTTCTTCCAGCTCATCAACGACCCGAAGACAGCGCTGAGACCTGGCCTCCTGCAGGCCATCTTTGGCCGTGTCATCAAGATGTGGCCATCCATGAAGTCGGACACCAAGTTCTCAACCGCCCGGTCTATGTTCGACCTGACACAAGCTCGTCCCTCGGCCGATCAGGGCGCAGCCATTACAGAGGCCGTGGAACTGTTGAGAAAGGTGGACTTGACGACGGATATCCTGGTCGACTTCATTGACTCGTTGCAAGACGAGGTCAAGCTCGCGACTGAGAAGCCCGCCAACAAGCGGAGACGGGTCAGCACCACGGAACAGAGCCGCAGCGTGGGCTTGCAGAGCATTCCGGAGCTGAAGGCAGCCTTGAACAAGACGACTTTTGTTCTGGAGTTGGTCCAGGAATCCGACCCGGCCAGCCATCCCGAGCTGCTGCCAAGTCTTTTCACCACGCTCTCCGATCTTCACCACCTCAGCACGCTCGTCGGCTCCGAGCTCGGTTACCTCCAGAACCTCGTGTTGAGCAGTCTCCTTGCCATGATGCCCGCATACAAGGGCAACAAAGACTTGACGATTGACGCGTCCGTCGGCCATGGAGATATCTTGGCCACCTGCATCCAGAAGTCTTCCAGCCCCGCCGTCATCAATGCAGCGCTGCTCCTGGTGGCCAACCTGGCTCGGACCGCGCCGGATGTGGTTCTGCAGAGCGTCATGCCGATCTTCACATTCATGGGTAGCTCGGTGTTGAAGCAGGCTGACGACTACTCTGCCCACGTTGTCAACCAAACCATCAAGGAGGTCATCCCTCCGTTGATCGATACTTTCAGGAGGAGAGGCCGGAACGTCGTTGCCAGCACCAAGGATCTTCTGGCCAGCTTTGTGACGGCCTACGAGCATATTCCTTCCCACCGGAAGCACGATCTCTTCATTTCTCTGGTCGAGAATCTGGGGCCCGAGGACTTCCTCTTCGCCGTCCTTGCCATGTTTGTCGACAGATACGCGGCAACCGACAACATGATCTCGTTCACGACGCAGATGATGAGCTCCTTCTCGGTTGAGATTCAACTGCAAACTCTCATCAAGCTCTTAGACCTGATCAGCGACATCTTCAAGCCGAAGCCTGCTCTGTCTAACGTGCTGCTTGGCAGCGACAGTGCTGGTGACCAGGACGCTCAGAAGATCGCCACCAAGCAGCTGAACCTGCTCCCGCATCTGCTTGCCAATAGGCGCCTGAAGCGGGAGATTACGCAGCTTGCGGAGAGGGACGACATGGAAACGGGGAAGCTTCGCGATCTCTACGCCACCCTCCTGGAGAGCATCTTGACGTTGGCTACGACGGTCAAGACCAAGAAGGCGCTCTACAGCCGCTGCGGCGATGCGCTGTCCAATCTCTTGAACCTCCTTTCCATCGCCGAGTTCATCAAGAGCGTCGAGGCCTTGCTGGACCGGCCAAATGTCGGGCTGCGGCAGAAGGTGCTGCGGGCGCTCGAACTGCGCGTCGACAGCGAAAGCACCGCGGATCCCAAGTCGAGGGAGGCGCTGCTCGCTTTCCTGCCCCAGTTGACCGCTGTCATTCGGGAGTCGGACGACATGAACTACAAGCACACGGCGGTGACTTGCGTCGACAAGATCGCAGAGAAGTACGGCAAGAAGGATATCGATGCCGTCGCTGCTGCTGCTGCCACCATTGCGGGCGATCACTGCCTTGGGCAGTCATCACAGAGCCTCAGGGTCATGGCTCTGCTCTGCTTGGCTTCGCTCGTGGACGTTTTGCAGGATGGCATCGTTCCCGTTCTGCCGATCGCAATCCCCAAGGCGCTGGTCTATCTGGAACAAAGCCTGGTCGGCGAGGAGCCTAACACGGAGCTTCACAATGCCTCGCATGCTTTCCTGGCCGCCCTTGCCCAGCATATCCCGTATATGATTACTGGCACCTACCTCGACCGGCTGCTGGCTTGCTCCAACGTATCGGCTGGTGCGCAGCTGGATGACGAGTCGAACGGTAACCGGACGCACTGCCTTCAGTTCCTGGCCAAGCTGGTGGATCCCAAGGCGCTGTACAACGCGCTCAACCAGAACTGGGTCTCTGCTGCCGGCTGCGGCTCCTCGGTAAGCACCCTTTTTCTTTTCTTATCTCCTCCTGCCTCCGGGGGTCTTTGGTAAACTATATGCTGACCATCCAGCAGGCTGTCACCGAGTATCTCCAAATCCTGGGCATGGCGCTTGACAAGCACTCGAAGGCGGTTATCGCCAAGAACGTGCAGACGCTGTCCACGATATTCCTCAACTCTCTGGACCTTAGGAGACTGGTTGTCTCGGGCCAGGTCAAGGCTCCGATCGGCATGTCTGAACTGAACGAAATCGAGGCCAAGATCGGCGACAACGCGCTCAAGATGATCTACAAGCTCAACGACGCCGCGTTCCGCCCCATCTTCTCCAAGCTCATGGAGTGGGCATGGACCGGCCTCCCCAAGAGCGATACCTCAGGCCGCACGCTCCGCCTACTTGCCGTCTACGGCTTCCTGGACACCTTCTTCGGCAACCTCAAATCCATCGTCACCAGCTACGCGTCGTACGTGGTGGAGAGCGCTGTCAAGGTGCTCTCGTCGACAGACTTCAAGAACGCCGACGAGAAGACCCTCTGGAAACTCGTGCTGCGCGCCCTGGCCAAGTGCTTCGAGCACGACCAGGACGGCTTCTGGCAGGCGCCGGCCCACTTTGGCGCCGTCGCGCCCGTGCTGGTCGAGCAGTTCCTCCAGGCTAACGGTGTTGACGCCACCGAGGACCTGATCCCCGCCGTCGTCGAGCTGGCGGCTGCCGCCGACTCGCAGGAACATCACAAGGAGCTGAACGGCGCGCTGCTCAAGCTTCTGAGGAATGGCCAGGCGGCGGTGCGGTTGGCGGTGGTCAAGTGCCAGCAGGCGCTGACGGGCAGGCTCGGCGAGGAGTGGCTGCAGGCGCTGCCGGAGATGTTGCCGTATATCAGTGAGCTGCAGGATGATGATGATGAGGTGGTGGAGAGGGAGAATAGGAGGTGGATTGTGGAGATTGAGGAGAAGTTGGGTGAGAGTTTGGACTCGATGTTGCAGTAAGTTGAGTCGGGTGGGAAGGTGCATGTGAGATAGTCATGTCTAGGAGTCATTTGGACTGGAAAAAGGGGTTTTGCAGATCACATTAAACATAGAGTTGCTTTTCGCGGCGATCTTGTGGAATTCTTGGGTGTTGAGATGCTTGATATCACTCTCCAAATCCAAACCCGAAGTCTCCCGCTGGCATGTTGCTCTGGAGCTGCAGGTCTCGTCTTTTGACACCAGCGTGGTGGCTGGCTGGTGATGGCCCGAACCACTCCCGCGCGAGCTGGGCAGCGTTGCCCCAGAAACAACCAATCCGCTGTGAAAACGTGGCGACGCACTCACCAGCTTCGAGGTGAGGCTCCATGTAAAGTCATTCGAACGGAGTCAAACGATGATGCCCAAGCGGCTGATTCGGACATCCATCTGCAATAACCCCACCACCGGTCGCGGCTGCGAGTTGAACGCGGAGAATGAGAAAGGGGACTCCCTTCGGGGGTGCTGGGTCTGCAGTAAGGGGGCGAGTGGAACCAACCCTAACCCGGAGGTTCCAGGTTGAGATCACCGAGGAGAGCTCGGCTAACAAAGCCCGAGAGCAGCAGTCTTGCTGCTCTCGGGACTGCTGCCATTGATTTTCTGCACTGTCACTGTTCTCTTGGCCCGATCTGGGTGTCAGTGCTATGTTTTAGCGTGATTTTGTAGCAGGCTGGTTTTGATGAGGTTTATGCGTTGTTCTGTGATGCGACTTGGTTGTTGTTGTTCGGTGTTGAGCTTCACGTGTTCGATGACCGTGTTTCCGACCGTTTCTGGGTCGCGGCCCGATAAGCGTGGACTATCATTCCGCAGCGAGATTCGTGGGCTGAACGAGTCCAGCGCTAACAGAGCACCCCACACAGCTGTGCTTGGGACCCAGTCGGCAGATCAACCCAGACTAGCCGAGGCTCAGGCCAGGCCTTCACCAATTTGCGGCTTTCCCAAAGGTCACCAGGCACATGTTGTCTCCGCCGTGGGAATTCGGGGAACCTGGAACCACCTTAACACGCACGCATTCGAACTCGATAAACCTTATCGCATTTACCTTTCCTCCTCTGGGCGCCATCTCCTTGATTCTGGGCGACACGATGGCCGAACACTGAAACGAAGCGCCATTGTGTTGTTTTGTTTTCTTTCGAGATCCCAGCCTCCGCTTACTCCAACGTCATCGCCGCCCGTCTGAGCCGTCGGCCGCCCGCACCACCTGACAACCAAACATCTTCAGACACGGCGACCCACGCAGCTTGTCTTGTCAGCCAACCTCAACAATGCCTTCCAAAAGAGCAGCATTCACGGCGGCCGACAGCCTCTCGCACGCCCGCGGCCTTTCTTCTTCGATATCCTCGCTGTCCTCCCCGGTGCCCTCGGGCCGCAACGCTGCCGCCTCGCACATCTCCAAGACGTATCGCCAGGCATCGACACTCTTCCTCACGCGTCGCTTGCCCGAAGCGCTGTCGACCGTCCTACCCCTGGTGTCTCCGCCACCGTCTGACGACGCGAATGAATCTCCCGAACCCGCACCGGTCGTCCTGGCGTCTCGGTCATCGAGGGTGAAGGTCTGGAGCCTCTACCTGACGGTGCTGAATGCGATTGTCGAGCTCGACTCGGACGAGGGCAAGGATGCGTTCGGTACGCAGGAGTGGCGGGCTCTCTGCCAGAAGGTCCGCGAGGGAGAGATTTGGGAGGAAGTAGCCCGCAACGGCTACCATGGCGTCGAGGGCGACATTGATGCCGAGGTGGTCATCAACCTGTATGGATCACGCCCCCTCACCTCCCCCTCCACATCACCCCACCACTGCTCTTCCGAGAAGTCCCGCTAACACCACCATCACCCTACAGGGCCACCCTCCTGCTCGCGCACGCCAAAACCCAAGTGCTCAACCAAAAACGGCTCGAGAACTACCTCGCAGCCGCGCGCACACCCAACCTCAACATCTCGTCCGACCGCTTCTCCGAGACCTCCCCCCGCCGGTACCGCTCCCCCGCCGCGGGGGGCCACCGACGGGGCGCGACCAGCGGCGCCGACACGCCGCGCGACCTCAACGCGCGCGTCAAGATCCTCGAGCTCTACACGCTCCACGTGCTGCCGCGCAACAACGAGTGGGAGTACGCGCGCGAGTTCATCAACGTGAGCCCCGTGCTGGACGACGAGCGGCGCGAGGCGTTCCTGCAGGCGCTCGACACGCTGCGCGAGGAGCAGGCCGAGGCGGAGCGCCGCGAGGAGGAGGAGCGCGCGCGCAGGGAGGAGGCCATCCGGCGGGATGTCGAGGAGGCGCGGCGGCTGCGGGCCGAGAACGAGGCACGCGAGAAGAGGAGGCTGGAGGAGGAGCGGCTGAAGAGGGAGGCTGAGGAGAGGCAGCGCAAAGAGAAGGCCACGGCTGCCGCGGCTGCGACGGCGGGAGATTTTGGCGTTGAGAGGTCGCCAACGCCGCCCGCGCTGAAGAAAGGAGGGAGGAGCGGGTCGTCGTCGTCGTCCTCGAGGAGTAAACCGCCTGGGAGCCCGTCGCCAGGTTCGGGGGCCATGTCCAAGTCGAAGGCGAGGGCGAGGGCTCCGATACCGAGAAGGGGAAATTCCGGCAGCAGCAGTGCCGTGGCCGCGCCGACGCTCATGTCGAGGGCGTCCATGGTGCTGAACAACCTCCGGGCGATCGTTGACGAGCTCGCTATGGCTTTCCAGACCAACCCATACATGCTGTTGCGCATGCTGGCCTTTATCATCGGGCTGCTCATGCTGCTCAGCCGGAAGAAGATCCGCGAGCGGATCGCGCGCATCTTGGGGACGGGATGGGGCAAGGTGAAGGCTACGGCTGGTATGGGCGCCAAGGTCAGCTATATCTAACCACAGCTGGCCGGGTTGGCTCGAGAGAAAGGGGGTTATCAGATTTCCTTTGTATTAGTACCCTGCATCGCGCTGGACTGTTTGATGTCTTTTTTTCTCTCTTTTCCTTTGTAGCATGTATGACACGACGCTGGTGACTTGTTTAGCCCACACAGAACCACCACAGCAGATAGTTTAGTTTATTGATAAAAAGTGGTAGCGAAATGTTGCTGGGATGCTCTTTTGGTAATGGAATGGCTTTTTTCGGTATCTCGTCTCCAACGCCCTGCCGCCCAACCCAATCCCCCTTAATAGACTCCTGAACGCCAGTCAAACCGAGATGACCCGTTTATACCCCTAGATAAAAGTCGCACATATGCCCCCAGGCAATATGAGATCCATGATGACCAAGAAGAAGATGAAGGAACCTGCCCAAACCCGGGCCAACCCAGCGCTAGAATCCCGTCCGATTTGTCTTTTTCTGGTAAAAGAGCTGCAATAGAAAACAAGGAACTGTCAGCATGAGGAACGCCTTCAATTTACGAATATAGAGGAGACAGAGAGAAAGAAAAGGAAACGGAACGGGAGAGGAAAACGCACATCCGTCCTTGAACTGCCGAGGTTGATGATCTTGGGGCAGCCGTCGCGGTCCTTCTCGAGGCGGGTGCACTCGAAACAGTAGAAGGCGTCCGAGATGCCCTCGCCACCGCACACGACGCACTTGTTCTGGTAGTTGCCGAAGCTGCACTCGTCGCAGATGCGCACCAGCGTCGTCGGCCGCACGTACGAGTCGCACACGGGGCACTTGCCGTCGCACTTGTCGCAGAGCCGGCCGATCGCGATGCCGGACTGCTTGCGGCACATTACCAGGTCGCTGGGGGAGAGAGGACGTTAGCAAGTGAAGTGACCCGGGGGAGAGAGGTAAGAGGCAAGGGGGTGAGATGGGGGAGGGGGTGGATGGGGGCTCTTACGGGTGATGGCGGGACATGGTGGTCGCTTGGGTTCTTCTTTTCTTTTGTTTCGGTTTTCGTTTGTAGGGTCGACTTGGGGACAGGTGGTAGCGCACAGGTGAACCAAAAGATAGTAGGCCAAGCGCCGGTCGTCGAGGCTGACTGCTGCGGTTGTGGTTTGGTTCAGTTGTAAACTTGTTCCCGAGGCGGATTCTAGCTTCACGATAACGAATGTCGTTACACGCGACTGAAATTGCTGGTAAACCCGTCACTGCGCCTAGGCCTGTGACGGTTGGTCAGCGTGGCGTATTTCCAGTAATTTCCAGCGCATTACACGTGCATTCCAGAGAGGGTTAGGGTTGTTATTCATGATGGCTGGGTCGCGCCAGGAAGGCTCCTGATCGCGACTGTCAACGTCGCTCCTGCTGCTTCATTACACCGGGAACTTCAAATTCAATCAATACCTCAATTGCGGTCGCCGTGGCGAGAACCGGGGCTCAGACGTCCCATCTTTATATCAGCAAATAAATCTGCGCGTGGGGTGATACACGCGTCGACGATCCGCGATTCTCGTGCGCCCCTCCATCTGTGCCCTCCAAGCTCCAAGCTTCAAACCAGTCCAGAATACATCCAGACGACCAGACACCCGACGCCGCTCTGCACTCCACCCATCACCCTTCGAATGCCGCACGATTTTTTCCAGACACAAAATGGCTGAATCAGAAGATCTTGTCACCAATAAGCGCAAGGCATCCCCAGAGGCGCCCGCGGAGGATGCTGCGGGCAAGCGCGTTAAGCTCGACGACGACGGGGACGAGAATGCGCTGCAAAGCCACGCGCACGACGACCACAACGGACGGGAAAGAGATATAGAGGGTCCGCCGCCGGCCAAGGAGGAACAAGGGGGCGCGCACAACGACAGGTCACCTACAAGAGCAGACCAGGGAGAACGACACGACGAGCCCCGTCGCCCGCCGGAAGCGCGGAGGCCCTCTGTGACAGCCGGACCCCCGGGCCGGCGGAATGTCAGCCTGGAGGAAAAGAAGCGAGGGCAGCGGCTGTTTGGCGGTCTCATGAGCACGCTGAGTCGCACCGCGTCCGGGACCCAGCAGCAGAAGAGGCTCGAGATCGAACGGCGACAGCACGAGAAGGCGCAGCAGCGGCGCGCCGAGGACGAGAAGCGCAGGGCCGAGAGGCTGGAGCAGCTGAAGAAGACACGTCAAGTCGAGCAGATCAAGCTCGACGAACGGGTGGTATGTCAGGTGGCACTCTGCCCACTCCCCTTTGTTTCGGCGTGTATGTACAATGTATGTTCTAGTCACTGACAACCAACTATGCAGATGAAAACCAGACATTCGGCCATGCTGGCCAAGGCACATAGCTTGCAGACAAAAA
Source organism: Chaetomiaceae sp. PYS4301M (assembly GCA_023628425.1). Lineage (NCBI taxonomy): Eukaryota > Fungi > Ascomycota > Sordariomycetes > Sordariales > Chaetomiaceae > Chaetomiaceae sp. PYS4301M. The sequence continues at coordinate 239,696 of JAMAKR010000045.1, forward strand.
GCGAGCCCAAGATAGTAAGCCCACGAGTTCCCGCAGGACCCCCAGCTCAGCTAACCTTTGTCCTCAGTATTACCTTCCGTGGGAGCGGACCAGAGAACAAGACGAGATCATCAGCGAGCAGATCCGCGCAGCAGAGGAGATGATCGACAGAGAGAGGCGGGACTTTAAAGCGCGCAAGGAGCGGCGACTCAGGGAGCTGGGCGTTACTCCGCCTCCAAGGTCCCCGTCACCGCCTCCGAGACAGCAACGGGACGACCAACCCGGGACGGAGCCAGACACGGAGTCGCGGACAGAAGACGCCACCGTTGGAGACTCCCAACCTCCGCCGCAAGATGCTACCCCGGATGCTGGGGCCCCGGCGCCCTCTAAGGCGCAGACCGATCATCAAGACAAGGACCACGATGAGAACGGAGACGAGATAATGCAGGACGAGGAGGATGTAGTGATATACTAACACGCGTGTCATTCTGGGCCCTTTTTGTCTCTTTTTTTACCCCTTGCCTACAGCCTTGGTCTGGGCTGTAAGTTTATAACGTTGTGTACCACTTTCGCCTTTGTATTTCTCGAGCATAGTTTGGGGCGGGATACCTGGGCGTTTGGGGTGATAGGGTGATGGGTGTTCAGGGGTTCTCAGGGAGACCAGGACAACCGGCACTTGCCGCGACGGGAGCCACGGGTCCCAGGTAAACAGACACGAAGCGGAGCCTGAGGTCTCGGCCATCTTTGGAATCCGTGCCGAGGTACGGTCAGGGATAGGGGTCCAAGAACAATTACAGAGCTACTTGTTACGCTTGGTACCCAAAACAACAAAACTCGTCATGATCTCGGGCTGAGCATGCAACAATGGATGCTTTAACACATGAAGAGAGCAACTCTCGGAGTCCGAGGCATGTTGGATTATTAAACTTGGGCCCTAGTCACCTGCAAGGCTGCATGACCGACTGTCCCAACAGATGCACCAAACCGTTCTTTGCCCTGAAGAAGAGGGGTTCGATCGGTGTAAGTGGGGGGGGCATGACGCACCCAATGAAACGTCACCTTGCTTCCACCAGCTGCTCAAGATCGACGAGTCAGGTACATAATAACGTACGGAATAGGTACTGTCGAGTTCATAACACTTGATATGCGGAGAAGTTTCCATTTGTAGAGCCAGCTCCGTTCGGGTTCAGAGGAAGCTCGTTGTCCGAGTCTCGCATACGACGAATACATATTTCGGGGAAGCCACCTCACCTAGCGAACTGTGCACCTCCCCTCTCGCAAACAACGGACCTTGCCTGCCCTATTTGTAAACTCTCCTTTCTAGATACTCCTCCCCAAGTTCCACAAAGTAACGAACTGCTTCCTTCAACTTGCTCACTCCATCAACACACCCAACCACATCCCTCACCCTTCAAAACCGATCAACATCTCAACAAGACAACCACCAACCCCTCCTCGTCCTACAAAACCCAGACGGAAGAATAACCCACCATGGCCACCACCCAAGTCGACAAACTAACCCCCACCGACCCCCGCGTCCAACACCACACCTTCACCATCCCCAACTCCAACAACAAAACCTACCACTACCTCCTCGCGACCCCCTCAAACCCCCCCAGCGCAACCGCCCTCCTAATCCACGGCTTCCCCGACCTCTCCTTCGGGTGGCGCTACCAGATCCCCCACCTCCTCTCCCTCAACCTGCGCGTCATCGTCCCCGACCTCCCCGGCTTTGGACGCTCCTCCGCGCCCCCCGAGCTGGGCGCGTACTCATTCAAGACGGTGGTCGATGACCTCGTCGCGCTCGTGCGGCACGTGCAGGGCAAGGGGGAGCAGGAGACGATCGAGAAGATCGTGCTGGGCGGGCATGACTGGGGTGGTGCGGTTGTGTGGCGGTTTGCGCTGTGGCGGCCGGAGGTGTTGAGGGGGGTTTTTAGTGTTTGTACGCCGTTTTGGGCGCCGAGTGAGGTTTATTTGAGTAAGCGGGAGGTGGTGGAGCGGGTGCTGCCGAATTTTGGGTATCAGGTGCAGTTTGATGGGACGGAGGTTGATGAGGCGGTTGTGGGAAGGGAGAAGATCAGGGCGTTTTTGAGTGTGATGTATGGGGCGAGGAGGCGGGATGGGGAGGTGGTGTTTGATGTGGCGAAGGGGTTGAGGGTGGATAAGTTGGTGCCGGGGGAGATTGGGGAGAGTCCGTTGTTGAGCAGGGAGGAGATGGAGTTTTATGCGGATGAGTTTGTGAAGAATGAGATGCGGGGCCCGTTGTGCTGGTATAAGACCGGCAAGATCAACTTTGATGAGGAGAGGAAGCTGCTCGAGGACGGGAAGACCAGGGTCACGGTGCCGGCGCTGATGATTGTCGCGACCAAGGACGCTGCGCTGCCGCCTGCCATGTCGGCTGATATGGCGAGGCACTGCGATAGCTTGGTCAAGAATCAGGTCGAGGCGACGCATTGGGCGCTCTGGGAAGCGCCGGCTGAGACGAACAGGCACATCGGGGAGTTCTTGGAGGGTATCTTGAAGGAGCAGCCCCTGAAGGCCTCTATCTGAGGGGGCTTGCTTGCATCCTTGGGGGCACTGTTAGGTTATCGTGTAATTCGTCAATTCATGGTGCGTTCCATCATACATACAACGACAGGGTATCTCAAACTGCCTTCCGATCCATTCCATACTCCCAAGCTCTTCTACAACACCTTATTGAGACGGGCTTAAGGTATTGCGGTGTATAGTGGACAGTGAGGGAGACTAACAGCGCTCCTGCTGCCTCGCCCCTCATAGCTACCCTGACACTTAGCATGACAAAACGACAAGTACGCCGTCCAGACAAAAACACACCTTTGGTAGAAGAAAATACACTCCTTCCACGGTGGTAAAAATAGAGATCCGAAACCAAACTAGTGGTGGGTTCGTGGGAATCGGCGATCCCATTCCTGGGGATGGACCTTGTCCAGACGACTGGCATCCTCCAACTTTGAGGAAAGGGTGTGGAAAGTGATAAAAGAATTAGATGATAACACCCGTACTCTCCTCACTTGTAGGTGCGCTTCTGGCCATCAACCGTGGGCACGGCCGACTTGGGCTTGTTTGGCTTGCCGCAAATGTGGCAGGCTGTTCCAGTGTCAGTCAGTGAAGATAAAACATAGCATGAAGGGGGAAGCTGATAATCAACTACTTACAATCTGACCGATAGGCGCACTGGTTGCAGAATGTGTGCCCCTGGGAGACCTTGGTCTTGCAGCGCGTGCAGGCGCTCGAGTACTGGGCGTAGGGGTTCTTGGCCGCCTTGGAGAGCAGTTTGCTCTGTGAAAAACGTCAGTCAACCTGTAGCTATCCGTCATGATATTGTTGCTCGGGGGCGTCCTGTGAGTTTGGATAGGTAATGTAGGGACTCACCTTGGAGATACCTGTTTGGCCGAGTGTTGCCGACTTCTTCTCGCTCGCAGAGGACGAGGACGCCGAGGAACCGTAGTACATCTCGGACTTCTTCTTGACCCCCGGCGTGGCGAGGGTCGTCTTGTTGAGCTTTTGGCACTTGGCGCAGACCATGTTGGCTGGCTTTCTGTTTCTTTTTCTTTTTCTTTTTTCTTGGTATTGTGGTTGTACTTTAGTGAGATTTATTGCTCTTTCTTTTTAATGAACGTGTCTTAGTATTCTGGATGAACCAGCTGTGAGGTTGGCGATAATGGATGATGGCGATGATAGCGATGGATTCTGAATGGTGGCGCATTTGGGATGATGGGGTCAGGGAGCGTTAACCTGTTCGTCACCTCCAACTTCCAAGCCACATCCCCCTGGAAGGCCGTGCATGGGGTGAGGCGCCCTGATTGGCCCAAAAAACTGCCCGAAACGCTTCTTCAGAGCAACGCTCTCGGTTTCAAGATTTCTACGGGCTGCGTGTGGGGCCCGTTGGAGTGCAACGCCCTGTCACCAACCAATCGCGCTAGTCCCCAAAAATCCATCAGCGCAGCGAACTCTCCCCTGGGTCTTTCGTTGATGGCGTTGCCCCAGTCCAGATCAAGCTTCTTACACTGCACTGCCATTTTTCTTTTTCGACAACGCGCTCCCAACAACCCGCCTCCGCACATCCCGTCGCCCGTTAGGTAACCGCGCTGTGTCTTGACTACCGTGCTATTTGTTCAGTCTTTTTGATTGAATTTGACAGCAGAGTGAGCCCTTACTTCGCCTCCTCCTTCTTCCCTCTGCCCTTTCGACCTCTGTGGGGTCGGGCGCCTGCAAAGCCCGCTGCAGGGTTGCGGCTGACAGCTGACGAAGCCAAGTGCTGCTGTCCAGGGACCCCAATTCGCAATCCTCTGCTCCAAGGAGGCTGTGCTGAGCAGCGAACACGACAACATCCCGCCCGCCATCTGCAATCTGCACAATCTGCACGCCCCATCTCTCGCTCGCCAACCCCCGACCGGTGTCTGATTCTCAATTCCCACTGCGCACGCTCGTCTCATCACCGATCGATGCCCTCACTCCCGATCTGACCCCGTACTCCCCCCATTCATCGGCTCCCGGAGCGGCACAGACTCGCGGCATGACCGGCCGCCCTCCACCCGGAGGCTCTTCGACCTCCCGAAACGATCTCCTTCTCGATCTTGACAATGACCAACCCGTCTACAGCGCGGGGCAGCGTTCCGCCCTGACCGACGACGACCTCCTCAACTCCTACAACTACGATCAGGATGGCGCGCCATCGCGGCCTTCCGTGTCTTACGACGATTTCGTCGGCTCTGGTCAGCCACGCCAACACGCCGGACGGCCGCCACCTGCCGGACCTTCGGGTTCCGCGTCGCGCCCGGTGGGGCCGTACGGCCCGGAGATCAACAGGCAGTACAGCCAAACATCAGATCTGGACAACTACCAGCGATATGCCGATGACTTCGACGAATACCCCGAGGATGCTGGTTCATATTACCAGCACGGTGGTGCCATGCCCGGCGGCGACCCTTCGCAATCGGCACGGGGAAACGCGAGGAAGCGAAACAGCGTTCTGACCTTGGGCGGTGGCTTTCTCGGGAGAGTAAAAAACCGGCTCGGTATGGGCCAGGGATACTCCGAGATGGACCTGCCGCTCACAGACTCCCGAGCCGGAGGCCGGACAGACAGCGCCGAGTTGCCGCCGCCCCCCAAGGAGAAGAAGTTCGACATGGGCAACTTCAAGTTTGGCTTTGGTCGCTCAAAGCCCGACCCATCCACTCTTGGTCCTCGTATCATCCACCTCAACAACCCGCCCGCGAACGCTGCCAACAAGTATGTGGACAACCACGTCTCGACGGCCAAGTACAATGTTGCGACCTTCCTCCCCAAGTTTCTCTTCGAGCAGTTTTCCAAGTTCGCCAACATCTTCTTCTTGTTTACTGCGGCGCTGCAGCAGATTCCGGGGCTCTCGCCTACAAATCGATACACCACCATTGGCCCGCTCATTGTTGTGCTTCTCGTGTCGGCCGGCAAGGAGTTGGTGGAGGATTATCGACGGAAACAGGCCGATAAGGCCCTCAACATGTCAAAGGCCCGCATCCTGCGCGGCTCCAGTTTCGAAGAAACAAAATGGATCAACGTCGCTGTGGGCGATATTGTTCGAGTCGAGTCCGAAGAGCCGTTCCCGGCTGACCTCGTCCTCCTGGCCAGCTCAGAGCCCGAGGGTCTCTGCTACATCGAGACGGCGAATCTTGACGGAGAAACCAACCTCAAAATCAAGCAGGCCTTGCCCGAGACCTCGTCGATGGTCAGCTCGACAGAGCTGAGTCGCCTCGGAGGCAGGGTGCGGTCCGAACAGCCCAACAGCAGTCTATACACGTACGAAGCCACGTTAACCATGCAGGCTGGTGGAGGGGAGAAGGAGCTGCCCCTGAACCCGGAGCAACTGCTGCTCCGCGGTGCCACTCTCCGAAACACCCCCTGGATCCATGGCATTGTCGTCTTTACTGGCCACGAAACCAAGCTGATGCGGAACGCGACGGCAGCTCCCATCAAGCGGACCAAGGTCGAGAGGCAGCTCAACAAGCTCGTTCTGGTGCTGGTGGGCATGCTGATGGTCCTCAGCGTCATCTCGACTGCTGGCGACCTCGTCATGCGCCGTGTTTTTGGCGATTCCCTCTCATATCTCGCCCTGGACAGCATGAGCGGTGCCTCGGCTATCGTTGGAATCTTTTTCAAGGATATGGTCACCTACTGGGTCCTTTTCTCCGCTCTGGTCCCCATCTCGCTCTTCGTCACCCTTGAAATGGTCAAGTACTGGCATGGCATCCTGATCAACGACGACATGGATATCTACTACGATACCACTGACACACCTGCGAACTGCCGAACTTCCAGCTTGGTCGAGGAGCTCGGCATGGTCGAGTACGTCTTTTCTGACAAGACAGGGACCCTGACTTGCAACATGATGGAGTTCAAGGCCGCCTCGATTGCGGGCATCATGTACGCCGAGACAGTTCCAGAAGACCGCGTTCCTACTATCGAAGACGGCATCGAGGTTGGCATCCACGACTACAAGCAGCTCCAGGCGAATCTTAATGGCCATCCGACCGCACAAGCTATCGACCACTTCCTTACCCTGCTTGCTATCTGTCACACTGTGATTCCAGAGCAGGACGAGAATGGCAAGATCAAGTACCAGGCGGCTTCCCCCGACGAAGGAGCCCTTGTGGAAGGCGCTATGCAGCTGGGCTACAAGTTCACGGCGCGCAAGCCGCGCGCTGCCATCATTGAAGTCAACGGTCAGCATCTCGAGTACGAGCTCCTTGCCGTCTGCGAGTTCAACTCGACGAGAAAGAGGATGTCGACCATCTATCGCTGCCCCGACGGGAAGGTCCGCTGTTACTGCAAGGGCGCCGACACGGTCATCCTGGAGCGCCTGAATGGCGACAACCCGCATGTCGACGTCACCCTCCGCCACCTGGAAGAATACGCCTCGGAAGGATTGCGGACCCTCTGCTTGGCCGTGCGCGAGATTCCTGAGCACGAGTTCCAGGAGTGGTATCAGGTCTACGACAAGGCACAGATGACCGTTGGCGGAAACCGTGCCGACGAGTTGGACAAGGCCGCCGAGCTCATTGAGCACGACCTGTATCTTCTCGGCGCCACTGCCATCGAGGATAGGCTCCAGGATGGCGTGCCCGAGACGATTCACACCCTTCAGGAGGCCGGGATCAAGGTTTGGGTTCTGACGGGCGATAGGCAGGAAACGGCCATCAACATTGGCATGAGTTGCAAGCTTCTCAGCGAGGACATGATGCTGCTCATCGTCAACGAAGAAAACGCCGCAGCCACGCGAGACAATTTGCAGAAGAAGCTGGATGCCATTCGGAACCAGGGCGACATCTCGATCGAAATGGGCACTCTGGCCCTCGTGATCGATGGAAAGTCGCTGACCTATGCTTTGGAAAAGGACATGGAGAAGCTCTTCCTCGACCTCGCCATCATGTGCAAGGCTGTGATTTGCTGCCGTGTTTCTCCGCTGCAGAAGGCCATGGTGGTCAAGGTGGTCAAGAAGTACCAAAAGGAATCTATCCTTCTGGCCATCGGCGATGGAGCCAACGATGTCTCGATGATCCAGGCCGCTCACATTGGTATCGGCATCAGCGGTGTCGAGGGTCTGCAGGCCGCTCGCAGCGCCGACGTCTCGATCGCCCAGTTCCGCTTCCTCCGCAAGCTGCTCCTCGTCCATGGCGCGTGGAGCTACCACCGTGTCGCCAAGACGATCCTCTTTTCCTTTTATAAAAACATTGCGCTCTATCTGACGCAGTTTTGGGTAAGATAGACTCCGTGAGCTCCCTGCGATGGTGGTTCCAGTCAACTGACACGTACTAGTATACCTTCCAAAATGTCTTCTCCGGCGAGGTCATCTACGAGTCTTGGACGCTGTCCTTCTACAACGTCTTCTACACCGTTCTCCCGCCGCTCGTCCTGGGCATCCTGGACCAGTTTGTGTCAGCCCGCCTCCTCGACCGGTACCCGCAACTGTACTCCCTCGGCCAGCAGAACAGGTTCTTCAGGGTGAGAGTCTTTGCCGCGTGGATCATCAATGCCGTCTACCACTCCATCATCCTCTACATCGGCGGGTCCCTCTTCTACATCTACGACGGCGTCCAGAGGGACAGCAACCCGGCTGGCAAGTGGGTGTGGGGCACGGCCATGTACGGCGCGGTGCTCCTCACGGTCCTCGGCAAGGCCGCCCTCGTCACCAACAACTGGACAAAGTACCACGTCATCGCCATCCCGGGCAGCATGGTGATCTGGGTCGTGTTCGTCGCTGTCTACGGCATCGTTGCGCCCAAGCTGGGCTTCTCGATGGAGCTCTTTGGCGTCATCCCGCGCCTGTTCAGCAGCCCGTCCTTCTGGCTCGAGATGCCCACGCTCGCGATTCTTTGTCTGGCGAGGGACTTCGCGTGGAAGTTCAGCAAGCGCCTGTGGCGGCCCGAGGCGTATCATCATGTGCAGGAGATCCAGAAGTATAATATTCAGGATTATCGGCCTCGGTATGTTTTTTCCCCTCTTTTCGTCCGTTTCCGTCCATTGACCAAACACTGACTGGTTTTCTTTTCTCTCTCTCTAGCATGGAGCAATTCCAAAAGGCAATCCGCAAGGTCAGACAGGTCCAGCGCATGCGCAAGCAGCGCGGGTACGCCTTCTCGCAGGCGGACGAGTCGCAGACCAGGGTGCTGCAGGCGTATGACACGACCCAGCATCGTGGGCGGTATGGCGAGATGGCCAGCTCCAGGCCGCATTAGCCGCCGGCTTCGGCTTTGGCGGTTTCTTTGTTTTGTGTTGTGTTGGGTTGGGTGTTGAACCAATTTTTTTCTCTTTTGGTTCCGCTGCGGGTGTTGTTGCTACTGTTTAATGATTCGTTTCCGGGGGGATGGATGTGTCGATCAACTGAACTGATGAATGGATTTTGTGACGTGGAGTATTTTGGGAGGGTTGAAAAAAAGGGATGTTTTTTTGTATGTGTGTTTGGTTGTTGATGTGTAAGCCTTTTTTTCCCTCTCTACGCTTGGGGGGTTGTTGTTGTGGTGGTTGTACGCTGTTGGGTAATGATTTGTTGTTCGCAGCGTTCAAATGTGTAGAATCTCTTCTTGGTTTTTGGGATTGACTTGACTTTTAAGGAGGTTTGCAGAGTACAGATGTACAGATGTATGTTTGGCCGTATGAGAGTTGAAGGGAGTGGAATACCTGCTGCTGCTGTTGCCGCCGCCGCCGTCTCGACACCAGGTTGAGGGTGTGTCGCTTCGTACAACACACTCGGCATGCGTGCTCTTACCGGCTTTCCCCCCCCCCCCCCTTTTCCCTTTCTCCAGCTTGTCTCAAGACTTGATGATGTGCTGCGGCCATCATCACCTCACCAGCAGAACCTTCCGCCGTTTTAATCAGTGCACACACATCCCCAGGTGTTGACCTTGCCCCGCCCTGTCCCATTCACATTCAATTCGTGTATGTATGTATGTATGTACGTATTCTGATCCTTGCTGGCCTCATACCCATGTGAGCCCCTTCTCTTCCCTTACACAGCACTGACTGTAGGTAAGTAGTTGCGTTTCCACAGTCTCTTGCACACACCCTTTCTCTCTCACTCTCATACACGTATTAGCTAGTGCCAGGCCAGGTCGGTAGTCAGTTGGTGGTGACAAGGATTCCCCGCACACCCTCTCCCTTTTCTCTTGTCTTTTCTTTTCTTCCCTTCCCTGGCCTTCCTTGTGAACTGGCGTTGGCGTTGGCGCCGGAGATAGAACGTGGGAGTTGGAGAGGGGGCGTAAACCCCGGCAAAGGCCCGAGCTGGTCCAGTCTTCTACTCACTAACTACTTTAGCTATCTAACTAGAAAGAAATCAATCCATGGTGAATGGGTGGGTTATCTCTGAGGAAGCAGCTTGAGTTTGGTAGACTACTCCGTAGACAGACTAACTTTGATGTGCTATTTACAGAAACAGACTGTTTTGTGTGGCCTCCACTTGAGTTGGTTGTTAGACTGCACTATTCTGTTGTTCACTAGTTTAGGAACTCCATGTTCCCCGCACAATCCAAAGTTTTTCTTTTCTTTCTTGGTCAGGTCCACCGTGATAGTGGAGGAAAGGAAAAGGAGCGGAAAGAAAGAAAAAAAGGAGTTTAATATCCGTGCTTTTGACATGGAAGCCAGGTTCGTTACAAGGAAGTGATCTGAAGGAGATGGCAGGGTTGGGGAATCTTATCAATGAGGGGAACAGTTCTGCAAATGAATGGGGGTTGTGATTTGGAGAGCCAGAAAAAAAAAGATTGTCAGAATTGGCAGTTGAAGTTTGGAGATGAACCCAACAGAGACTCAACAGGTTAGCATTTTGTAGTCTATTCACTACCGCCCTAGGATCAAGCAAATCTCTTCCGCCATTTCCAATGCCATCCCTCCAACCCGACCAGCCCTTCCTTTCTCTCCTGCTCTTCTTTCCCACCGTTCTGTGAACGTACCCAAACCAAGGAACCACTTCCCCCCTTGCATAAAAAAAAAAGTGTCAAGAGACATGACTCCACCAGACTCACCAAGCTCCAACATTTCAACTGCTCCAACTACCGCCATCTAGTTTCCACAAACCCCTCATTAAAACCAAAAGAAAAGAAGAAAAAAAACCATGGACTCCCCGACCTCTCTCGGTGCATTGACACTTCCAAGTCTACACTACCTAGCAATTGACACCATCTGCCGGCTTGTACCCTGCTTACCTTTCCTCCATGAGCGAACTCGGTACACTGCTACACTAGACTACCCCATACTGTGCTGAAAACAAAATCCAACCCCAGACTCAGATGGTAAGTTCAAGCGAAAAAAACAGCCCCGCACACGCGATCCAACAAGCGGGTGGAACCCAAGCGGACAATTAAGGCAATGATCGGTCGACTTCCGCGGGCGGGCTGTTTTGCAAGGATCCATCCCATTGCAACACAAGTTGCGCTCTCTCCACACTCTCCACAATCCGGGGGGAGGTCGGGGGATTCCACAGATGTGCCTGCCTGCCAGTCACTGCAGGGGGAGTTGTGTTGTGCGTTGGTTGTTCAGCAAGCCAGCGGTGTTTGGATCGGAGCAACTGTGACGGACAGGCTCAGGTTTTTCACGTTCGGAGCAAAAAAGGTACGGAATACTCTGTAGGTACAAATTATTGTTCATCAACGTGATTTGGGTCGATAACGTTATCAGTGACAAACGACAAGGATGGAGATGGAGGATATCATTACATTTGAAGTTCAGCAGAAAAAAAAAGAAAAAAAAGCAACTGCTGTGTCCTGCCTGGGTCGGTGTGCCGTACTCCGTAATCGAGGGAAAAAAGGTACCAGACTCAGCGATGAACAACCCATCCGTCCGTTGCATAAAAAAAAGGAAACGAGTCGAACAGCCAAGGTGCCAGTCCCAGTCCCAATGAAACCCAAAAACCGGATATATACTTCCAACACAATCCATGGATTTCCCTCACACACAGAGAGACACACAGAGAAAGGGAAAGAAACAGCCCCCAGGAGGGAGATCGAGGGTGCCAGAAATAGCCAGAAATAGTTTCGTGTGACAAGGAAGCTTGAGTTGTGCTTGTGCCCCATCCTCCGAGTCCCGAGTTTCCCCATCCCCACCCCAGGTTGACGCCAAGAAAGAACAACCCCCCTGACATTTGATGAATGAACTGAAAAAGAACGCTTGCTTGAAGTGATGTGATGATGCTCCCAAAAGATTTGCTTTTCCCCCCTCTAATCTTGACAACATGCCATGCCCGCTAATAAAATATCACTTTTTGAGTATTACCCCTCATTGTTGAACAGGGAGGATGAACAAAGAAAAAAAAAAGAAGTACAGAGGGGGAATAAAACGACCAAAAAATATCCCAAAAAAGAAAAGCATGACGATAATACCGTCAAGCACGCAAGAGACCATGTGGATGCTCTGCTTGAAGTGCGCGAGCGAGGTAACGTTAGCCCTCGGCGGCCAACGGGCACCCGAAAACCCCGCGCTAAGAAATGCGCCAGCAACCCAACCCCGGCCTACCCCAGAAAATGCAAAAGATGGCTCCAGGACTGATCAGGAAATTCCGAGGGGAGATAGCGTCGCCCTTGGACGACTCTTGTCTTGTGTGTGGGGTAAATTGAGAAGGAAGCGAGCACGACTGGTCGGTCGGTCGGGTGTCGGGTCGGTCGGTCGGTTGCCCCCAGAAGGAAGGCCTGCTGAGCTGACGACGACAGCCCGGCTGGCTGGCTGGCTGGCTGGCTTTGTTGGGGAAATGGGAAAGCTGGCATTTTCGGCTGCTGCAGCTGTTCCTCCTTCCTCCTCCTCGTAATGTGACCGCACACCTGCGCGGTGCGGCAAGCTGCATTGCACCGGCCTAGGTAGTTAGGCGAATCCCCCACATTGACATTGGAGAAAAGGGACTGGATTGGCAGCAGCAGCAGCAGCAGCAGCAAAACGCTCGCTCGCTTCCCACCCACCACCAACCACCCCTCCACACCCCCCCTCCTCACATGACATGAACCCCATATGGATGGGTGCAGGGTGTTGTTCCGCACCGTCACCTCGAATGTGGGGTAGCGGCAGCATTTTGCGGAGGAGGGACTACCGCCCCAGCATGGGCGTCACGAGCTCGATGCTCTTGGGTCGCGAGTACGCCATGGGCCTGCGCGACGGCAGCGGGCGGTCCACGCTCGTGCCGTAGTAGTCGGCGCCGGCGCCGGCGCCGCCATAGTAGGCGCCGTCATACGTCGACGGGAAGAAGCCCGTGGCCGGGCGGGAGTAGGAACTGCTGGGGCTGGTCGTGGTGGCGGCGACGCTCCGGCCAAAGGGCCAGATACCCGAGTGATAGGTCCCCACGGGGGAGGTGGGACTTGCCGGGCGGATCGACAGCGATTTGAGGGCTGATATCGCCGACGCGGGGGTGACGGGTGGGGAGATGTGCGTGGAACTGGGACGCGAGGGCGAGGCGCGGGGTATGATGTCCCTGGGCTCCGGTGGGCCCGAGTAGAACGGGTACTGAGTGGCCGGGTGACTGCTGGTGTAGTGGCTGGACACGGCGGAGATGCTGGCGCTGTTTTGGTCATGCATGCGGCATCTGGCGTGCACCCGGTCAGCAAGGCCCCTCCGTAGGAAGAGTTGCTGTGTAAGGAAAACTCACTCTTCAGAGCAGTACAGTGATTGGTCGTCAAAAGGAACGAATTGCTTTTCGCAAATCATGCTATGCAAGCCAGGACACCGGTCAGCGTGGGTGTTCTCCAAGTCGAAAAACAGAAACGGGGGGCCATATGCAGGAACGGTGCTCTCGGATTCTTTGTTCTCCTGTCACCCCCCTCGTTTTCGAATTCCCCTCACCAGCCATCGCGTCGCGGCCAAATTGGGGTAACACCGATCACCTGCATGTCAGGTGACGATGCGGAGGGATGGAAACGGAAGCGGGCTCGCGGGGGGAATTCAAAGAGGGAGGGGCAAAAAGATGTAATTGAAGGTTGTGAAACACAAACACAAGCAAGGTGTTGACGACATACCAATACTCTGGGAAGCTCTGCCTCTCTTCGTCCCACCAGCGCTCGTCGTCCAGTTCCTTCTCGCGGTCGCGGGGGTTTCTCCCCAGTTTCGGGACGCTCTGGGGTGTGATCTTCCTGCCCGACGACGAAGGACGGGACGAGTGCTTCCTGTACGAGGGGTCTGTTGCTGTGACGGCCTTGCGCACGTCTGTCATGGATGTGTTGCCAGAGCCATGGCCAGACCTTCGACGGTGGTGGTGCATTGGAGCTGTGCTGTGATTGGCTCAGGGGCCAAGAAGAAGAAGCCGGGGGGTGTTGGTTTTGCGGGGGAGCGCCTGTGGTCCCTGACTCCCTGGTTTGAGGTCCGGCTGGTGGGGGAGAGCTCGATGAGCTTCGATCGAGGTCCGAAAGGGATGAGAAAGAGAAAAAGATGACGGTTCGGGAGCAGTCCTGGCTTTTTGAGCGTGCAATGCCGCGTTCGAGCTAATGCGGTAGAGGCAGGAGAAAGGTGTAATTGTGTGGTGTCGTGCGGTGGCAAAATATGTACTGAAATAGGCCAGGCTGCAAGAAGAGATTTCCTGCCCTGGTCGGTGGTCGGTGACTGGCGAATTGGTGACTTGGTGTGCCGCTGCAAGTTCGAGACTTTTTGTGACGGGCGGCCACAAGAAAGACACTTTCAGGTCCAAAGAGTTTGACAAGAGTCAATTGGGTCTTGGGACCGAAGCTGGGTCGTTGGGGACGTTGACGGCGTCGATCACTGCACAACAACAGAAAGACAAGGTCCGACTCGGGTAACTGGACGGGGATCCAAAAGAAGAAGTCTTGTGTCTTGTCTCGGCGATCGTGGGAAAATGCCACACAATGCAGGGGAGCGGATTGGGTGCTGATATATAACCACCAACTGTGTAGGCAGAACCTGGAAAACAAAGCGGTTTCTCAGGTTTATGTACCCCAGCAGGTATGTATGTTACTCTGCTGCGGGATGACTGATGACTCTTTCGCTAACCAAACCGCAAGGCGCTTCGCGCTTCGATGCCTCGTCGACCCTGGAATCCTGGAATCCTGGAATACGGGCGGGCGGGTTCCTGGGAGCTGCCGAGAACGGAGATCGTCGGGGTTGTCGGCTGGCCAATCGTCTTTCACCGTCGTTGGTGTGCGGTGAGCGATCGCAGTCTGTTCACTGGTCGCCAGTGGCACCCACTTAGGAGGTGGATACCCGTTGGGAGCGAGTCTGGAGTCTGTTGGAGCCCCGGGGGGTGTGGTCAAGGGTGCTTCCAGGCCGTCGAGGACAGGGACGGGCAAGTTGGGGTTGAGGATTCTCGAGGCTTTCGAGGCTTTCGAGGTTTCGTCACGAATCTGATTGATGAGCGTTCCGAGGTCTTCCTAATCATATCGACACGCAAACACACAGGTGCTGACAACTGGGCCGGACGAAGAGGGGGGAGAGATCACTACTTATGCCAAAACAGAAGGGCGTCCATGCAGTGCAGTCCCTCTTTTACCTGACAAGCCTGGGTGTTCGGTAGGTCACGTCGTCCAGTCTGTCACATCGATTAGCTAACATGCACAGGGTTTTGCGCACTCCCGAGAGGGGCTTGAGATGGAGGGGTTCCACAGACAGGACGCCCAACACTGTGGGGTTTCTCGGGCGGGGGGCCTGCCCCTGTCCCTGTCTCTGCTGTACCCCTGCCCATCCTGCCCTTCCATCTGCCCCCCTGTCCTTGCTCAGTGCTCAGTGCCGGACTGCCACACACAGGCGCCATGTCGACGACGTGATCGATCATGCCCGGACCAGCTTTAAGTGCAGCTTAAGTGCAGCAGTTAATAACACTGGCTATTCGGTATTCCGTCAGCCTGTATGGGAGGGCTTAACTGCCCCAGTTAAGCCTGCTGCAGAACCTGCGCGAATCGGCTTGGCTTTGTCAGGTCGACGAATTCGGTTTCCATCATCAGTCCTGTGACAAATCCGCGGGGCGAATGATGGCATCAGTCAGGACGCAAGGCTGTGTGAGCCAATGTTGCGAGGATGTTGTGATATCACCCACAGTCCCTACCATCCATTGAGACCCGAAGCTTCCATGTTGAGCTTCCCTGCCCAAGTGAGGCAAGTGCTGTACCTTACATTAGGTACCTTACGGGCCTGGAACTCTCATCCTGTAACATTATCGTGAGACATTCTGCTTGCACCTTGATGGGCTTGTTGTTCGCAGCAGCGCAGAAGGAAGCGTGGGAAGGTGCCCTTCAGCGCAGGCAGACAGAAAGGGTGTGCGGGTTTCGGCCAATCAGGTGTTGAGGACGCATCTTCAGCAAGAGCAACACGCACACAACACACCCACGCACCACCCGCCTGGAAATTTCTGGTCATGGGCCTCTGTGGGCTCGCTCATCCACCACCACACTTGGCGCGTGTTCCTGACCAGTTGCGCCTGTCCAACCCTCCCACCCACGAGGTCATCGCCTTGCGCCTGTCAGCCGCCGGCCTGGGTTTCTGATGAAAATTTTCATCTGCCCTGGTCTCAGCCTCTCAGGTGCCTCTCACTCTTCGTATCGTGAATCGTGGACACAATCGAATCGCACAACACCCAGCGCACTTGATCCACCCTGACAGAATTGGCTTGCAGCAGCATCGGTTATTAACAGAACAGGCCGTTGTGGAAATGACGAACAACCTTGAAGGCCATCACGCCATGAGCTGCTGATCAGGATGGACCCATCCCAGCTCCACCGCGACCAGCTGTCCCATGGGTTGAGCTAACGGCAGCTGGGTATGTATCTCTCGTCTGGACGGTCTTGTTTAAAGTTCAGATCGCGTCGTTGTTTTTTTCAACGGTTTTTGTCATCACGTTCAGCGATTTGGCCGGGGACCGACAGCCATTCTTGGGCAAGCCTACTTTCGGCGACGGTTTTAAGGGCATAAAGCATTGTTTCCTTCCTCATCAGGACAAAGAGCATCTGCCATCTATCCTGTATCCTGTATCCGTAGGTATGCACATTGAAAAGGTACAGTATCTCATGCACCCCCTTCCCTCCCGACAGGTCGGTCGCCAGCTGGGCTGGGTGCGTCATCCGGACGCTGGCCCACAGCCACCTCGCTACCCAACAAGGTAACAAGGTTGCGATCGTGCATTGCCTACCCCCCGTCGGAATCGCGAGCGTGGGTGAGCAATCTCAGGCCGTGCGGACCATCAAGGTCGTTTTTCAGGTTGTCCCGCGCTTCCGCGTGGGGGGCACCTTGACGGTTCCAGGCAGGCCGAGCGACCCAGAGCCACCAACAACGGCTCTCCACACTCTGAGACTGAGGGAGATCGGGATTCCTGGAACGGGGAAACACTGTCCTCCAGTGCGGACACGGTCCGGTGGCACGCGTGAAGACATGTGATCGGGAGCTACACATCCACAGCCGAACGCTATCAGATCGACTCGTCTCTTACTCGCACCTCCCGGGTCGTCGGAACCGCGGAAAGGGGGGGCAACAGAAACAGGTGCTCGCCCTTTATCAGGGTCTTGATGACATGCATCGTCGGCAGTGTCCATGTCTGCATCCCCCACTGGCTGTGTCCTGGCGGCAGGTTTCGGCGCAGCTCGGATGGCGACACTCACATCCGGGCCAGGCCGTTCCTCGACCCGATGCACCTGCAGCCGCCCATGCTCGCTGTCACTCCAAGAGTCCAAAGAGGGAGGGGTTCGATATGAGATGTGAACATACACCCCAAGGCCAGGAAAGCGGTTGCGTATGATTCAGCATTTGGTTCTCATCGACCGACTGGGCCTTGGGGATCGTCACCACACCCGGCGGCAGCTTCAAGAGGCCTCTCGCACCGGATAAATCAACACAAACATGCCACTCACATCCACCTAGCTCCATACCATTTTTAGCTCTCACCCATCCCATCTCCTATCGCACCAGCTCCGAGTCGACGCCGAGATATGAGATATGAAATGCTCCTGTGCCACCCATATCAAAACACCCTCCCGAGTTCGGGCCCAGGGCGGGTAACAGCGGGTTTTCGAGGCATTGGGCCGAGCCGACTCCACGCTCTCACGCTCGCACACGACTCACACAACACAACCACACAAAGGCTACCCTGACAGAGGGAAACGTCGCAGTTGTGGGGGCGGCCGGGATGGGGGACTGTTTGGTTGGACCCCCGCGCGTGGTCGTCTGTTTTTATTTTTATTTGATGTGACCCTCCCTTCGAGATCGAAAATGGGGATTTCCCATGATAGGTGCTGGCTGGCTGCAGGATGCGGATGGAGACAACACTGCAGGAACTAACGTTTGGCTACGCTAGGCACAGAGTCCGCGGCTTGGCCCCCTGATCGGATCCGCGAAACCTTATCTTGGGGAGATAAGGGGCAGAACCGTTACAACAGAGCTTTGTTTACACTGGGTGGTTGGTTTGGTTGTGCGTGGGTTGGCCCCTGTCTGTTGGACAGTACCTAACTAAGGACGTTGACTACTACTATGTGTTGATCTTGTGAATAGGTAGTCCACGTTATCATGACCTCCAAACTGCCCCTGAGAGCTTGTGACACCTGGCCGAGCTTCGATGGTTTGCTTTAGCCGCCAGACAAAGTTTTTTTTTTCTTATCCTTCCCCTCAAAATCCCCCACCTTCTTCTGCCTTGGTCCCCCTCTCCGTCTCCATGTGTGGAGAAACTGGAGATCTCAAGAGATCGAAGCTGAAGCCTAGCAGTTGTCTCCTCCACCCGGCCTTATTACGCGGTGCTGGCCAACCCCAGCGAGCCCCAGCCAGGGATGGAGCTGGAGGAGTCTCCTCACTCACCCACAGGAATTTCTTAGCCTCCTGGGGCGGCGAGAAGGAGTGGAGCTTCCCCCCGATTCATCGGCCCCACACTTCGGCGTCTCTCCCGGAGCTCTAGGCTGTGGTCATCCGATCCCTCCGGTTTCGCAGGCATCGCTGCAGAAAGCCCTTATCTTTGGGGTATCGCATGGGATGGTTTTGTTTTGGTAGGCCACATGCTGGATTAGGTCATGGATGGATATGATGCTGTGGAATCTCACATTGGAAAGTTTTTATTATACACTACATTAGGTGCCCTGGCAGTGAGTCTAACATGAGGTCTGGACCAACAGACTCGGTACAGTTTGTCTGTGTTTTTTGGACAAAAAAAGAACAAAGCCTTAGAATATATATCTACACTTGGGGGGACCTATTTTCTCGATAGACCGCCTTGTCATCAAAATAGTACCTCTTAAGTAAAGAATAACAACTTTAGAACCTCGAAACGGCGAGGCCGATTGAGCTGAACTGACCTGAGCTGGCTGAGCCGAGCTGAAATGAAAACGCCTCGGCGCCTTGCCCTTCACGCCCTGCTCGCCCTGTCGTCTCGATGCACACGCCTGCTTTGACATCCCACCGGCCCCCACCCGTCCCGTCGAATCCAATGTCCCGTTCGGCAGGCTGTGTGCGTCCCTAACCGAGTTGCTTGTTCTGTCCGTTTCAGTGCTGCCTTGTGTGATTGGCCCTAGTATGCCGAGCTGGTCGGTTGTCTTTTTTGGGATTGATTGCCTTCCTCCGGCTATGTTGGGGGGCTCACCGACGGCATGGCTCACTGACGGCTTGGCTCACTGACGGCTTGGCTCACTGACGGCTTGACTCACCGATGGAAGCCGTCGGTGAACAAGAACCCTAGTGGTCAGGGGTAACATTGAGAGATGACGTGCGAAGAGTACTCGGCCGTGTCAGATGAGGTGATTGAACCATGACTGCCCCTGGATAGGGGAATGCATACGTATTGGGAAAGGGTCTAGGTATTCTAGGTACCTTGGCTACCTACTGATGAGTGTCCAGAGACACATCCTATCCCCCGCTGTGAAAATGACACCTTGGAAATGATACATACCAGTACGTGCCGTCCCTGCAGCCCAGCTCGGTCAAAAATAACGTGAGATCAAGGGAAACAAACGTCAGCCGACAACCGACAACCGACAACAACCCCAATAGCATTAATGACGCCTTGGTTGTGTGGAAATCCTTCTGAATCACGCCTCATCATCATCGCCCAGCCCCTATCAAACTCCCTTGGGTAACCCAACCTCTGGCCCCAAAAAAAAACAACCACAACCACACCCCTTCCCCATCCCCGAAGGGAGCAAAGAAAGGGGGAAAAAGAAAGAGTCAACGATGATAAAAAGTAAGGTGTCTCGGCCGTTCCCTTTCCCTCCCCTCCTCCCACCCCTCCTCCCCATCCCTCGCAAATGCCCTCCTCGTCTCGCCACTCACCTCCTGCGGATACTGCTGCTGCTGCTGCTGCTGCTGCTGCTGTTGCTGCGGCGCCCAGTCCGAATACATCCGCACCCCTCCCCCTCCCCCTCCCCCACCAGGCGAATACCTCTGCTGCTGCTGCGAGCGCTGCTGCGGATACTGCTCCCCCCCACCGCCAGAATAATACCTCCCCAACCCCAACCCAGACCCCCCACCTCCCCCTCCCCCAGGACTGCCCCCCTTCCCCGTACTAGCACTCGTCCCGGGCCTTCCACCACCACCATGCCCACCACCCCCCGTCCCCGTCCCACAAACATCAAACCCACCACCACCACCACCACCCCTATCAACAAACCCCCCACCCCCACCACCCCAACCACCACGCAACCCCCTCCCACACCGCACC
>JAMAKR010000046.1:0-230414 GCA_023628425.1 Chaetomiaceae sp. PYS4301M
ACCAGAGGGCCAAGTGCGAGGATCCAAAGGTCATTGGCGAGTGGTTTACCCTCGTACAAAACGTCAAGGCCAAGTATAGTATCGTGGACGACGATATCTACAACTTCGACGAGACGGGGTTCATAATGGGCATCATCTTCGTGGGTATGGTGGTTACGACTTCGGATGGCTATGGCAAGGCAAAGCTGGCCTAGCCTGGCAACCGCGAATAGGCAACAGTGATCCAAGGTGTCAATGCCGTCGGCTAGGCTATCCCTCCGTTCATCATCTTGGCTGCACAGTACCACCTCGCCAACTGGTACACCGAGTGCGACCTCCTAGCCGACTGGCGCATTGCAACCACCGACAATAGCTAGACGACTAATGTAGTAGGCCTAGATTGGATCAAGCACTTTAACTTCTATATAGCACCTCGTACGAAAGGCAAATACCGGCTGTTGATCCTCGACGGCCACGAGAGCCACCACTCGACCAAATTCGAGCTCCATTGCTAGCAGAACAACATTATCACACTCTGTATACCTCCATATTCCTCGCACCTCCTCCAGCCACTTGATGTCGGCTGCTTTAGGCCGTTGAAGCAGGTGTACGGTCGCCAGGTTGAGGACTTGATGCGGATGTATATCAACCACGTGAGCAAGCTCGAGTTCCTCTACGGCTTCTGTAAGGCCTTCTTCGCCTCGATGACGGAGAAGAATATCCAGGGTGGCTTTATAGGCGCTGGCCTTGTACCGTACGATCCAGAGAGGGTGATATCCAAGCTGGATGTGAAGCTTCGTACACCAACGCCCTTGAACTCGCGGGCTGGCACACCACAACCTTGGGTCTTCCAGACACCACACAACCCTCGAGAAGCGACCTCGCAGTCAACGCTCATCAAGACTCGCATTGCCAACCATCAGAACAGCTCCCCGACTTCGATGTTGGCTGCTGTGGACCAGCTTGCCAAGGGTACGATGGCTGTGATGCACCAGGTGGCCCTCCTTCAGTCAGAGGTCTCTTCGCTCCGCAAGGCCAACGAGGCACTAAGTAAGCGCCGGAGAGCTAAAAGAACACGCGTACAGCTTGGAGGATCACTTGCAGTACAAGATGCAAAGGATCAACTAGACCAGAAGGCCGTGGTCGGGGAGGTAGCGCAAGAAAAGGAGCAGGATAGTGGTGGTGCAGGGGGGGGTCGTACGAGGGTTCGGTGCTGTGGTGTGTGCGGCAAGCCTGGCCATAATGCCCGCACTTGCCAGGAGGTTGCAGAATCATCTGATTCAGCTGCTTCTGATGTAATTATCGTTGGTTCCTAATGTTGTTGTAGTGCAATTGACGATAGTGTTTATAGAGTGGAGGAAAGTGGTGCACTCGCTTATATGGTGCACTCGCTTATAATGTACGTTATATATATCTAGTATATCACAGCATCTGAAATTTATAATACTTAGTGTATAGTTATACTATAGCTATTAATGTAATAGGCATTAGTTAGCTAACAAGTTTATATAGTGAGCTATATTAGGAGAGGTAGCCTAGATCGAATGTTGGAGCTCCAATCAAAACGGTGGAGGTCGGGGAGTGCTTGCTTAACCTCGGCGAGTAATTCTTAAGAACTAGCTAAACAAACACTTAGCCACCTCGCGGACTTGCATCCTCATCATCCCCTCGTGTCGGCGCTTACGATGACTAAAACCAACAACTTGACCCCTTACACTAAAGTAAGAAAAGAAGATTTTAGGTATAGATAAACCCCTTGCCAATATGTTGAATGAAATCGCTTATCTTCAATAGACCTACCACTCCTCGCCTCTTTCTCCAGGTGACCGCACCTCGGCAACTATCGCTCACGTTGCCATACATCGTCACCTTCACCTTCCGTCGGGCGAAAAAGGACGGGTCAGACGGACCATGTATCTTCCGATGGCACCCGCTTCTCGACGGTTTCTCCTCCCAGGGTTTGATCCTGCTCCATCACACCGTCGCTGGTGATAGTGTGGAGCCGTGCGCAATTGACTATGCTAAGTTTCTACGGCCTCCTAAGGATGACTCAATTGCCACGGATAGAAGCAATCGGAATGAATATCTCTGGGAGTTGCTTCCCGGCGGCGAGGCGCACAGCTCCGTCAACCTCCCCGAGCATTATTACCAGGCGATGCAGGCGGGCGAGATGTACACGCTGCTGTTCCCCGGCAGCGAGGTGGCCATGTGGGACTGGGGCAAGAGATTGGACGCCCTCAACGGGGAACTAGAAGTGCGGTATCGACTAGAGAACTACGAGATTCGCCCTGCTCTGATGATTCCGGGTGGTGCTCGCATTTCACTCGTCGCGAGCGAGGAGGAGACGGCGTGGCCAGAACGCGCAGCTAGTCTCCTCGCATTCGGGTTTGACGTGGCAAATAGGATGGAGAAGCGTTGGCGAGAGCAAGAGGGGCTGAAGTGTATAAGAGTCATTGAAGGATGGGCTCTTCCTCTTGAACCGAAAGATCGAGTGCAAGTTGTCCTTACAACATTCTTAAATAAGCACTAGGACTGACGCAATTCACAGCTTGGGGGCGCCTATACTTAGCGTTACGCTGGAGTGTCCGCCAACTATGACCATCAAGGGCCTCTTCGATGTCAAAATCAAGGTCACCTACGCCGGCCAGGTCTGTGGACCTGATGGCCAGCCGAGTTCAGAATCAACAACCCGGCCCATTACCTTCCGCTCCTGGTCCCTCATCGGACTCCATGACGGCTGGGGTGAAGGCTTTCGTCTCTATCGACGACGGGGCGGCGACGACAACATCCCTTGGGAAGGATGCGACATGGATGATGGCGAAATGGGGTTCCAACTCTATGACCTCCCTGATGTGGCGGTTCGTGTGGCCGAATCCGAGGCTTTTACGACTTTAAAGCCAGGCGAGGCCTGGACGACGATCAATACACTCCAAGGGCAGGACTGGAGCTGTCTCCCCGATGATACTGCAGTGGGCGACTTGTTCCTCTACGGGTTTAGCGGGGCTGTTATAGACTGGTGGGACTGGGGCGGTGCCGACGAGCATATGGAGACGATGGTCATGCTGCCGTGCTGGATTGCAGGGAGGGTCACGCATCCTCACGACAATGGAGGGCGGCCGAAGCTGGTAGTGACGTACTCGGAACCAGTAGAGTTTAGGGTAGTAGAATAAGAGAGAGTTAAGGTATATTTCCAGTTACTTAGCGATGGCTTGGTCTCGCTAGTAGACGCCCTAGAGGTACCTCCCTTTTTAAGATAGTGCTATATAGTAATTGACAATATAGTATAGTTTTCTTTTTATATAGTAATAGAGGTATTAGTATACCTAAGGTATACTAGTATAGAACTAATGACTAAATATAAAATCTTCAATCCATTATGAGAATATAAGCTGTTATACTTTTCTAAGAAATAGGCTTTTCTTACTATTATTATGTAGAGATCTAATGGAGATACACATGTTTTTACTATAACAACAGTATAATGTTAGGAACAGTATTAAAATGCTTTGAAGAAGCAACAATAGTCTACTATAAAGTTATAATAGTAATATCTAGTATATTAATAATAGTACTCTCGTTAGAAACTATCTAGTATAACTACTAAATGCTAGCTTACTAAATGTAGTATAGGCTAATCTAGGTATAACCTTTTGGCCAACTATTAACACTTTATAGTAAACTAATCAAAGTTAGCTACTTAGTAAGTCTAATAAGTTTATATATACATAGTAAATCTAAGTGATGTAAAAGAAGAAGAAACTATACATATGGAAAGTTAGTATAATAAAGGTTATTTGGATAGTAGGTAGGTCTATAGTTGCTATATAACTATTCTTGTATTTTACTATAGCTGTATATTACAGTAGTAGGTTAGCTGACTAGTTACTAATGAACTGCCAGTCGCTATACTAAACTTACAAAATTAATAGTATCTAATATAGCTATCTAATATATGAAACAAAGCAATATCAACAAAATCTTCAGTTCTAGCTAGGTATTATTACTTAGTGATGTTTTAGCATAAAAGGTAAATAATAATAAAGCGAGATATAGAATTCTAAAGGAGGAAGGAAGAACACTACCTTTCAGGTACTAGATTAATTTTATTACTACAGGGTCGAGTTCTATACCTGCGGTATATATTACACTAACTAAGCTTAGTATAATAGATTATTACTTATAGCTAGCTTTCAGCAAGCATGATAAAAAGCCTAATAGCTATTTAGAAAGTAGTCTTAAAAGTTTCTAGCTGATATAAATAAAACTACTTAGTATTTATTTTCATACTAGATATATTAGTATTAGATCTGATTAGCAATGCACTTAGAAGGTTGTGATCATTTATACTGGTTGTTGATTGATTGATTGAGGGAAGAAGATCAGTCTAACTGTTGACTGTCAGGTCAGTGGTTTTAATAGTGCCGACCGATGGCTATCAGCTATCAGCCGACAGTTGTTAGCTATCAGTCTAATAGTATAGTGCTAACTAATCCTTCTCTATCATCCACCTATCTTTCTAATTATCGATATCCTATCGATAACCTTATATTGGACTATATATATATTTCCTAGGTCTTCTTCTCCTACAGCTCCATTCCTCTTTAATATCCTTGCTCTATTCCTCTATAATGTTCAAACTCTATTCCTCT
This sequence comes from Chaetomiaceae sp. PYS4301M, assembly GCA_023628425.1. NCBI lineage: Eukaryota > Fungi > Ascomycota > Sordariomycetes > Sordariales > Chaetomiaceae > Chaetomiaceae sp. PYS4301M. The sequence goes on from JAMAKR010000046.1 coordinate 4,629, forward strand.
ATATCTATCCCCTTTTTCTTCTATTATCTTCTTTTTAAGTACCTTCGCTTATTTTCTTATTAATATTGGCTACTAGTTAAGGAGTAAGTTCTTTATTATTAACGTTAAGTTTGGTAGGCTTGTTTACTAATATTAGGAGTAGTGGGATTAATATTGAGGTTAGTAGGTGTACTATTAATATTAGGGCTAATAGGTTTATACTCTAAATCGAAGCTTTAAAAGCTTAGAATAGAAGGCCTAGGTTATAAACCTACTATGCTTTGTAAACGCTATTAGAGTATAATGCCTGAAAGGCGCTATATAAAAGTCTTTAGGTTTTACTAACCCTAGCAACACCTTATCTGAGCTCCCTTTACTAGAGCCTTTAACTAATCTAGATTCCTCGAATAGAAATTCTATAATTTTGTTAGGAACCCTAGGCAATGAACCCCATGGATAGGGATAGAATAAAATAGAAGATTGTAGACATTAGAATGACGTTATATCACTAAAGTATAGGCGTATCATTATATCTAAAAGACCTAGACTATTTTGTATCCTTGGGTCGAGAACCCAAGGATCAGCCTTTATAATACGGGGGCTTCAACTTTGAACCTTAATGCAAGACCATCGTAGTAATTGAACTATTTCCTTTAACCTATCTAAGAGGTCCTTGATAATTATTGATCCTTCTATTTGGTCAATTGAGATAGCTCCTTTACCTAGTTAAGTAGAAAGCCTATAAAAGTAGAGTATATTATCTATAAATGTCCTTTAAATTAGTATCACTAGTTTATTAACCTAATTAATACCTTTATATATATTGTTAGAAGTAGTCTAACCCTAGAGACCTATTCTAATAAACTAAATAATAGATTTAAGAATCATAGAAGTTATTAGAAAAGAAGGAGACCGAGAAGTATTATTAGTAAAGCTAGGATTAGATAAGATTAAGTTATAATTGAAGTATAAATATTCCTTTATATTATTAAGTAATTTGAGTTAGTATAATTACTATATTTCCATTATTAAAGTTAAGAACATTATTTGGTTTACAAATAATATAAACTATTCTTACTAACCTAAATAGTTATAAGACTTTTACTAAATATTTTATCGCGATCTAAGATACTATAAGATCAATAGAAATAAGATTTTATAGGTATTAGATTAGATAGATAAAGACCTTTAGAATTAGTAGTATAGGTATTATATTAAGTTATTAAAAGAGAAGTGAATTTAGAAGAAGAATAACTAGAAGACCTTTAAAGAATAGATCAAAATCAATCATATAGATATTGTAGATAATATTTCTAATATAATAAAGAAGTTTAACGAGGTATACTAATAAAATAGGTATTCTCTATAGAAATTTTACTACTATCTCGAGTCTTTAGAAGTAGAGTTTCCCTAATAAGACGATAAATTTTATATACTTACTTTCTATATTAAGCTCTTAAAACTATTATTACTAATATTGACTATTACTATACTACTTCGAAACCTAAGATATATAAAGAAGTAGTATAGTTAGCATTGTAGATTTAGTCCTCTGTATTATAGAATACTTAGAATATTACTACTATATATTTACCTTTATCTAAAGTTAGAATACCTAGTATAGTAAATAGTAAGGAATATATTTCTTAGATCAAGTATAATAATATAATATAACCTATATAGAAAAGGTAAATACCTAGTAACTATATAGTAATTAGACCTTTAACTTAACTATATTTATTATCCTTATAGGAAGAAAGATTATATTTCCCTTTAATATCTAGAGAACGTGTAAGTTTAAATAACTTAGTACTAAAGGTTATAAAGAAGAGGATATTAAAGGTATTATTAGATGACCTCGACCTACTTGGGAAATAAGTAATACCTATAGTAGACTTTAATACTACTAGTCTATTTATTTATTGTTCCTTGTCAGGGGACACTGCATAAAGGTCAAGGAAGATGGCGCTCAACATCAAAGGTTCTTTATTGATAATGTCTTAGCTTGCAGCTCCTAGAACGCTAAAGCATTACAAAGGCTGATCCTTGAGGGGAAAAGTCTCCTCTACAGATCGGGGGGACCTCGTCCTCCTTTTGTACACTTCCTATACTCGATTCCTAACATTTTTATCCTATCTCTATACCTCCCTCTAACCTTGTTCCTAGTTCTAACAATTCATCTTCCTCCTAAGAAGATCTATCCTTAGATCTAGGGTTGTAGTATAGATGGGTATAAACTAGTATAAACTAGTTGATTGGAATGTTAGTAGTAGGCAGGTTGCTATAACAATGGTTATTTTAGTAAGATAAAGGAGAGGGTTCTTTAAGATTCTATATATATAGGGGTTTATAATTGTTACTAAAGCTATATTAGTTTTTTATTTATCTAGGCTTTTAATCGCTTTTAATTTTTTATTTTATCTTCTAATCTTTATCTTTAAAATATTGTCGACTTAGCTTCTATTAACTTTCTACCTTTATCCTCTAAACCTCCTTGCTTTTTACTATCAATATATTAATAATATTATATTAATCTTCTTATATCCTATTAGTAAAATACTTGCTTATCTCTATTACCTTTAGATAATTAAAAATAAATTCTCTCTAGATACTACTAACCTACCCCCTTTAGACTATATTTTTAATATAGCTACTATATTATATTATAATTACTATAATAAAGGTAAGAAGCTTTGCTTCTTAGTAAGTTTTAAATAATATAATTTTAATATTAATTTACTACTAATTTTAGGTATTTACTAGTATAATTAGTAATAGATATAATATACTTATCTTTATAGATATAGTTTAAAAGCTTTATAATTATAGTAAAGAGGATAATAATAGTAATTTTATCTAGACTATTTTAGAGGATTCTTATAAGATAATTATAGCTACTTTTAATATAACTTTATCTACCTTTATTAATATAGATACTATTTATTGTATTAAATATATAATTTTAGGTTTAAAGAAGTCTAAAGCTATAAGTTAATCCTAGTTCTTTTATTAGGTTTTTGATATTTATATTTCTTTATTATTAAAGAAATGTTATTTAATATAAGTATCTTATTACTCTTTACTAGTAGGTTATATTTACTACCTTCTTAGTATTAATTTAATATAATTATACTATTAATAAAGAGGTAAGTTAGGTCTTATTTTCCATCTAGAAGGTAGTATTTAATAGCCCTAGTTTTACTTTTTATAATAGTTTTAGTTAGATATTATACTTTAAAAGACTAAGACTTTTCCTAAATTTAAGTTAAATAATAAAGGTTTTATCTTATGGAATATTAGAAAGGTTTACTTCCTATTAGAGATAAAGCTAGAATTAGCTTTAGATATAACGTTTATAGGTAGAAGCTAGGGTAATTTAGATATATTTCTAGATAAACTCTACCCTAAGTTAGTAATAGTTAAGATCTCTTTAATATAAGGTCTATTTAAACTTATTTAAATAGTATCTTTATATTTCTTATAATACCCTTTACTATACTTTTATAAAGGAATCTAATACTTTAATATATAAATAAATAGAAAGATATTATTATTACCTTTAATATTATTTTTATAGTATTAACTCTTTAAGAACTTTAGGTTTTTATTACCTTTTCGCCTTATCTTTATATCCCTTTCGAAACTTCCTAATAGTATTCTAGCTATACTATATATCCTTCTCTATAATCTATTAATTAAATTTAGAAGGCTATCCCTTTTATTTAAAAAAAATAACCAACTTTCTTTTAACTCTCTTCTCCTCTTTTATATCTTTTACTTCCTATTCTTCATTATCTTCTAACTCTAGTATTAGTACTCTATATTACTTTATTTTCCCTCTAAGATCTATTATACTATAGTTCTAATAAACTAACTAGGAATATATTATAAAGTTAGAAGTATTATTTAAATAATACTAGATAATAAACTAATAATTTAACTACCTTTAAAATTCGAAATAGTCTAATAAACTTAGAAGTAGACTTTTTACTATATTTAAACTTTAAGTTCTAGGTAGATAGGAGTATTAACTTCCCTTTTTAAAGGTTTTTTCAAGATATTTATTATTATAGTATTATTTATAATTTATAACTACTTTAACTTAATATTGTTCTAACTTCTATTAGATTTCCTCGAGTTTTTAACTTCTTTCTATTATATTAAGGTATTACTCTTCTTTAAAAGTATTGCCCTTAATATATCTTGAAAGTATAGGGTTATACCCTATTAAAGCTTAAAATAGTAAGGTTTAGGTTATTATATAAATAGTATTATTATAAATAAATTCAACTTCTAGAAATATATTTACCTAAATTATAGGGGTTTTATTTATAAAATATCGAAGGTATTGGATTAAAGTTTAGTTTATTTATTTAGTTTAGTTGTTAGTTTAAGGGTAGAATATTATTAAAAGTTTTCTATAGATATAGTTAAAGTCGTATAAATCACTCTAAGATTAGGAAGTAAAAACTAAACCTCTATCACTAATATAACTATTTAATATATTATATTTTAACTTAATCTCTTTATAGATAAGTTCTATAACTTCTTAGCTAGTAATTTTAGTAGTAATAGGGAAGAATCGACTTATTTTTATATACTAATTAACAATAATATAGATTACCTCCTTTTCTTTACTATTGTTTATTATAATAGTAGGAAAACCTATAATAAAGTCTATACTAATTTCTTCCTAAGTTGACTAAAGATTAGTAGTAATTCAAGTATACTATATAGATAATAATAGTATAGTTTACTAGTTTAATAGATATAATAGGTTTTATAATAGTCTTTATTATCTTTATAAAGGCCTTTCCTAGTAGAACTTCTAAATAATTAGTTCGAAGGTTTTCCCTAGGTTAAAATATCCTACTATTAGATTATTATAAAAGAGGTAGAGAATCTCTACTCTTATAGCTAGTTCTATAGGAATAGAAAGTCTCTACTAATATAGGAGTTTACCTTTACAACTATATAACTACTCTATAGATTTAGTAGTATTTCACTATTATATCGCTAGTCGATATTTAATTTTAGAGGTAAAATTATCTTTACTTTATAATCTAATAATACTTTCTTATAATAACTTTAAGATATTAGAGGTATAAAGCTTTTCACTTTTAGCTATTTATTTAGCTTCTTTTTTAAATACTATTAAAGATATATTTAGTAATTCCTTTAGGAATTTACTTTCCTTTATATAAATCATTACAACTTCAATAGTAATTTAGGTCTATAATGTTTTAGTTTTACCTTTATCTTATCTACTTATTTTATTTTAAATAGTAGGTATCTATTATAGATTATTGGAAGGCGTTGAATCTTGATAGTTAGGCCTTCTCAATAATCTACTAGCTAGGTTTTATTTCCTAGGCTAATACTTGATAATAAAATCGAACCTTGCTAAGTATATATACTATCTAGCTTACCTTCTATTAAGATAGGTCTACTTTATAAACCTTTAGAGGCTATTATAGTCTAAAAAGATAGTGACTTTATAGTAACTACCTTTAAAGTAGTATCTCTAATATTTAAAGAATTCTACAATTACTATTATTTCTTTATCTAGTATTTTATAACGTATTTGATAGGCGAGCTAGACAGATAAGCGAGCTGGACACTCCTTAATATAACGCATCTTCTCTCTACCTAACACCTATCTTCTCAACAACCCGAAATGCCTCGGCCTTCAAATGAACCCAGGGTAATATTAGCCCTTGAAGCTCTTCAAAATAACAAAAAACTGAGCCTCCAAGCCGTCGCTAAGCTGTATAATATACCAACCTCAACCCTTGGCGACTGACACGCTGGCCGCCCTATATAACGCGATATTCCAGCCAACTCATGCAATCTGACGGATCTGGAAGAGAAGACTATAGTTCAGTATATATTTGAGCTATATACCCGCGCATTTCCTCCTAGATTAGGTGGTATAGAAGATATAGCTAACTAGCTACTATATATATACAACGCGCCCCCTATCGGCAAACGCTAGGTATACAACTTTGTTAAACACTAGCTAGAGCTCTAAAAGCGTTATATATATAGATACAACTACTAGAGGGCTAAGTGTAAGGATCCGAAGGTTATTGGCGAGTGGTTTGCCCTTATATAAAATATCAAGCTAAGTATAGTATTGTAGATAATAGTATCTACAACTTCGATGAGACTAGGTTTATAATAGGCATTATCTTTGTAGGTATAGTAGTTATAACCTTGGATAGCTATAGTAAGGTAAAGCTAGCCTAGCCTAGTAACTACAAGTAGGTAATAGTAATCTATAGTATCAATACTATTAGCTAGGCTATCCCTCTATTTATTATCTTAGCTATATAGGACTACCTCGCCAACTAGTATACTAAGTGCAACCTCCTAGCTAACTAGTATATTGCAACTACTAATAATAGCTAGACTACTAATATAATAGGCCTAGATTAGATCAAGTACTTCGACTATTATATAGCGCTTTAGACAAAGGGCAAGTACTAGCTATCGATCCTCGATAACTATAAGAGCTACTACTTGACTAAATTCAAGCTTCATTACTAGTAGAATAACATTATTACACTCTATATACCTCTACATTCTTCCTACCTACTCTAGCTACTTAATATTAGCTACTTTAGGCTATTGAAGTAGGTATATAGTTGCTAGGTTGAAGACTTAATATAGATATATATCAACTATATAAACAAGCTTAAGTTCCTCTACAACTTTCGCGAAGCCTTCTTTACCTCTATTAGCGAGAAAAATATCCAAGGTAGCTTTATAGGAGCTAGCCTTGTTCTATTCGATCTAGAGAAGGTGCTTTCTAAGCTAGATATCAAGCTTTATACCCTAGTACCCCCAACCTTATAGCCTAGCACTATACAGCCTTAGGTCTTCTAGACACTATACAACCCTCGAGAAATAACCTCGTAGTCAACGCTCACTAAGACTCTCATTTCCAACCACTAAAACAGCTCTCTAACCTCAATATTAGCGACTATAGACCAGCTTGCCAAGGGCACGATAGCTGTGATACACCAAGTAGCCCTCCTATAGTTAGAGAACGCTTTGCTCCGTAAGGCCAACGAGGTACTAAGCAAGCGCCAAAGAGCCAAAAGAACATGTATACAGCTTGGAGGGTCACTTACTATATAGGATGTACAGGAGTCATTGGGCTAGAGGGCTATAAATAGGAAGGGAGTACAGGAAGTACAGCAAGAGGGTGGTAGTGCAGGGGGGGGGGGGGTTGTACGAGGGTTTGGTGCTATAGTGTTTGCGGCAAGCCTGGCTATAATGCCCACACTTGCCAGGAGGTTGCAGAAGGGTCTGATTCAGCTATTTCTAATATAATTATTGTTGGTTCCTAGTGTTGTTGTAGGGCAATTAAGGATAGTTATTATTGACTAGGTAAAAGTGTCTAGCTCGCTTGTCTGTCCGGCTCGCTTATTAAATATATTAGCCTTTTAAAGGCCTTGAAAATTTACTAGTGGACCTCCTAGCCTCTGAGCCCTCCCCCATTTGTAGTATCTCTTCCTTCAACTAGCCTTCGAAGTCTGCAAGCCTTTTGTTGAGGTAGAGGTCTAGGGGGCGTCCTAAGCCTCCATCTCCAATCACCTAATAGATGTTGATTTATAGACTCCTACTACAATGCGTAGACTCCTGTTCTAAGCCTTTGCTAGTTACTTTGCAATACCCCTTGGCTCATTAGCCCCCCTAGGAGCTGTAGGCTAGTGGAAGCTAGAGGCCCTATAGGCTATAGCACTGCAGATGCACTTAGTATATACCTCCTAGGCCCTAGCTAGGCTTAGGCTCTAGGTCTTAGCTACAATCCTTAATAGGGCAAAATTCTAGGTTCTAAGCTTTCTTTCTACAGCCTTACAATGGGCCCTCTAAGAGAGCTTCCAATCTAGCTATACACCTGGGAACTAGGCTGAGCCTACTAGCTTGACTATACTGTAGCCCCTCCCCCCTTCCCCCCCCCTCTCTTCCCCTTCCCCAAGGTGGGCTAAGGCTATAGGGTCTTTAGACTAATAGAATATTAGATAAAGAGATAATAGTAATTATAAAATCCTGTAAATATTACAGGTACTACTTACAATAGTTACTATATAATTACTATGTGTTTTTAAATATAATAACCTCTAAAGCTTTATAAAGTAGACCTATCTTAATAAGAGATAAGCTAGATAGTATATATATTGAAGCAGAGCTATAGCTCCATCCCCAAAATCATCTATATCTATACACTTCCTAACCTCAACAGGTCTCACAATAAGTAAGAAAAAGGGGGAGGAATATACTTAGCTCTCGATATCTCGTCTTCAAGGTAAAGTATCAACAAAAGGAAAGTCGTCTCTACCTAGTTAGATAGAGGGTAGTATTAGGTATATTATTGTAGAGAAGGGTCTTTCGGACTATGTAAAATGGGCTCCCCGGACTATGCCACGTGACCCAGCCCATACAAAACCCTAACCCTTATATCAATTTTTTCCCCTATCCATGAATGGCATCAACCTTCAGCTCTATTGACCTGCTTAATTCCTTGAAAAATGCGATCAAACACTACGATAGTTGGGTCAATTGAACCTGTTCCATTAGTACGTAATACAGTGTGTTGGTGAGCTGCCTAGGGTCAGGGGTAAAACGGAAGATAGACGCAGGTTGCGTGACTTATACACCGTCGTTTCCAGGGTGCGTAGGACAGAGCGATCATCAGAGCATGACAATGGAATTGAACAAGTGCCTTAACTTTTGTAAGCTCTTTGACCCTCGTAGCATTTGTTGACTGCATTGTGATGGTGTTGATGGAAAAAAAGAAGTGTTTCGAGGGTTAGGGTTTTGTATGGAGCATAGTCCGGGGAGCCCACTTCACATAGTCCGAAAGACCCTTCTCTTATTGTAAAGGCTCGAAAGCTGAAGGACTGTTGTTAGTAACCACCGCTTAATGAAAGTAAAGAGTACTATCTAGATTACTTGGAGGAAGATTTGATATCCCTCCCTCTATATAGGTGAGGTTAAGCTCTACCTTTGAATATATATAGTATTAGGTTTATACCCTTGAATAGAATAGAAAAATAAAAAATAAAAAGTCTCGACACTTCCTTTAGCCCTGAAGTCTCCTTGAATTATACTTTCTTTATAGGGTTTACCTAGGCTTCTACTAGTAACTCTACAACTATTTCTACTAACTATCCTCTTTTCTATATTCGTTGCTCACTAGTTAGAGGACTTATAGCTACCTCTTATTGTACCCTTCTTACCAACTCCTACTTCTCCTAAGCCTATATCTCTATATTAAGTCTCTCCTACCCTTCGAGCCATAGTAGGTAGTCTAACTTAATAAACAGGTTTAGGGAGTAGCTATAATTATAGGTATATAGACGCTAGAGTTAAGGAGCTAGTATAGGTGATTCTGACGATAAGGAAATAGCTATAGTATAGTGGTAATTAGCTAGTATCTTCTATATCTTCCTAAGGGGTTGATCTTTAGAGTCGGAGATACCTATAATAGAGGCTTGAAGTAGGGCCTCTTACTATTCTTTATTTTCTATAGTTATTTTAAATAGTAAGTTAGAAGTTCCTTAATCTACCTAGATATAGGGATATCCTTTTAACTCTAAGATCTTAACTATAGTATAAGAAATGTTCCTTTTAAATTGATCTTCGATAATTATATATACTATTTTAGCTAATTTCCTCTTCTTCCTTTACTAAAAATTGTCTATAGAAGGGAGAGTATTAGAGTTAAAGTCCTAGGTTAAGTTCTTAATTACTTCTTAGATAAACAAGTCAATCGATATATCCTCTACTACTTACTAAATATCCTAAGTATTTTTAGGTAGATGATTATAGGCTATAGAATATAGTATTTTTAACGTCTTTACAGTTAGTAAAGAGAGGTTAGGAGGGGGAGGACTAGTGAAGTAATTAATCTCGATAATAGGGTTAGCCTTTAAGAGTAGTAGTAATAGTTGGTTAGATTAAAGCTACGCTAGAGTACTATAGAGTTTAAGGTTATTAAACACTAGTACTATCTATCTAACTAGATAGACTAAAGTATAATATCTATAGATCCTATTATTAGAGCTATTAAGGGATATTCGAAAGAAGTTAACCTATAAGTATATTGTCTTCTTTTAGCTTTTTAGGAGTTTGGGCCCCTTTTAGTATAAATTTCCCTATCTTTAAAGTAGGTTAGCATATAGGTCTTATCCTACCTTTACTTTTTAGACGAAGAACTATATAAACTTTGAGACATAAAGTCTATACTCTTACAGTCCTAATTATTTTAAGTACGGAGGTTCCTACCAAAAGTTTTACCTCACCGCCTAACAATTACAGTGGTTCTGCTTGGCAGTAAATCCCCTGTAATTCTCTGCGCTAAGAAGGCGGTGTGGTAGAACTTTTGGTAGGAACCTCCGTGCTTTATATCGATAAAAGTTAGATTGCTTTTTACTAGAGGGATTTCTAAAGACCTAGTAATAATATTTTATAAGTCTAGATAGGAAAGTTAGGTCTATTGTTATATACCTTTACTAAGGAGGGAGTTAAAGGATTAGATGTTATAGTAGACTAGGTTATAGATTATAAAGGTCTAAGAGTTGCTATACTTGTAATAGGGTAGTCCCTAGAAGCGTTTCTAGGCTACTAGAATCTTCTACTACCTTTGAGCTAGGCTAGCCTTTTCGTTTATATTGGTTATAGCTTTAGGAAAGATCTAGGTTATAAATTTATAGAAGTTTAAGGTATATTGTAAACCTAGGAGGATATAGTCGAAGGAAAATTAGTCCTTCTTTATAATTAGCCTATTGATATTGTAAAGGCTATTGAAATATTATACTAGGGTGACCTATAATATATCCTATCCCTTCCTTATAGTCTATTATATATAGAGATGAGGTAGTTAGAGATTTAGAAGTTCTATTTAAATATATAACTACTAATCTATAGTAGCCTTTATACAATTATATAATAAGGGTAGTCTACTAAAAGCCTTAGAGGTATAGGAAAGAGGAGATTATATTCTTAGAGCCGTAGATTAGGGAATTTATTTAGAAGCTAGGCTAGCAGGTACTAACTTCGAACTACTAATAAATTGTTATCTCTTTAAAGCTATAGGCCTTATAGCTACTCTATCTCTCCTAGTAGATAGAGGCCTTTTTAACAACTTCCTATATATTAGAACTATCTAATCTATATATTAATTAAGGTAGACTATAGGAGACTATAGGTTTCTTAGTTGCTAGTATTAAGGTTCCTTATAGCTAGGATTAAAGCTAACAAGAGGTTGTATAGAAGGTTTCCTTAGTTTGCTATCTTAGTTATAGGTCTAGTTTAGTCTATCTAGATAAAGATAGGCTCTATAGGTTGTATTAAGATTAGGAAAGTTCTAGATAGTATAGTCTAAGATTAAAGGTAGGAGGGTTAGTTTCTCCTAGAGAGTGAAATCTAGCCTTTTTATCCTCTATAAGCAAGCTATAGTCCTTAAAAGTTCTATCTAGTCTACCTAGGTATAGGACTTTGAAAAAAGATTAGATGGTAGTATAGTTCTTTAAAAGGTGAAGTTATAGTAAGCGCTAAAGGCTAAAGGACCTTAGGAGCTATATTCAAGTCTTAGTAACAATTAAGGGCCCTTCTTATAGCCTATGAAGGTGGAGGACCTTCAAGAAAAGATTAGATAGTAGTATAATTCTTTAAAAGGCGAAGTTATAGTAAAGTAGGAAAGATAAAGGGTATATATATTTATAGAGTAAAGAAAAAGGAGGGAAGGGCTCTTTGTCCCTAGTATTATTAGTAAGTGTTGTCTCTAGCTTGATTTAACCCTATTTTTCTATCTCTTCTCTTCGTTCTACTACTTCAATACTACCTTCTATTAATATATTCTTAGAGGAGGCCCTTTCCCCTCTTTAGTCTACTTCCCTTTTGAATTTAGATTATAAATCCTTTTTATAAATTCAATACTATATAAAATAATAGCCCTTTCTACCAAGCTTTAGTACAAGTATTTAACTATCTAGTTAGACTTGGAGCTTAGCGATAAGTTTAAACTAATAAACTTAGTTCTTACTTACATCTAGTTAATATAACCCTTATATTCGATAAGAAGTTTAACTACTTATAATAGTATATCTAGGCTATCTACTTTAATAGCTAGGATAAATAGATACCTAAAGATACTAATAAAATTATAGAAATAAACTATTGATATAGCTCTTTCCTTCCTTTCTTTAAGATTTAGCTTATTAAGATAACGAAGTTGTTAGGTACCCTATACCTTAACTAGTACCTACCTGAGGATCCTTAGTAGTAGCTTGTCCTCTAAAAGGTCCAAGACGTTTAGAAGGATAGTATACCAATGTTAAACTAGAATCTTCCTAAAATAATAATATAGAAACTTTAGCTAGTCTTTATTAAAGTCTACAATAGGCTATACTTTAGGTACTAGGTATATAACCTCTATACGTATAGTAATAGGGTGATAGTATTATGTATCTAAACCTTTAGAGACTAGTAACTTACTTTTCTTCTTAAGTACTAGTCTAGTTTAACGAAAGTAGTAGGAACCCTATTCCTTATAAATAGTACTATACATTATATTACTATTCTTTCATTGAAACTAGCTTAGATAGTAGTAGTAAGCTACTTAATATAATATAGCTGTTTTTTAGATATTACTCTCTAGGCGATAAGCAAGGTAGTAAGTATAGGAACTACTAGTAGTCTAAGACTCCTTGTTCCTAGGAGAAGAAGGTCCCTAAGAGTAGTACTCCTTATAATGCTCACCTATTAGCTAGGCTCTATCCTTCCTTTAATATCTATACCCTTTAGCTATATCTATCTTTAATAAAGTAGGAAGTTAAGAGATATAATTCCCTATAATATTAGTAGAGCTATCTCTAACTAGAGGGCGTAGTACTAGGATCTAAAGAAATAGGAAGTATTGAAATAGAAGAAATAGGCTATATCAAAGTAGAAATAAGAGAAGAAATAAAAAGGGGGCTTAATAGGGCTATTTTTAGTATATCTTTCTTAGAATTCTTATAGGTTTTTCAATAATTTTTCTCTATCCTAAGTAAGTTTAGATAAAAGATAGGACGAAAGAATAGTATTAATAGAGGGTAAAATAGTAAAGGAATATAGTTGAAAAAGGAAAGAAAAAGAAAAACAAAGGAAAATAATATCCTTACTACACTTTAGGTTTTCTAAATTTACAAGTTAATCTTAATCTTCTGCTTCCTTTTCAGAGGGATCTATCTATATAGATAGAAAGCAGGGTCTATTTATCTAGGAATATCCTCTCTAACTCCTTCTTCTTTAATTACTATATTAGGAGCTATTCTCCTAGGTTGTAGTACTTATCTACCCTAGGGATAGTAAAGTTCTTTATCTACTTCTAGCTATGTATTATCTAGCTAAAACAACATCTTAATAAGTAATTCTAAGTAAAATATCTCTATATTATAGACATTTATTTATTTATTGTTCCTACACCGATATGCCGTTGGACGCGCCGGTCCCTCTACTGCTAGTTACAAAGAAAACCGTACCATATAGGCCGGGTGAAAACCTCTGTCTACCCCTAACTAGGAATTAATCATAATGAGAATAGTCTTTTTTTACCCTTCTTATTATCTCTATAAATATTATCCCTATAACCCATATAATCTCTATCCTCTTTAGATATTAGGAGTATTTATATATATGAAGACCTATCTATAAGCTCATCTTAAGCCTCTCTACTTCTATATTTATATAGACTCTCTAGTATCTTATCTAATGGAGGCTAAGTATTATATTATAAGCAAGGCCTAGAATAATATAAAGTATTACAGCTATTATCCAACTATCGATATCTATTGTTATAGATATAATCTACAATATTGTTCTCTCTCTCTCTATGCTCCTACTATAGTACCTAGGGGATAGAGTATTAGTAGGATACTTTACTCGATTCCTAGTTTCTAGTATATCTACTTGCTAATAGTACTATAACTAGTTTATCTACTTGTATATTTATAAACCTAGTAGAGTTGGAAAAAATCAAGATAAGAAAAGGAGGTTTATCTATTCTCTCTTTAATTTCTTTAAACTTGTTTTACAAGTTGTCTAAACCTTTCAATCCCCTTATAAAACTTTATTTAAAGGCTACTCTTTTCCTTACTTATCTTCTTTATTAAATAAAGGGAGGTTTACATTATTCCAATCTTCTATCTATAGAGTTTAAATATCTATCTAGGATAATAGTTAGACTATAGGGTAAAAGAGGTATTCTAAAGTAAAATGCTCCTTATACCTATAATACATATAGATTCCTACTACTTAGTATATAGCATATACCTTCTAGCTAACCTATTTTATATATAGTGCGTCTCCTATCTTTATATCTACTAACTTGCTTTATAAGCGAACGGTTAATATAAGCGAACGGTTAATTTTCCTCCGCCTACTAACATCTCTCGTCTATTGCAACACAACAACACTAGGAACCAACTATAATTACATCAGAAGCAGCTGAATCAGATGCTTCTACAGCCTCCTGGCAAGTGCGGGCATTATGGCCAGGCTTGCCACACACACCACAGCACCGAACCCTCGTACAACCCCCCCCGTACCATCACCCTCCGGCTGTACTTCCTATACTCCTTCCCCACCTACAGCCCCCAGGCCCAGTGACTCCTGTGCACCCTGTACTATAAGTGATCCTCCAAGCTGCATACACGTCCTTTTAGCTCTCCGGCGCTTGCTTAGAGCCTCGTTGGCCTTATAGAGCGAAGCGTTCTCTGAACGAAGGAGGGCCACCTAGTATATTACAGCCATCGTACCCTTGGCAAGCTGGTCTATAGCAGCCAACATCAAGGTTGGGGAGTTGTTTCGATAGTTGGTAATGCAAGTCTTGATAAGCGTTAACTAAGAGGTCGCTTCTCGAGGAATCTATAGTATCTAGAAGACCTAAGGTTGTAGTATACCAGGCTATAAGGTCGGGGGTGTTAGTATATAAAGCTTTATATCTAGCTTAGATATTACTTTGTCTAGATCGTATAGTATAAGGCTAGTATCTATAAAGCTACTCTAGATATTCTTCTCCGTTATTGAGACGAAGAAGGCCTTATAGAAGATGTAAAGGAACTCGAGCTTGCTTATATAGTTGATATATATCTATATTAAGTCTTCAACCTAGCGACTATATACCTACTTCAATAGCCTAAAATAGCTAATATTAAGTGGCTAGAGTAGGTAGGAAGAATATAGAGGTATATAGAGTATAATAATGTTGTTCTACTAGTAATAGAGCTTGAATTTAGTCGAGTAGTAGCTTTTATAGCTATCGAGGATCAATAGCTAGTATTTACCTTTTATATAAGGTGCTATATAGAAATCGAAGTGTTTAATCTAATCTAGGCCTATAGTATTGGTTGTCTAGCTATTGTTAGTAATTACAATATACTAGTTAGCTAGGAGGTTACACTTGGTATATTAGTTAGCAAGGTAGTACTATATAGCTAAAATAATAAATAGAGGGATAGCCTAGCTAAGGGTATTAACTCCCTAGATCACTATTACCTACTTGTAGTTACTAGGCTAGGCTAGCTTTACCTTGCTTGCTATAGCTATCCAAGGTTGTAACCACTATACCTACAAAGATAATACCTATTATAAACCTAATCTTGTCGAAGTTGTAGATATCGTCATCTACGATACTATACTTAGCCTTAACGTTCTATACGAGGGTAAACCACTCGCCAATAACCTTTAGATCTTCGTACTTAGCCCTCTAGTAGTCGTATCTCTATATCTAATATATTCGGAGCTCTAGCTAGCGTTTAACGAAGTTGTATACCTAGAGCTTGCCAACAGGGGGCGCGTCACGTACACGTAGCAGTTGGTTGGCTATATCTTCCACACTACACAGTCTTGGTGGAAAGGATCGTATATCTAGCTCAAGGACGTATTGAACGATAGCCTTCCCTTCGGAATCCGTAAGCTGGCGCGAGTTGGGTGTAGTGTCGCGTCGTACAGGCCGGCTAGCGCGTCGGTTATACAAGGTAGTATAAGATATAGAATAGATTTTCGACGTAGCAAAAAGAGTTAGTTTTGGGTTCTCATCTACAGCCTTGAGAGCAAGGTTTATTCTTGCTTCACGTGAAATGGAAGACATGTTGCGTGGCTGAGAAAGCTGGTCTTGAAGGTAAGGGAGACGCGTTGTGTGGGAAATTAACCGTTCGCTTATATTAACTGTTCGCTTATAAAGCACGTTATAGCTAGTTGATAGTTCCTCCTCCCTCTATTAAAAGGCTTGTATATAGGCTAAGTCTATACTATATTAATCCCTATTATTAGGAAGTCCCTATCTACATTCCTAGTATTCTTTAAAGTATAGTTTACTAGTTACCCTCTTACTTTCTAGTATTAGTTATCTAAATAGTATATTTCAAAGTTAGTTACAATTTTATAGAACCTCTCAACTATAAGGTTGAAGTTGTTATAGGGAATCCCTTAGCTAATTAATAGTTCTTTAGTCTTTAGAGAGAGGGTTTAGAACAATATTAAAAGGTAAAGTTAGTCTTCCTATATAAAGCCCCTAGCTTTGGCTAAAACACCTTTAAAATAAAAAATAAATATAGTAAAGGTTTTATCACCTCTTTAGTAGATTATACCCAATTCTACTAGAATTAAAGCTTTATAATAGAGGTCTTTATATTATAAAGTAAGGTATTTAAAGAACTTACCTAAGTTGAAGGCTCTATAGTCTCCCCCTTTATCATAGTAGGTAGATACTACTAGCTATACTTTTAAACCTAAGTCTATCTAATTAAAGACCTATTAGTCCTAAGGTATATTAATAAAGTCCTAATCTATAAGAAAGGTATAGGATATTGTACTCTTCTAAGGTAGAAAGAGGGCCTTATTCCTATTGAAGGGGGCTAAAGGAAGGAGGTGCTTATATTGGGAAAGGGTTATACTAGTATAGATATTAGGATCTACTAGGGTAGCACCAAGAGAGTAGGCTATATTCTAGAGTATTGCGATAGTAGTACTTTAAGTAGCTACTACCTAGTATAACCAAAGGATCTTATCTTAGAGGGAACTAAGCTACTTAGACAAGCTAGAGGGAGCTTCTAGAGGTTCTGTCATTAGTGTCGAGTCCCTAGACAAGGGTGTAGGATACCTATATATATTGAAATTAATTGAAATGTAAGGTGCTAGCCCTATAGCGAACTATAGATAGGTGTACGATAAATTATTCAATTAACTTGTAGAAGGGGAAAATAGGTACACTCAGGGTTCGGCGCGAACCCCTTGCTTCTTGGGTCCGCAGCTACATTCAGGAACAAGGTTATTCCTCCCTGTTCCCCAGAACGCAGTGTAGGCCAGTCTGGGTACAACCCTAGCCCAGCCTCGGGCAGAGCTCAGCCTATGACAATAACTATAGATCTAAAGATAAATCTTTTTAAAAGGAAGATAAATTATTAGAACTAGGAATAAAGTCAGAGGAAGATATAGAAATAGGATAAGAATATTAGGAATTAGATATAGGAAGTGTATAAAAGGAAGACAAGGTCCCTCCAATCTATAGAGGAGACTTTTCTCCTTAAGATCAGCCTTTGTAATACTCTAGCGTTTAGGGAGCTGCAAGCTAAGATATTATCAATAAAGAACCTTTAGTATTAAGCGCTATCTTCCTTGGCCTTTGCGTAGTGATCCCTGACATTGAGGGAAGAAGATCAGTGACAATTAGGTCAATGGTTTTGATACTACATCGACTGATGTCACGAACTAGCCACACATGCGGCCAGCAGGCTGCAGCCGCAGCGCGGGGCGCAAGCGGCAGCCAATCATTTAGGTAACCAATCAAGGAAGGATTATACTTAGTAAAGAACGGACGAGTTGATCCAACAGCAAGGATCACTAGATCATAGGGTGATCCAGGTGAGCTAATATAAAGGATCACTAAGGTAAGAAAGCGATCCAAGTAAGAATAGGTACTTGGTCAAAGGAATCATCAAGTATATAACCTAGATAGTTAGTCACTTATTGATGAGGGAGCTTGGAGCTTCTTTAGTAAAGCAATTAGATTATAGTATTAATTGTACTTCTAAAACTAGTTGTACTAAACTTGTTGTAGACCTTTTAGCTCTATCGAAATATTGTTTAACCTATCAAGAATACCTCCTTATAGACTAAACTCTTTTAGAGTAGTTAGACTAGATATTTCGTTATACGTTGCTTTGCTCCCTTCCTTCTATTATAGTTTAGAATAGGAGGTACCTATTGCTATCGACGATATAGCACCTATAACACCTACCCCAGCGCTCGCTATATAGGTGTCCCTAGCTACTACTACTATTATAGCCTAGTAGTAGCAGCTTTAGTAACTCCTAGAACAAGCTAATACTAGGATTGCTGAGTTTAAGGCTACTTACAAGGCTAAGCTTAAGCTACTAGCCAAATATAGAGGTGATACGGACGTCCTTACTAGATTTCTTATCTAGATATAGGCCTACTTCCTATACTACCCCAAGAAGTTCGCTAATAAAGAACGCAAGGTTGCGTTTATAGCTTTACACCTCGAGGGAAAGGCTTTTAGATAGTTTAAACCTATAATGAAGGACTTCCTTAAGGATAGATAAAACAACTAGGAAGACTTTACTACCGAGGTGTTTAGCAACTTTCCCTAGTTTGAAATAGAGCTTAGGAAGGTATTCGGCGATATAGATAAGAAGCTCTATATTTAGGAGCAACTTATATACCTAAGGTAGATAAAGTCTATAGTAGCCTATATAATAGTCTTCCACTAGGATATATTTAAGGCGGAGTTCAATGAAGAAGGCCTAATATAGCTATTCTATAAAGGCCTTAAGGAAGAGGTTAAGGACAAGCTATATAAGGTCGACTAACCTAATATATTTGACGAATATATCGCTATAGCAATTAGGATCGACGACTACCTATACTAATGCAAGTAGTAGAAGTAGGGCAAGAGAAGGTTAACCCTAATCTATAAACCTAATAATGAACGGAAGCGTTTTAGATATACTACTATATATAGGGCCTATATAGGCGCTATAGATATTGACGCTACTTAGCAGGGATTAGGCCTAGTAAAGAAGCATAAATTAGATATTATCTACTTCAACTATAGTAAGAAAGGATACTTTAAGTAGGACTACTAAAGCCTAAAGAAAGATAGCTAGAGACTAGTCTTAAGATAGGAGATAGCTGCTATTAGGAAGTTTTATCTAATAAAGGAAGCTGCTACCTATAAAGGTAAGTACAATTTAGAGGACATTGAGAAGTCTATCAAGTAGACTATACAACTTAGATACGGATATAGAAACATTCGTTTATAACAAACCTACTAAAGCTATATAGCGAAGGATTATAGATATAGTCTTATAGTAGAACATTAGTCGTATATAGTAGCTCGCTATCTATATAGAGGCACACACTATAGTGGTCTCTATAGGTATATACTACCTTCATTAGAAGGATAAGTAGATAGAGAATACTACTAAGCTAATAGCCAATATAATGATATATAGGGAAAGCTAGGGTAGCAACGATGATAAGTAGTTGTATATCTAGCATTATATAGATTAGGACCTACTTACTACCCTACCTAGCTAGGTATAAGATAAGTTTTAGCACTTTAAGAGATTAGTTCTTAAGTGAAAGACTAAAAGAGAACAACTCTAGTAAGAACTCTTAACGTTTATAAAAATCAACTAAGACCTTTCTCGATAGCTCGAGACTATCGATATATAAGCTACGAAGTTGTATAAAGAAGTCTTTTAGTTTAACAACTTTATTAACTAGCGATATAAGGTGTAGACGAGGCTCTCTATAACAACTAGGTCGAGGATATAGACCCTAAGGAGCTATAGAGCCGTAAGGATAAGTATATTGTAGCCTACAAAGTAGTAAGATAGGTAGGTAGAGAATTGCCTACTTAGGAAGCCTATTAGGGACGATAGCAATTCCTTAGTATAGGGCTTATGAATAAGGAGATATATAAAGGGAGGATAGTATAACATTCTTCTAAAGTGGTCCAAACGGCTTGAAAACACCACCGTTCGAAAGCTCTCAGAAAGCTCTAACTACCTACACCTGTTGCAGCCGCGCGCGCGCGGTTGCGTGGCCGCAGGAGGTGTAGGAATTGGGAGGGCCACTGAGGCATCAACGGTCCAAGATATCTTCGACTCCCATTGCTACTGCTATCGCCACTGACATCACCACTACTATTTCGCCACTTCGCCACCCACCTCGCCGTCGACCCACTATAACCCACTATAACCCACTATTGTGGGTACCTAGTGGTTGCCCGGCCAACGAACGTCAATATCAATAACTACCCTCTGAAAATCTAAAAACGTCAAAATCGACAAAATCGACAAAAACAACAATGGGTAATATAGGCCTTGCTTCTAGTTCCCATAATCACCTATCCTAGGGCCTACTTCAGCGCCCAGCCCAGCACCTGCTAAAGCCTACAGAGGCACCTAGAACTACCCTACGGCCTGCAATGGAGTCCTGCAGAGGCCTCCTCGATGGTTTAGTGGCCTTAGTGCCAACCGAACAGCAGGGCATAGCCCGTGGCCTTGCAAAACAGCTCCATACCCTGTTTATGACCCTACAGTAGAACAACTACTTAGTGGAAGGCTTTTGAGATGCTCACTGTAACCTACCTACAGAAGGTGGTTATAGAGGCTGTTCGAGCCGCTGTGGGCCCTAACCAGGGCCCGAATTAGAGAGCTACCCAGGGGCAGTCGTGGGCTATAATGGCCGCTACAGGCCCGGCACCACTGAACCAACCCACCCAGCCAAGCCAGCTAAGCCAGCCAACAAAAGCCATCCCCTATAGGATCAACCGTGAAATCCTAGTTCGGGGAGCCAACCTACTAGCCGACCTAGTTAAGCGAACCCCCCTCGAAATCATCTAGGCAATCAACCAAGCGTCGGCTAAGAAGGGAGCTATTGTAGCCTGGAAGCTACCTAGTGGTGATATAGTGGTTACATTCAGTGACTTTACTACTAAAGACTAGCATACTAAAAAACGGCCAGTAGCTTCAACAAGCCTTTGGCAAACAAGCCAAGGAGGCCTGTAGAACCTATACAGTCCTTGTGAAAGGCCTACGTAGGGCTGATTTACAGGGTACTATAGAGGAAGCCTTCGGCACTGCTATAGGCCTTCGGTCCGTTGACAAGGTCAAAATTCAACTACTAACTAACCCAGGGTTTACCAGAGCTACTGTATTAGTTACCCTGGAAAGCTAGGAGAAGGCCCGCAAGGCCTGTGATCAGGGTGTGATTTGGAATGCCTAGATCCTGGACTGCGAGCCTTACTGGGCTGCCCTAGAACCAAAACAGTGCTTTAAGTGCTGGAAATGGGACCACTTACAGAGGTACTGCCGAAAGGAGGCCCTGTGTAGCAGGTGTGGTACTAGGGCCTATGGAGAGGGTGGTAGGACTGGAGAGGCTCTCTGCCCTACTTATAGTGGCTAGGTGCCCTGTAAATGCCCCTGTTGTAGAGGAGGCTACACAGCCAAGGCCAAGGAGTGCCCATAGAAGGTCAGAGCTAAAGAGAAAGCTAGAGAGGCCTACCAACACCGACTAAGGACATTCGAGCCACCCACTGGCCAACTAGGGCTAGTATTTACCTTCGAAAGACCCCAACTACAGGAAGATGAAGATGGCTTTTAGAGGGTTGGAGTAAAGAGGCCGCGGCTACTAAGAGGCTGGCAGCCGTCGACTTCAGTGGCTGGCAGGGACCCCTCTCAGGGCCGAATCACCTTTGGCCCTACCCAGCCTATTCAGCCTACTAACCATACCTAGCCTACCTACCAGTCTACCTAGCCAACCGAACAGGCCCAACTAGAGAATACGGCTATGGAAAGCGATGAAAATTAGGATCCTACTCTAGAACACTGAGGGCAATAAGTAGGCGCTCAAGGCCCTGCTAGAGGAGGCCTAGTACGACCTCCTAGCGATATAGGAACCCTGGATCAACCGGTATACTAAATCAACCTACTGCCCCAGAAGTTCGAAATACTACCTAGTCCACACTTGCAGTGGCCGGGTAGCTATATTCGTTAGCTGATAGTTCGAAATAGGCTAGTGGGACTATGAAGCTACTAAGGACTACTGTAGAGTCTGGTTCCTAGGCCTAGGAAGTAGTGAGCTAGAGCTTTGGTCCATCTACAATCCCCCTAATGACAATACCCTCCTACTAGCCCTACTAAACTGACTAACACCCATCTACCTAATAGTGCTTGTAGGAGATTTCAACCTCCACCACCCACAGTGGGACTGGTATGACTGGTATCAACCAGAGGCCGAGGCCCTGCTAGAGATTACAGTATAGTGGGACCTTGACCTTCGAACCCTAGTAGGGACTATAACTAGAGCCCTATAGGGGACCTAACGAGGCTGTACATCAACCATTGACTACTTCTGGGCTATAGTGGGCCTTCTAACAGCCTACTATGGCTTAGAATATAGGGGGAAGTTAGACCACTATCTATAGGTCCTTGAAGTCTATACTAGTAGGCCTCCCCTACAATAGTCTGAGCTAGAGGGCTGGAACTAGAAAATGATGAAGGAGAGTAGAGTGGAAGCTGAAGCGGCCTACCTACCACTGAAAATGGGCCTAGAAGACCTAGGGCTATAGGGCCTCAAAGCCCGAATCTAGAGGTAGGAAGGCCTACAATAGGCCTTTAATTAGTTGATCATAGAGCTTTAGAGGGTAGCCGAACTGGCCACCCTCTGGAAAAAGCCCAATAGAGGCTACGCATCTCCTTGGTGGTCTTTGGAAGTTAGGGAGGCCCAATAGGAGGCTAGGGAAGCCGAAAGGCAGTATAAGGTAGCTCCATTGGGCTACAACAAACGAAGGCTAAACTAGAGCCTACAAGCCTTGATGACTACTATCAACTAGGGGAAGATAAAGGCCTGGAGGGCTATAGTTCAGAAGGCTACCCACTACCTAAACCTACTATGGTCACTAGAACGGTAGGCCTGTTGCAAGAGTGTCAGGGAACGCTGCACAATGGTCAAGGAAGATGGCGCTCAACACCAAAGGTTCTTTATTGATGATGTCTCAGCTTGCAGCTCCTAGAAAATGCCAAAGCATTACAAAGGCTGATCCTTGAGGGGAAAAGTCTCTATAGATCGGGGGGACCTTGTCCTCCTTTTGTGCACTTCCTATACTCGATTCCTGACACTCTCGTCTCATCTCTACACCTCCCTTCAACCTTGTTCCTAGTTCTAACAATTTATCTTCCTCCTAAAAAGATCTATCCTTAGATCTAAGGTTGTAGTATAAACTAGTGTAAACTAGTATAAACTAGCTAGTTGGAATGTTGGTAGTAGCTAGGTTACTATAATAATAGTTGTTTTAGTACAATAAAGGAGAAGGTTCTTTAAGATTCTATATATATATAGGTTTATAATTATTGTTAAGGCTATATTAGTCTTTTATTTATCTAAGCTTCTAATTACTATTGATTCTTTATTTTATCTTCTAACTTTTATCTTTAAAATATTATTAACTTAGCTCCTATCACTTTCTACCTTTATCCTCTAAACTTCCTTGCTTTTTACTATCGATATATCAATAATATTATACTAATCTTCTTATATCCTATTAGGAAAATACTTGCTTATTTCTATTGTCTTTAAGTAATTGAGAATAAACTTCTTATAGATACTATTAACCTGCCCCCTTTAGATTATATTTTTAATATAGCTACTATATTATATTGTAGTTGCTATATTGAGGGTAAGAAGTCCTACTTCTTAGTAAGTCTTAGATAATATAGTTTTATAGGTAATTTACTTATAATTTTAGGTATCTATAGATATAACTAGCGATAGATATAATATATTTATCTTTATAGATATAGTTTAGAAGCTTTATAGATATAGTAAAGAGGAGAATAATAGTAACTTTATCTAGACTATTTTAAAGGACTTTTATAAGATAATTGTAGCTACTTTTACTATTATTCTAGCTACTTTTACTAATATAGATATTACTTATTGTACTAAGTATATAATTTTAAGCCTAAGAAAGTCTAAATCTATAAATCAATCTTATTCCTTTTATTAGGTTTTCGATACTTATATTCCTTTATTACTAGGAAAATATTGTTTAATATAAGTACCTTGTTACTACTTGTTAGTAGGTTATATTTGCTACCTATCTAGTACTAGTTTAATATAATTATAATATTAAAAAGGAGGTAAATTAGGTCTAGTTTTCTAGCTAAAAGGTAGTATTTATAACCCTAATTTTACTAACTTATTATATTAGTTTTATTTAGATATTATACTTTAGAAGACTAAGATTCTCCCTAAACTTGAGTTTGATAATAAAGATTATATATTATAGAATACTATAAAGGTTCACTTCTTGTTAGAGATAAGGATCGAATTAGCTTTAGATATAATAGTTATAGATAGAAGCTAGGGCAATTTAAACTCATTTCTAGAAGAACTCTACCTAAAGTTAATAATAGTTTCAACCTCCTTTATATAAAGGTTTATCTAAAGCTTATCTAAGTAGTATTTTTATATTTCTTATAATACCCTTCGCTATACTTTTATAAAGGAATCTAGTACTTTAGTATATAAATAAATAGAGAGTTGTTATTACTACCTTTAACGTCGTTTTTATAGTATTAACTCCTTAGGAACTTTTAGTTTTTATTACTTTTTCGCCTTATCTTTATATCCCTTTTAAAACTTCCTAATAGTATCCTAACTATATTATATATCTTCCTCTATAATCTACTAATTAAACTTAGAAGGCTATCCCTTCTATTTTACAAGGAAATATAAATCTCTATTAATCTTTCTCTTATCCTTTACTTCTTTAACTTCCTATTCTTTATTATCTTCTAATTCTAGTATCAACATCACTCCCTCTTCTTCCTAAGATCTACTATACTATAGTTCCAATAAACTAATAGAGAATATATTATAAAGTTAGGAATATTACTTAGATAATACTAGATAATAAGCTAATAATCTAACTATCTTTAAAATTCGAAATAGTCTAATAAACTTAGAGGTAAACTTCTTACTATATTTAAACTTTAGGTTCTAGGTAGATAGAAGTACTAACTTCCTCTTTTTAAAGTTCTTTTTAATATACTTATTATTATAATATCGTTTATAATTTGTAACTACTTTAGTCTAATATTATTCTAGTTTCTACTAGATTTTCTTAAGCTTCTAGATTCTTTCTACTATATTAGGGTATTATCCCTCTTTAAAAGCATTACTATCGATATATCTTAAGATTATAGGATTGTAACCTATAAGTACCTTAAAGGGTAAAGTTTAAGTTATTATATTAATAGTATTATTATAAATAAATTCTACTTTAAGGAGAATATTAGCCTAAATTGTAGGGTTTTCACTTATAAAATATTAGAAGTACTAGATTAAGGTTTAATTCATTAGTTTAGTCTAGCTATTAGTCTTAGAGTAAAATGTAGTCAATAGTCTTCTATATATATAGCTAATATAGTATAAATCACTCTAGAATTATAAGATAAATATAGAACCTCTATTATTAATATACCTATTTAGTATAATATACTTTAGTTTAATCTCTTTATAAACAAGTTCTATAAGTTCTTAACTAGTAATCTTAGTAGTAATAGAGAAGAATCAATATATTTTTATATACTAATCGATAATAATAAGGATTATATCCTTTTCTATACTATTTTTTAGTATAATAGTAGGAAAACCTATAATAAAATCTATATTAATTTCCTCCTAGAGTTAGCTAAAGATTAGTAGTAATTCAAATATATTATATTACTAATAATAATATAGTTTACTAGTTTAATAGATATAATAGAGCTTATAATAGTCTTTAATATCTTTATAAAGGCCTTCCTAGTAAAACTTTCAAGTAATTAGTTCAAGGGTTTTTCCTAAGCTAAAATATCCTACTATCGGGTTATTGTAAAAGAGGTGAAGAATCTCTACTCTTATAGCTAGTTCTATAGAGATAAAAAGTCTCTACTAATATAGGAGTTCACCCTTGCAACTATATAACTATTCTATAAATTTAGTAGTATTTCGTTATTATATTGCTAGTTAATATTTAACTTTAAAGGTAAAATCGTCTTTACTTTATAATTTAACAATATTTTCTTACAATAAATTTAAGATATTAGAGGTATAGAGCTTTTCACTCTTAGCTATTTCCTTAGCTTCTTTTCTAAATACTACTAGAGATATATTTAGTAGTTCCCTTAGGAATTTACTTTCCTCTATATATATCATTACAACTTTAATAGTAATTTAAGTTTATAACATTTTAGTTTTACCCTTATCTCGTCTACTTATCTTATTCTAGATAGTAGGTATCTATTCTAGATTATTAGAAGGCGTTGAATCTTGATAGTTGGGCCTTCTCGATAGTCTATTAGCTAGGTTTCGTTTCCTAGGCTAATACTTAATAACAAAATCGAACCTTGCTAGGTATATATACTATCTAGCTTACCTCCTATTAAGATAGGTCTACTTTATAAACCCTTGGAGGTTATTATAGTCCGAAAAGATAGTAATTTCGTAGTGACTACCTTCAAGGTAGTATCTCCAATATTTGAAAGATTCTACAATTATCATCATTTCTTTATCTAGTATTCTATAGCCTTTTATAGGCCCTAAAAATTTACTTAACTAGAATATAACAAGATACTTCTTCTTATCTTCAACCTCTTAAGAGACGACTACTCCTATTGCAAACTCTGACATATCTATCTCAATAATGATAGGCTTAGTAGGATTGAAATATATTAAGACAGGAGTTTGAGTAAATGCGTTCTTAAGTTAGTAGAAAGCCGCTCGTTCTTCAAGGGTAAATTAGACTTCCCCTAGTTTTCGGCCTCTTTCTATACTAGTTAAAAGACTGGTTAATAGCTAGCAATGTATACAAAGTTCTAGATAAATGTTTAGTAAAAATTACAAAAGCTAATAAAGACCTAGATATTTTGAAATGTCTGTAGTTCTAGCTATTCTACTATAGTTTAAACCTATATTAATTCTATAGCAAGTCCCTATTGATTCACTATATAACTAAGAAAACTAACTTGATCATAGTAAATTCATACTTACTAGGTTTATATTACAACTATACCTATTAGTCTTTTAAAGACTCTTTAGATATATTTTATATATAACTTATAGTTAAGGGAAAAGATCAAAATATTATCAAGGTATATAATATAAAACTTATCTAGATATCTACCTAATACTTGATATATATAGCTTTGAAATGTTGCAAGGGCGTTGGTCAAGCTAAAAGGTATAACTCGATATTTAAATAGGCTATAACAAGTTCGAAACGCTATCTTCTACTTATCGCCTTTGTAAATTCGAATGCAATAGTAGGCGTCTTTAACATCTAGTTTCAAGTATTTTATACCCAAAGCCTTATTAAAGATCTCTAAAATACAGGGTAATAGGTACTAATTCTTCACTATAATCTTGTTAAGTTTTTAGTAATTGATATATAATCGAAGGGTTCTATCCTTCTTTAGAATAAATAAAATAAAGCTAGTAGTAGAACTCTATAATGGTCTAATATACCCTTTTACTAGGTTTTCAATAATATATTCCTTAAAGATAGATAGTTTATAATATAATAAAAGATAAATAGGACTAATTAGTAGTATAGTATTTAGGTATAGTTTAATTTTATAATTAGTATTCTTAAATAAAAGTAAAATATTAGAATTATAAATATTAAATATATCTATAAATATAGCAAGTTTAAAGGGTAATTTATTAGCTTTTGATAAGGTTTTTACTTCCTTTTCTTTATCCTCTTCTTCTTTAGAAAATAGTTATTAGGGTATATCAAGGTATCTAATCAATATAAAAACTTGAACGCCTCTATAGAAATCCTTTTCTATCTTCTTTACACTTCATAGACGAATCTTGCCTATTTGAGGGATGAACTACTAGAGGCTAGCTACTAGGAAGAGGAAGATATTAAAAGTACTTAGTCCTAGTATACCTAATAAAATAGAAGGTTGGTCTTAATTTCGATTAACTACAATATAATAACAACAAGCTAATTATATAACGCTATAAAAATTAGTTAAAGTAAGGGGTATTTAGAAAATACTATAAATATCTACAAGGGTATCATTAAACTACTAAATCTTAGGTACTTTTATATTAAGTTAAGGAAGGTGATACTTCCTAACGAAGTTGATATCTACTAGATTGATATCACCTCCTACATCTAAATTGGTTATAAAGGAGGGTTGGTTTCTAATTATAAGCGTAGTATTTGCTTATAGGTAATATTTCATTAGCTCCTTATCTTCGAGTATACTAATAGTACTAAGGTTTACTATAGGTATTACTTGTTTCTTAAGTAGGTTGAAGTTGTTCGATAGTATCTTTGATATCCTCTTCCTTGGAACCCTCGTCCTTAGTGTTATATCGCTTGAACTTATACCTTTTTAAAGTACTAAGGGGAAATATAACCTTTCTTCCTACAAGTATAACAAGTATAAGTATCCTATTACTTTAGGGTCTAATTGTTATATAGTTGCTAGGTTTTTATTTCGTCTATAGTAGTTATATTATATTATTGTATTTAATCTTGAAAATATCTTCCTTGCTATTTGCTATACTAGGCGTTTTAACCTCAAATAGGGGCTAAATATATACTACTAACATTTCGATTGCTTAGTAACAAGGAGTACTAGATCTATAAAGCTAACTATACTATTCCCTTGTAGGTCTTGGGTTTTAAAGTAGTGTAGTAACAGTCGATATTAGTAATAATGGTTTTAGAAAGCTTAGTATAGAAGGTAAGTATACGAAACTCTTTATCTTACTATAGGAATTCTACCTCTAAAGACTCGAGGTAGTAGTAAAACTCCTATAGGGACTATCTATCTCGTTGGTATACCTAGTTAAGCTTCTTTATAGTATTAGAGATATTATTAGCGACGTCTATAATATACATCTCGGTCTATTCTTCGAAGGTCTCCTAATCATTCTTATCCTAGATTTGTACTTCCTTCGATAGCTTAGTATAATAGCTATACTATCGATTCCAAGGGTCTTCGTCTATCTAGTCTAATACCTACAAGATCTTATTCCAATCAACCTTATAGTATCTTAGATCGCTATTGAAAGCTTAGTAAAGGTCTTACAACTACTTATATCGATAGTAGTAGTTTATATTATTAGTAAATCAAATAACATTTTTAACCTTAATAGCCTGGGTATAGCGATTATAACAACTTAAATCGCTTAACGACGAAGAACATTTACATTTCAATTATAATTCAGCCTAGTCTAATCCTAATCTTACTAACAATACCTTCTCTTCTTCCTTCTTTTCTAACAACTTCTACAATTCTTAGATCCATTACTTAGTTCGTTGCAACAAGTCTCTAGGGTTAGTAGCTACTACTTCTAACAATATATATAAAGGAGTTGGTTAAATTGATAGGCTAACTTGGAGGAGATTTACTAGAGATTCGCTCTATACTTATAGGCTTCCTACTCGACTATATAAAGGAGCTATCTTAGTTAACCGAAAAAGAAGGATCAGTAATTATCAAGGAACGCTATACAATAGTTAAGGAAGATAGCACTCAACACCAAAGGTTCTTTATTGATGATGTCTCAGCTTGCAGCTCCTAGAAAATGCTAAAGTATTACAAAGGCTGATCCTTGAGGGGAAAAGTCTCCTCTGCGGATCGGGGGGACCTTGTCCTCCTTTTGTGCACTTCTTGTACTCGATTCCTGACACTCTCGTCTCATCTCTGCACCTCCCTTCAACCTTGTTCCTAGTTCTAACAAAGAGCTTCAGCCCCCCAGACCCCCCGAAGCTCCCTACCCTTAAAGACCCTATACAGGGCTACAACCTTACCACCCACCACTAAAAAGCTAGCGCTCTAGCGGGGAGGTTCTTCCCTAGCCTAGAGGCTGACCTTACTGATATAGAAGACCTGGACCTACTACAACAGTGGGCCCCAGGGTTCAATATAGAGGTAGAGGTTACTATAGAGGATGTCGAAGCCACACTTTCAAGAATCAGTCCTTGGAAGGCCCCAGGCGAAGACCTTCTACCTACTGGCCTACTGAAGGCCTATGGATACCCACTGTACATAGTACTGGCCGTACTTATAGAGGCATTCTTCCAGCTTAGTTGGTTCCTAGGCAGGTTCAAGAGAGCTAAAACAGTAGTTCTACAAAAGCTTGGAAAAACCCCCGAAACCTACCACACCCTAGTAGGCTATAGGCCTATAGCCCTCCTACCTATAGTTGGGAAGGTTATAGAGGCTTTAGTAGCTCGAAGGGTTACTATAGCCGCTGAGGCCTATGGCCTACTACCTACTGAACAAATGGGTAACTGGGAGCATCGGTCAACTGAACTAGCCATTCGGCTAGTAGTGGCCTAGGTCTAGGAGGCTTGGAGACGACGGGCAGCTGCCTCCCTCCTCTAGTTAGATATCTTAGGTGCCTTCGACACTGTCAACTACACCCGGCTACTGGCTACTCTGAGGGAATAGGGCTTCCTATGGTGGCTAGTGGTCTAGGTAAGGGCTTGGTTGAACGACTGGATAGCCAACCTTCATTTCAACGGCTAGAAAACAAAGGATATACTAGTGGTTGCAGGGGTCCCATAGGGCTCGCCGCTCTCCCTAGTCCTCTTCATCTTATATATATAGCTTCGCTATATAGGGCTCTGAAAAAGGACTACCCACTGGTTAGTATAGTGAGCTTTGCCGACGATACAAACCTACTGGCCTTTGGAAAGAACGCTAAAGCCAACACTCAATAACTAGAAAAAGCCTGGAAGACTTGCCTATAGTGGGCAACTACCCGGGGCATAGCCTTTGCGGCCTAAAAGTGTGAACTGATTCACTTCAACAAGTCCCATAGGTAGTAGGACGACTCTGCGGCCCTTGCCCACCTAGGGGGTAGTGGGAGCTATAGTGTAGTCAAACTAGTGAGTTCGGCCTAGTTCTTGGGGGTCTGGCTAGATTAGAAGCTATCCTGGAAAGCCCATTGTTAGGTAGTGGAAAGGAAGCTTAAAACCTAGGATTTCGCCTTGTCGAGAATTGCAGCTAAAATGTGGGGGCCAAGTCTGGCCCGGGCCCGGGAGGTCTATACCAAATGCATTCGCAGTGCTATAGCCTACGGTGCCTCTAGTTTCCACCAGCCAATGGCCCCCGGAGGGGCTAACAAGCTAAAGGGCCCTATGAAGGCCCTGATGAAGGCCTAGAACCGAAGCCTTCGTATAGTAGTGGGAGCCTATAAAACGACCCCTACTAGGTGTTTGGAAATAGAGGCTTGGGTACTCCCATTGGATCTCTACCTTAATAAACGGCTAGCCGACTTCGAAGCCCGGCTACGCAAAAGGTCCCTACAAACAGGGCCTGGCCTAGAGGACAAACGAACTACCCCGGGCTATCTTATTATAGAAGCTTGCAATAGGGTCTACTACCGGTTCAGAAAGCGAAAAAGCCGTAGCTAGAGGCCAAAACAGGGCCTACAGGGCCCCACACCCACTGAACAGGCCACTGTTATAGTGGGTAAGTGGGCCGACTAGAGGTGGATAGTAGGGAAAAAAAGTAACAACAAGCTAGCTACTGACGAAGTGGTGGAACTGGCCTGGCAGGCTCGGTGGGAGGAATAGAGGGCTGGCCAACAAAGGGCTGGCCAACAGCAGGCTAGAGTTGAGAGGATGGCCGACGACGACCCCCCAACCCTTCTTTTTACCAACAGAGCCCTGAAGAGGCACGAGGGCCTAACGAAGGCCTAGAGCTCCTTACTGGCCTAGGCCTGTATAGGGGATATAGGCTTGCGGGATTACCTATTTCGGGTGAAGGTCCCAGAGGTCGCTACCCCGTACTGTGCCTGTGGCCAGGGCAGGGAAATAGTGGAGCACTTGGTAGTGTGGTGCCCCGACCTACCGTTGCAGAGGCTGTGGGAGCAATGGCAAATTCAGTCATATAGGGACCTGCAGACCCTATTACGGGGGGTCCCTAGCAATATACGGCTTGTTCGGCAGGTTTTGGATTGGCTGATGGACTCTGGTCGACTACTACAGTATAGGCTAGCTAGAAGGCTAGACCTAGAAATGGTAGTTGAGGGCTAGAGAGCCTAGAGGCTAAAACAGGGCCTCCTTTCTTTTGTAGTAGGATGGATTCAAAATTGTAGGTACGAAGGAGTTGACGGAGATTTTCACCCGGCCTATACGGTACGGTTTCCTCTGTATATAGTAAAGTAGAAGGACCGGCACGCCCAAGGGCATATCGGTGTAGGCAAAATCAATCAATTATAACATTCTTCTCGAAGAAGTTTATAGGACTATAGCTCAACTACCTAATTTACAACAAGGAGCTACTTGCTATTATCGAAGCTTTCTAAAAATAGAAACTATACCTTAGTAGTATAATATATAAGGCTTATATAGGCTATAAAAACCTATAGTACTTCACTAGTATAAAAGAACTCAACTAGCAATAGACCTAATAGTATAAAGAACTATCGGTATACAACTTTGTCATTTACTACAAGAAAGGCTTAAAGAATATACAAATAGATACCTTAAGTAGGAGACCAAACTATATATACAATAATATTGAAACTTCAGCACTACTATTATATAAGTAGGATAGGTCACTACAGTATCTACTACAACTAGCTATAGACTACAATACAATCTACTAAAAAACAAGGCCCAATAACGTTATACAATACTAAACAATACTAGAAGATTAGGTATATTAGTACCGCTAGTTGCTTAAGGAAGACAAGTCCTACAATAGACTATAGAAAGGAGTATAGTAGTATAGGAACCTACTCCAATATAACAATAAAGCTTATATCAGCAACGATAAGTGGATAGAGCTAGTCAAGGAACTTTATAAGTTAAAACTTAGAGGATATATAGGAATCGCTAAAATAGTTGTATAGATCAAGTAGTATTACAATTTCCTAAGACTTAGAAAGAAGGTCGAGAAGGTCTTTAGGGAGTGCGATATATATAGTAGAAGCAAGCTAGTATATTATAAACCCTATAACTCCTATAACTACTTCTAGTTACTAAGCAACTATAGAGTTTAGTAACAATAGACTTTATTACTAAACTACTACTATCCAAGGATATAGCAATAGGGATAGAATATAACAACATCCTTACTATAGTCGATAGGCTAACTAAATGGAGCTACTTCCTCCTATATAAAGAGAGTTGGATAGTAGAGCAATTTGTAGATATAGTCTTTAGGCATATTACATTAATATATACATAGCTAAAGGAATAGATTATAGATAGGGATACTAAGTTCGCTTTAAAGTTCTAGTAGATGCTAATAGTATACCTAGATATGAAGAGCAAGCTTTTAATAGCCTACTACCTATAAATAGATAGATAAATATAACGATTCAACTAGATTGTAGAACAATACCTTTAATCCCATATCAATTTCCAATAGGTGGTAGGCAGAGGTTTTCACCCGGCCTATATAGTACGGTTTCCTTTGTAACTAGCAGTAGAGGGACCGGCGCGCCCAAGGGCATATCGGTGTAGGAACAATAAATAAATAAATTTCCAATAGGATAACTAAGTAACATTGCTACCTATAGTATAACTTATATACAATATAGCACCTATAGAAACTACAAAAGTTATACAATTCTTTACAAACTATAGATTCGAAGTAGACCTATACTAGGGCCTAGATATTAAAGTCCCTAAAGTAGCTACTAAAGTAGACTAGATATATACACTTTATATAATACTTAGGTAGGAACTTGAGTTTATTAGGACTAGATAAAGGAATACTGTAATATATATAGGCTTAAAGGTCTTCGTCTAGAGAGGGGAGATAAGGTCTACCTTACTTTACAAAATTTTTATATAAAACAACTAAATAAGAAGCTAGACTTCAAGAAGATTAAGCTATTTAAAGTCGATAAATAGATTTTAAATAACAACTATCGACTTTCACTATTGGCTATAATAAAGCTAAGGATATATATTTTTTATATTTTACTTTTAGAACTAATATTAAATAATATATAGCTTGCTATAGATATAGAAGTAGAGGATAAAGAAGAGAAATAGGATATTGAAGAAATTTTAGATTTATAGATTATAAAAGGGTAGCTACAATACTTTATAAAGTAGCTAGATTTTAGGCTAGAAGATAATTTATAGTAACTAGCTATAAACCTCTATTACCTTAAGAAAGTATAGGATTTCTACTAGAGGAATCTAGACTAACTAAAGGGGTAGGATTAAATAGTATAGCTAGATCAGTATCTAACAAGTTAAAGCTAAAGGAGGACTAGTCGAATAGAACATTGGCGTCTAGCGATTAGATATTGTTGACCACCTAGAACTTAGACTCCTAGATCTACCTATCCTCCTCCTCTATTTCCTCTAGAGACTATATTCCCTAGTAGAATAACTTGGAACTATAGTCCTTTAAGAAGCATTTCTAGCGATATAAATAGGCAAGGTAGCTGACTATAGTCTATAATTAGATTTAAAGGATAAAGAGAGCCTCCTCTATATCTATCTCTTTCTACTTTACATACTTCTACTTAGATATAATCTTTATTACTATAGAAGTTAGTAAAGAAGTACGAAAAGTAACGACAAAGGAGACAAATAGGCGCTTACTATACTAGAGCCATTATATAAACGACTACAACAAATATACTTACTACAATAAGATAAGCCTAATGCAATATAGTATAAGATTACATTTAAAGTACTAAGAACAAGGCATTTCAATATCGATCCTAGTAGAATCAATAAAGGATATAAGAGTATTGCGTTCTTAAGATTTCTTAGATTTCGTTTTCTTCATATAGCTAGATATTTTATTAGTATTTTAGCGATAAGGAAATGAAGGACTACAATATTTACTAATATAGGCTATTAGCGGTATTTGAAATAAGCCTTAGGTCTTTTAAGACGAAAGAGCTTGAGGAGGGGTATTGTATTATAAACTAGTTATATATATAGCTAGTACGGAAGCCTCTACCAAAAGAAAGTTCTCACCGCCTTCCAGCCAAGAACGCCACCATCAGCCCACACCCTATAAGCCTCTATAAGCTGTATAAGCAATGTCAAACGCGATGCGCCCCTCGATCAGCTCTTGCAACTGAATCAATTACCCAATATAGAAATAGCGAGGCTAAATAGAACTAGGCCCCAGGGCCGAAACAACATCCCCACAGCGTTCCTTTAGCCAGCCCTCCTTATATTCATTTCCCCCCTCCAACCAAATGACTTCCTAAATATAGAATAGGATCCTCTCAATCTAAGCCTATATTCTCGGCTACTCTAGGTCCTCCCAGGCCTTCCTCCACACTACTTCAGCCTCTATTTTACTCTTAGGAGCTCCCCTCTTAGTTGTTTAGCGCTTTAGGTACGGCCAACACTACTCAATCATATTAAGATCAAGAGAGTTGGGGCACAAAACTAGCCTTTGAACCTCTATAGTACTATAGACCATTGCTTACGCAGAGTAGGTATACAAGGGAGCTAAGTCTTCTTAGACAAGAGTATCATAGCTATACGCCTTAGTATATAGAATGAGCTTTGGTAATAAGATCTCCTTTTAGTAGTGGTACCAATCAATACCAGAGCCCTCTCGTCGAGTAAGCTTGCTATATTTTATATCCCACTTCCACTTAGGGGCTCTCCCTAGTAGATTCCGAAGCTTCAACCACCATATCCTATTTTCCAGCTCCCAACTCTCCTTCAATATAGGCTCCAGCTTCTTATTCAGCTCCTCGAGGTCTTATACTACCGCCTTCTTCTCTTAGGCAGTCTTAGGATACTAGATGTAGCAAGGTCCTTTAGAATTATAGGTATAATAGCCCTAGAATTGGAACTCGGCAAATCCTTTCTATCGTTCTCGAATAACTAATTTAGCAAAGCGTTCCTCAAGAGTCCTCCAAACTCGGTAACCACTACGACGGTGGTTCAAGATAATAGATGTCTCGTCTAACTAGATCACTCGCTTCCAATCTTCGAAGGTCCAATGTTGATAGAGGAGATAGAACTAGAAGCGGTCTTTCCTTATCTTTTCCGTTAGGCCAGGCTTGCGTGTTGGCTTCGTCTTCTTTATTCTAGTAGTGTAGAGGATTCGCTAAACTGTTATTGGGGAAATGCTGTTTCCTAGCTTGGCTGAAATATAAGCGCAGGTCATCTCACGACTATAGTGGTTTTTACGGACCTTGTCGAGGACCTTATCCTTGTAGTCTTGTTGTTTTAAAGGCCGGCCAGTCTTTGGAGCATCGTAGATGTATTTATCGAGGATGACGAAGGAGTCTTGAGGATTAAAGCCACGTTCAATCGCTCTATCTATAAGCTTGTTGACGGTACGAGGCTATATACTAGTGATAGCTTCAATTTGCTAGTTATCTAGCTTTATAATAAGTTTAAGAGTAAGCGCTTGAGCGCGCGTAGCAATATCGTAGTAAACTATAGTAAAAAGACTGCAAGATGCTTGCAAAGAGGATACTAAAGAGGATATCAAAAAGGAGGTTGTTAAGAGATATTGGAAGCTGTCAAGCGGGGTAACCGGCTGAATAGGGGTAAATTCTGCCGGGCAGAATGCAGAAGGCGGTGAGAACTTTCTTTTGGTAGGGGCTTTCGTAGGCTATAGCTATAGTATAGGGTATAAGCGGCAGCTAATTATTTAAATAACTAATTAGGGAAGGATTACACTTAATATAGAATAGACGAAGTAATCCAATACCAAGGATCACTAGATTATAGGGTGATCTAGGTAAGCTAATATAAAGGATCACCAAGTTAAGAAAGCGATCCAAGTAACAATAGGTACTTGGTCAAATGAATTATCAAATATATAATCTAGATCGTTAGTCACTCGTTGATGAGGGAGCTTGGAGCTTCTTTAGTAAAGCAATCAGATTATAGTATTGATCGTACTTTTGAGACTAGTTGCACTAAACTTGTTGTAGACCTTTTGGCTCTACCGAAACATTGTTTGACCTGTCAAGAATACCTTCTTACAGACTGAACCCTTTCAGAGTAGTTAGACTGGACATTTCGTCACAACCGATAGCTGTTGGCTGTTAGTTGACTGTTGTCAGCTGTTGGTCTAATAGTGTAGTGCTAACTGATCCTTCCCTATTACGTTTCGTCATAACTCTAGAGTATAAGTGCCTAAAGTGCTTAGCTTATTAACAGCATTCTAAGCTAACTAATAGATCCTAGTATTATAGCTACTAAAGGCTAGGCGAAGGCTCTACATAGCTTATATATTCTAGTTTCCCTTGTATATAGCAGTAGAGAAACTAGTATACCTAATAGTATGTTAGTATAGAAATAATAAATACATATATAATACTTACTATAACCTCTATCTAGTTTCTAGCTCGGCTAAGCTAAGTAAGGCACTATACACAAGCTCTCTATAGCACTTAGAAATGGTCCCG
Organism: Chaetomiaceae sp. PYS4301M; assembly: GCA_023628425.1. NCBI lineage: Eukaryota > Fungi > Ascomycota > Sordariomycetes > Sordariales > Chaetomiaceae > Chaetomiaceae sp. PYS4301M. The sequence goes on from JAMAKR010000046.1 coordinate 42,078, forward strand.
CTATTTCAACGACTATAGCAGGAGTTATCTAAGCTAGAAGCAAGATTCCAGGGCACTACAAGTATCCAAAACGTCGGTTTGTTTTGTACCCCTTTCAAGACTAAATCTACCTTGTCTGACTATGCTTCTCTGCTTCCTAGTTTGGAATGTCTGGCGTCGCCTGTACTCTCTTCTCGCTGCTTTCTAGCGTAGTGAATGTTCTCTCCGTCGCAGCTAGCTCTGCAGGCGGTCTTAGTTGTTCAATATGCTCCCTTGCTTCGACAAACGAGGCTGTCTCATAAACTAGCCCAGGCGTGTCAAAGCCGCCAAAATGGCTCTTCAACGTTAAGGATTTGTCAGTAACAGGCACATATGTTTTGACACTGGCGGGTGGGTAATGAATGCAGTGCGAGGAACAACCTACCCTGGATATCGCGGGTACCTTCTTAATCCAACCTGTGGCCCTCGAAGAATCGGCCCATGCAAGCACGACATAGTCTTCGTCAGACAGGTTCATAAAAGACATGGCGAACGATTCGGTCTTTGCAGTGAGCTCCTTGGACGCCGCAATCCGGCGGATGTCCATGGGGCTAGAGTTCAGATTGGAAACCTGGAACACATGGCCCTTGTCATTGACCATGACCAGCTCCCTCCCGGATGGCGAAAAGGCGGCACATTGTATACGGCTTCCCAGCTTGCTGTGCCGACCAGAAACGTCTGTCTTGATCTCGCTCCGGTGTCCGTCATGCGGTTGCATCAACACTGGCGTGCCGGACTGGGTCCAGGTGGTAATGCAGACCAGGTTCTCTTCGCCATCAAGACCTGGCCGAAATATGGCCGAAGACACGCCATTGTCCTCGGACTCGTGGAGAGGAACGGAGTATCGGCAAGCGGTGAGCTCTTGGAACGTGGTGAAGGGGAAACGCCAGCAATACGTTTGTATCAGGCCGGTCTTGGGGCCTCGAGTGCTTGCAAGAAGCACAAGGCCGTCATTAGAGAACGACAGTGTGTCCACGGACGGGCAGCTTCTGCAATCCTGATGGTAGTGGGCATGCAGCCTGTCTTCCCGTGGCTGTTCCATGCTCCTCGCGCTGAAGAAGCGGACAGTGGCGTTCTCGAACCCAACCACGACGTAGTTCTCCTGGCTGTCAACCGCTATGCTCTTGCACCATAATGATGATGGTATACGGTACTCGATCACAGGGGCCGTCGGTTGGATCAGATTTACAATTCGAAGCTACGAGGTGTGCAGTCAGCGCGCATGCTCTCGCACAAAAGGGGTGAGGTTTAGGGGAGACTCCTACCGTCAGTTTCTGGTCCCTGTTCCCAATGATGTAAGCCAGGTGCATCTTTCCCACGGCGGCCAAGATGCAGGTGCTCTCTGGTAAGATGGCTCGCACCATGGTCGGGGGTGATGTTCCAACATCCCAAACTTGGATCAGTAGCTGGGTCCAAAACAAACTCAGCGTTGAGTTATGGGAAAGGTGAACATTGATGTTCTTGGACGGCTTCCCTCTCGAATGTGCCTTTTGTGTGCTGAGCAGCGCAGAGAGCGATATTTCCTCCAGCTTCTGGGCTTCCAATGCGGTCGAGGACAGAGAGCTAGAGTCCCCAGAAGCCGCGGCCGGCGCCTTCTTGGATGCGGCAAACTTCAGCCTCCACCTTGACTTCCCCTTTTCAGCCGACGTAACCAGGGGCACTGTTCGGGGCGTATGGATCAACGGAACGTCGTCCGGCCCTGTCTGTCTGCGCAAAACCGGCGAATCCCGTGAAAACGGCGGAGGATCGGTTAAAAAACTGGGATCCACGTGAGGGAAACTAAGCTCCGACTCATCCAGGGCCTTCTTCTGGTCGGCGGATATATCAAGGCGCGACAGCTCACCCTGCAGAGGCACGGCCGACTGATAGGGGCTGGGAGACTGCGGCGAGATGGCCCCCGGGTATCCAGGGCTGTTGAGATCAGCGAACGACGGGCTTGGCAGCCCTGGTTTCACAGGGTAAGCGGATCCGAATACTTCCAGTTCGCGGGGCCTCGCGGACCCCGCGCCCACCGCGTTGCTGTATGAGCGAGGGAACGACCCACTGGCCTCGGGGCGTGGTGGCGCCAGCTGGAACTGAGTAGGCAGGTGACGTTCCACGTTGATGGTGTCGGCGTCCGGACGGAGCGGCTCCACAAGCTCCCACGTTTGTCTAGCGGTTGGAACCTCGCGGGCGAGCGTGATGGGCTCTCCGCAATAGATACACCTGGATTTCGGCGGTAGACGGACCTCGTGTGTGTTATCGGGATCCAGCTTGGAGAGAAACAGGGTTAGTATACCGGGCTACTTGAGGGAGAGAAGGAGGCGACGTACTGGCAGTTGGATGCCGGAGGATCTTAGCTGCGACGCTCCCGTCATATGGCATTCGGGACAATTCACTACGTACAATCCGGGCCGCGAAGGAGCGAGGCGGCTACTGGGATCATCTTGCACCAGAATGTTCCTCACTACCTGCGAGATGTTGTGCATCATCTCCCGGTCGCTGACGCGGTGGATGACTTGGCGCTCCCCGAGCCTTGTGCAGAGGGCGTCCAGAGCATCAAGCTCGCACTCGTCTACCCGAGGACCGGCACCATCATGCCACGAGAAGTCGAGCGTGTCAGGGAGGACGATGCGAAAGGAGCTGCTCAAATCTGCCACCATGTCTTTCCTGGACAAGTGGGGAGGTGTGCGCATGTTGTCAAGCGCAGCTAATACGGCGTTCCGGGACCTGGCAGACGAGGACTGGAGGCGAACATCACGCGTCTCCCTGTTGGCGGCGTACTGGACAGAGGCGGCAACCACAAATTGGGACACATCGCGGAGGGCCAGGAATTGAGTTAGCCAGCTGCCAAATCCGTTGGCCGGGACAAGCTCGGATATGGTAGGCGACTGAAGGCAGGGCGGGAGGGGGTACTAGAAGGGCAAATGTGAGCCGACAATCTTTGGAGAAAAACAACATAGAAGCAAGATGCTGAGTGTAAGGAGGGGATGGGGGGGGGACAGCTGGGAGGTTCGTACCAGTTCTGACGCCAGGGTCGGAAGTTCGGACCGGAGTCTCAGGGGGAGGGCGAGGGCGTCAGGGTCAACATGCAGCTGACCTGCCACCTCTTTGCACACCTCAAGCAGGAACGACTTGGGGCCGGGATAGCTGTCGAACACTTGCTCGAGGGACCCGTGCACGCGTGCGAAGCGTTCGCGACGATCCCTCGCGCGCTGGTTCGTAGGGGCCTTGGGATGGAGGGCGAGGACGCGTAAGGCCGAGAGGAGGAACTCAGCCAGATGCCTGTCGCGCAGCTGGCGATGCTCCCAGAGATACTCGCGTCCCTCGACAACGACCTGGAGGACGAACTCGACGGACCGCAGTGCAACTTCCCAGCTAACAAGGAACCCGAGGTACCATCCAACGTGGGCGCTTTCGGAGGGGATTGTCAGGCGCTGGAGATCGAAAACGACCTTTAGCTGGGAGAGCAGCGCAATGACAAGATGTTGGTAGGCGGTCCGGTCGGCGGCGTTTGCGTAGATCCTGTCGAGCGAGAAGCGGCCAAGCAGCTCCAACACGATGTCGTCGACGTCGCTCCGGAGGGCAAGGTATCTCCACGTGTTAGCCAAGCGCAAGAAGAGCGACGACGACGTCGGGGTAGCCATGGTACGCGACACCACTGCGGGGGCAGCGCCCCTTCAATCCTCGGTGTCCAGCAAGATAGTGGCGACGCGTCGCGGGTCGTGTGTGGGAGGTGATGAGGGGTGCCACCGCCGGTGAGGCTCTCGCACGGCTCGATGGTGTTTCACCAGCCTCTGGCTTTTCTTTCCGCTCTCTCGGTTGCGTTCTTCTCACTTTGGCCCTCCTCTCTTCCAGGGGGTTGCTCAAGAGCAAGAGTCACCGACGATCCTGACGTCGCGAGGGTCGGAAGTGCCGACCTGGTGGGGCAAGTTGGGTCAATAGGGCTGCCAGGATCCGCATGGGGCTAATGATGAGCAGCAACAGGCACGCAACAGGCACGAGAGCGCAATGCGGTGTTGGCGAGATAACGTCTGGACCTCCGCAATGTGAGTCCTATGGAAGAGGAAGCTGATCAAATGTGTGGGGTGCCGGCAGGCGGCAAGCCATGCCGGGTTTCAGCAACGACGCGGCCCGCATCCCCAAGGCACTTTGAGGAGGTAAGGCAGGTAGGCGACAAGTAGCATTCCATTCCAAGACCACACCGTTCTCCCCCCGCCCCCTCCATCCTTGACCTGAATTCAGGCAGGTACTGTACCTACATGAGTGACAGGGGCAGGGCGGCCTTGGAAAATTGCTCTCACTCAAAGCCTCAGCCGCTGCTGCTTTGCAATTGGCCAGCGTGGCTGAGTATCGACGTTCAGTCATGTCCTTTCGGCTGCTGGGGCTGGCGGTGCGATGGGACACGACGAGCACATGCATGGCCTTGTGCGCAGAAGCGGGTGCGATCAGTGGCTGAGTCTTGCAGAATTGCAGATGCCATTCTCTGCAGCGCCGCGTGGCTGCGTCTAGCTACATGGTTGGGGGTCTCTGTGTTTTTTAACCGTGTGGTCGGTGTGGATCGCTGGATGAATGTGTCAACGTTAAAATGGTCGATGACGGGCCAAGCTGCCAACCTCAGTTCGGGCCAAGCTTTCGCTAAAAATTAAGGTTACACTAGCGGTGGGGTTTTGGCTGCACCCTTGCGTGCTGCTTCATCGAGAGAGGTTGAGCTCAAGAGGTTGCGCTCAAGAGGTTGCAACCGCACCCTGGATGTGGGAAGACCGGAGCTCTTTGCGCATGTGGATGGTGCGGGGTCAGTGACTTTGCTTGTGTGTCGAGACGTGGAGAAAACCGGACTTGCACATTCCTTACACACGTACTACAATATGTAGTTATTCCGTACCGACCTACAGACGAGACAGCGAGCTGAGACGACGGTGAGTCTCTCGATTCTTCCCGGCCAACCAAGCATTGCTGTCCCGGCCCCAGGTCTCACGGCACTGGGTCTTTGTGCCCTCGCGATTCGTGCAGGGTAAGGTATGATGAGCAAGGGCACGCTAGCCAACCGCACTGCCCACAATGTCACCCAGGTGTGTTGCATGCGACACACTCGCGTCTCTCATAAGGCATAACCTTATCCATTGGATGGCGACCCGAGATCGCTGCAGTCCCACGTTCAGGGTAGTATAGGGTAGGCGAGGTATGGGACGGGGCAGGGGTGGCTGGGAACATGACCACTCACCGAACCAGGCTGTGTGCATGCTGGTTTATCATTTTCACTTCCCCCAGCGTTCGGTCGATGAATTGGTGCTCCGCATATTGGTAATCACTTCACGTCGATATACACAGTAGACAAGCTTGGTAGCTATTAAAGCCAGCCTGGCTTGTGCAGCTTGGCCGCCCCCTTGGACGCTGGTAATACCGTTTCGGCCGTTGCCCGGCGTCCAGCCCTACACGTTTGGCCTCGGCGCGTTCGCCTTGGAGGGATATCATTGCGGCTTTTCAGACGTGGGTAGGTAGTGTAGGCCGGGAAGGGCAGTAAGAAATGGGGTGTCGTTCGCCCGATCCACCCCTCCCGCCCAGACCAGATACCACCCAGAAGGCATGCCGGGGAGGGCACTTGCAGTGTTCTGCCACACCTTAAATGCAGAATACCACAGACCGGGGGGTTAGCTGAACACGGCACTGACACACTCCTGCGTGCCCGGCATGGTTTACACATGAATCTCGCCTTCTGATTAGCCATTATTTTTACCACAGCCGATCGCGATACACCACGGTAGGGGTCGGACATGGGACAGCCACGAAACGGCCGGAGCCAGTGCAGAAGATGTGATGTGTTTCCAATATACGCTTACTTGTGCTCGGGACTCTTTCCCATGGTTTGGTACATCATCTTCTCTGGCCCCACCTCATCCCGTTCCCTGGGCCCAGTACATGAAGTCTGTTCCCAGCCCAAAGCCGATGCTCTTGGAACCCTCAACATCAACCGCGTCCAGTAACCTTCAACATGGACTACGACAAACCAGAAGCCCTAAACCCCCAAATCTATCACCATGCTGGCCATCAGAGCCCACAGCCCGATGGGGAGGCTACCCTCCACGGCTTCGACGAACCAGCAGTCCCGGAGGACAAGCGCGAATACCGTAGTGACAGCCTCTGGTACGAACCGCTCCAGATACTCTCACTCGTCCCCACCTCGGTACTCCCGTTGCTGATCAGGTCAATTTCATCTCGCCAGGAGAGTACTCCATGAACGGCATATCAATGTGCGGATAAGCCACCATGCCCCGCTGCGGAAGAATATCTATACTGACTGGACTGTCTGCTGGCTCTAGATGATCGCCTTCTCAGGGTATGTCAGGTCGTCTGATCCAAACATTCCTGCTAGGCATATGTGCGGTCTTTACTGACTTGAGCACCCCCTATTTAGCACAATTGGAAACGGTACAGTCCACATGCTCGACCTCGGGACCCGACGGAAGAGATGTTCTGATGCGTCATATGTGTAGGGTTGTTTCTGGGAAGCGGCAAGTCCCTGGCAAGCGCTGGACCCGGCGGAGCTGTCGTAGCCTACGTGCTGATGGGCACAGGTGAGCGTCTCGCTTCGGAGTTCGTTCTAACCGTGTGAACTTGGTCGTGCTCACGCCTTCTGCTCTAGTCATCTCCTCGGTCATTAGTTGTCTGGGCGAGATGACGGCCTTGATGCCCGTCAACGCCCCGGTCATGGAATTCCCCCGCCGGTTCGTGAGCCGCGGTGTCGGTTTTGCCGTCGGCTGGGTCTACTGGTGAGACCATCTCACCCCTTGTTTACATTCCACCATGTCCGCCTCGCCTGGACGAAATCCAGACCTTGCTGACGTTGATGGGATAAAAGGTTCGCCTATGCCGTCCTTGCTGGTGAGCAACTGGTTGCGGTCTCAAACGCAATCAAGTTCCGCTACGATGATGGGAAGACGTTCCTTAGCTGGGAAGTCGGCGAGCGTGTTGACAATGCCGTCTGGATATCTGTCTTCTTGGTCCTTGTCATCACATTCAACATGTTCCCGGTCCGGGTACGTATTCTGACGCAGTCGCCTGCATTCTATTGTCCTAACGCAGTGCCCCGCACAGGTCTTCGGCGAGCTCGAGTACATATTCGGTTGCTTCAAGTTGATGTTTATCATCATGCTCATCGTGGTATGTATGCCCTGTCACACTCCTGACACTAAACTGGCCGGGCTTGTACCTGCTAACAGGAGAGATGCCAGCTGATGTTCTTCCTGTCGATTATCCAACGTTGGTGTATATCCACCCTGTGCACACAGAGAACCTCCGACTGACAAATTCTGCGAGAATAGCCCGCGGGGATGCCTACTACCACGAGCCACCGGGAACTCACTGTAAGCTGACTACCCCTCAACTCCCGTCCACGACTTGAACGGACCTGGAGTAGTCTACTAATCAATATGCGAAAGTCTGGAATTCTCCATATTCATTCTTCAACCCCACCTATGTGGCTAGAGACGAGAATCTCGACGTCAGTCACACCTTCACGGGCTCACTCGGAACTCTTCTTGGTGTCTGGTATGCCATCATCGCCCCCCATCATCGTCGCTAAATTCTCTCGCGTCCTCTGGCTGGGCAGGACTGACCACCTCACGTCATGTGCCGACAGGACTACATTTACCAGCGTCCTATTCTCCTACATCGGAATGGACATCGTCGCCGCCACAGCCGCCGAGAGCCGAGCACTCGCTGATGTCGAGAGCATGAAGATGGCAGCCCGGAAAATCAATCTTCGCATCATCACTCTCTATTCCCTTGCTGTCCTGACAGCCTCGTTCGTCGTTCCCATGGACCACCCCTTCATCAACGGTCATGCCTCGTCAGTGAGCGCCCGCTCCGTCTTCATCATTGCCGTGGTCGAAGCTGGCATGCCCAAGGCTGCCCACTTCTTCAACGCCGTGTTTTGCTTCTCCGCCTTTACCTGCGGCATCAACTCCATGTACATTGCCACCCGCGTCCTCCATACGCTTGCCCTGCGTGGCCAGACAGGGCCAGACTTCATTACGAGGCGTCTTCGGGCTTGCCGATCGGGCGTCCCGGTCAGGGCCGTCCTCGTCACCGGTGCCATGATGATGGTGGCGTACATGGGGCGTTCCGGTACCCCAGGCGCAGTGAGTATTTACTTTAGCTACTTCCATCTACACCGACACCAGCCGTGTGCAAACCTGCACTAACATACCGTAACAGCGACTGGATGAACTCGCAAACAACTGCACGGTGTCGTGTCTCGTCGTCTATGCGACCATCTGCGCGACGTATCTGTACTTCTTCAGGACGTACGTCCCACCTCCTTCCCTGCTGACCTTGGATCTACTGGGCAGTTCATGACGACGACTGACCCTTATTCTAGGCTCGAGGATGCCAAACTGTACGGCAACAATTCCGATGCCCAGGCGGCAAGTTACGACCGCGACCACCCGTTGTATCCATACAAGTCCCATGGCCAGTGGCTGAAAGGCTGCTATGGTCTCGTGGGTTGCGTCGTTTTGATTCTGTTCAACGGCGTGAGTGCGTTCATCAACCCGTTCAACGTTCGCAAGTTCGTGTCGGCATACATCAGCGTAGGTTTTCCCCCCAGTTCCCCATTGTCGCTGGAACCGAACGCATCTCTCCCGTTCTCCTGCTAAACGCAACGCGTGACTTCTCAGTTGCCAACCTTCCTGATACTTATCTTGGGATACAACATCCGCAAGCACGGATTGAGGTTCTCCGACTGGTGGACCGACAAGTCCGGCGACCTGAGCAATACGGTACAGGCAACGAGCCTGAAGAGGAAAGGGAGGCTAGAGTTCCCTGAAGGTGGCTTTACAAGAGATAATGTCTTTGCCTTTCTCGAGTGGATTTGGGTGTGGACAAAGTAGACTCCCTTGGGTTGTTGATTTCATTTTACACTTCTAAACGGGTTATGCCGTCTCTCGTTACTTTTGGCAAGAGTGGCAAACAAGCCCCCATCGTCTTCCATTTACGGACACCGTTGGATAGATTGATTAGTGGCTTTTTTTCTTTTCGTTCTGTGGTGTCTGGTGTTGCGTGTGCCTATATGTGGTAACACTCTGCTGTTTTACACTCGTATACGGATACAGTTTTACACCTACACGGAGGCAGCCACATGCATGTTTAGCCCCAAGGGGCTAAGCCCTCCAGTCTGTTTACCTTCATTGCTCCTGGACCGAGTCTATTTGGTTACTCGACCCTGCCTGGTGTGACCTCGCGTAATCACAGGGTTGGATGTTGGGTACCCAGAGACATAGGCGTCTTGGGGGTTGAATGAAACTGTGATGCGTCCGTCAAGTTCGGTGTCCTCCACACCAGCGTAATTGAGCCAGCGGGTGGTGGTATCTTGGAAGCGATGTGGCCCTTTGCCAAATGCACTCCTCGACGGGGGGAAGTTGGAGCACGTAGTAACACATTGGGCAGTCGGAAGCTTGTTGGACCAACTCTGGCACTTCCTTGTAATTGATTACCGACCTGGTACATGAAACCACCTGGATAGACTGCCGCCAGGTGTTCGCGCTGGCGGCGTTCATTGACGTGCTAGTCACCTTGTTTACGATTCTGCGACACAGTGAAGTCACCAACGGGGTTAGGAAGTGGAAGTTGGGCGTGTTGTACCTTTATTGTGTCAATATCCAGACATCTGTATCGGAGAATGGGTTGCTTACATGTAGCACTCGAAGCCCGAGGTAAGATAAATACATGTCCGGCGTGCCACTTCCGGTCAGGTCTCGGTCCTCACTGACTATCAAAATATAACGGACCAGCAACGATATTAGAGCTGCTCTCCAAGTTCATGAGGCCCTGCCGTGCATTGGTGTCCAATCACTGGATTCAAACACTCGACTTCGAAAGCCACATCACTCACCAGTTCCGAGGCACGGCATTCAAAAGTCAGCCACGAGAAGGTAGTAGGTAATTACCAAAGCATGGAGCCCCAAGTCTTCTATCGATATTCTAATCAAGTGTGGCGTCCCACGAGGAAGGCAGGCAGTGACCCCTTACCTATTCATAGACCTCGAATGAGTTGGGTCCTCGAGTATCGCTGTACGGGAGGAACTAGATATTCCTATAACGTCGCGCAAGGGGGGAAGGATCGAATACTCGCCAAGTCCACAATAAAACCCGGATACCACTAACCGTCCTATCTCCCGCCTGGACTCGAGAAGGTATTCGTATTCCACTCCAGACGCGCACTCCAATACTCGCGGTTCTACGAGTGTCTTGGCTCACCAACAAATTGATCCAAGTAGCCCCCTCCCCCCACAGCGTTTATGCGGAATCCGATCCAACGGCCGAAAAACCGCGAGAACGCCGTGGCTTGGATGACGGAGGGTCGCAGCCCGGGTTCACACAGCATCGGACAGATTCTCACAGTGGGAGACGACGCTGTAGAACATGTATGCATTCATTTCGTTAGATTGGCCACCAAGATATACAAAAGAAATTAATTGACAAAAGTACACAGCGCTGCCGGGAAGAAGGGGGCCATGAAGTAGTACAACAGACGCCGTCTCGCGGACCGCACATTACAAGCGAGCATGCCCAATTCTAATTGGAAACGCCTCCAGGATGCAGTGTACCAGGGGAAAAAGAGCCCTCGGTAATCGATATTATACAGGCGACTGTGTCTGTCACCATCCCCTTTTCGTCACTCAGCAGCCAATCTCCCCAAACCATCCACCCAGACACGGGCCATGATTTAGAGAAGCATCTTCTGAGGATCCTCAATGTATTCCTTGACCTTGATCAGGAACTGCACGGCCTCCCTGCCATCGAGCAGACGGTGGTCGTAGGTGAGGGCCAGGTACATCATGGGCCGGATCTCCACCTTCCCGTTGATAGCGACAGGGCGGTCCTTGGTGGCGTGGAGGCCAAGCACAGCGGTCTGGGGAAGGTTGATGATGGGTGTGCCCATCAGCGAGCCAAAGACGCCTCCATTGCTGATGGTGAAGGTGCCGCCAGCCATGTCCTCGATGGTGAGCTTGCCGTCACGAGCCTGTGTTCTCGCAGTCAGATACGGCACATTACCCACATGGAACGGGACTCGGGGCACATACCTTGCGGCCCATATCGGCGATGGACTTCTCAATGCCGACCATGTCCAGAGACTCGACGTTGCGCACAACAGGGGTGACGAGGCCCTTCTCCGTCGCGACGGCAACGCTGATGTCGACGTAATCCCTGTAGACAATGGTGTCGCCACCGTTGGGACCCTCGATAGACGCGTTGACGATGGGGAGGTCACGCATGGCAAGGACGCAGGCGCGAGAGAAGGCGCTCATGAAGCCCAGCTTCACGCCCGTCTTCTTCAGGATCTCCTCCTTGTACTTGCTGCGGAACGCCATGAGGGCAGACATGTCGACCTCGTTGAAGGTGGTCAGCGACGCGGCGGTGTTCTGGGACTGCTTGAGACGCTCCGCAATGCGCAGGCGCATCCGGTTCATCTTGACCTGCAAAGCCTGTCAGTCCCGTTGACTGCAACGCTCGGATGTTCCTCCAAACTCACTCTCCTCTCCTCACGGCTGCCCAGGGTGGCGGGGGCCTCGGCGGCAGCCGGGGCTGGTTTGCTCGGCTGTTTCGGCGCGGGCGCCTCCTGCTTCGCGGGGGGTGCGGCCGGCTTGGTCTCTTGGGGCTTGGGCTCCGGAGCCTTTGTTTGTTCGGGCTGTGTCTCAGGTGTTGACGCCTTGGGCGACTCCTTCGGCTCTTCCGCAGCAGGCTTATCGCCCGACGGCGCGCCGCCGAGCTCGATGCGCACCAAGTCTTGGCCGACGACAACGGTGTCCTCCTCATTGGCGAGGAACTCCTTGATAATGCCCGCCTCGGGCGCGTTCACGGCAACATCGATCTTGGGTGACACAGCGTGTAAGTCCACAGCACGGCACGCAACGCGATGGACGCAGGCACACATACCTTGTCAGTCTCGATCGTTGCGATCTCCTCATCCTGCTCAACAAAGTCGCCAATCGCCTTGTTCCATTGTTTCAATGTGCCCTCGCTGATCGATTCGGCCATTGTCGGCACCTTGACGATCTTGTCGGCGTAGGTTCGTACATGCTGGAACTGCACGGGAAGCTGGCGCAGTGCCGAGCTCGTGTTGTAGAGTGAGAGTTTGGGAGCAGCGCGAGCCGCGAGCCGGAGTCCTTTGTAAAGCATGTCGGCGATGGCTACGAGATGCGTAGCAATGTCTGGTTGGGGAGGGTTGTTGAGGGAATTCGGGGTTAAGGCGGAACAACTCGGCCGTCAGGATCTGCAGTACTGTCGACAAGTCCTGCGAGCAATGGAGCGCAAACAATGGAAACACGTCCCGAGCAGGGATAGGGGGAGAACGGGTGCAATTGGTCCCGCAAGAAGGAAGTCAATTAGAGTTGGGTACAAAAAAAGGAAACGGGGAAAAAAACACGAGGCAACAAAAAGGTTGTTTGAATGCGCCGTTTCTCGAGTCCAAGGAAAAAAAATAGCCACAGCAGCTTGTCAGGGACAGTCATAAATCCGGGACTCCAATTGTCGGGTGTCAGGGTTGCAAGGAGCACGCAGCTGGGAGCGGCGCTGCCGGCGCCATCGCAGCCTCAGAACCCACTGGTCCGGTGACCTCAGCCTGCAGCAGCTTGGACACAGGGATTCAGGTACCTTGCCGAGCAGCTAACCGGCAAGGGATACAGCTGGGCTCGGCAATACGGATCGGAACGTCAACGCTTCGTGATAGCGAACTGCGAGGTACCCGAAAGTACCCCGTTGATGCCTCAGGCCAGTACAACGTCCCGTCCAGTGCCGGATCCATGGATGGATCTTGGAGTTGTGAGGACTAAAGCTGATCCGCCCCGGACAGACATGGGGTCGGGCCGGGCTTGGCGGGGCTTCCATCACACCCCGGCCGCCCTGGTGTCAGCAACAGGCGTGTTTTGGCCTCAGGCATCAGGCGCTTGGAGCTCTCGCCAATCCACTTCGCCAATTGAGCTCAAAGCAGGTCAACCACCAAAAAGTCGCGACGACAGCCCCGACATCCCCGGCACTGCGCGCCCGACCTCAACCGGGATTGGCCCAGATTAGAATCCGGGAGTAGGAAGCAACACTCGACACCGCCACCAAAGGGCACCAGTTGCGGAGAGAGCGCCAGAGCCCAGAACGGGAACGCATCACCCAAGACCAAGCTGCCCACCATGTCGTCAAGGCAGGCTGCGCTGTCAGTCATCTGCGCACCCGAAGGCCCGACAAAGGGGCACCGAAACCCGCTGACATCGAACCCAGGTCTCTCTACCGCCGCTCTCTGAAGCTCGCCCTCGACTGGTCGGTACACCGCGACCTCTGGCGCGGGCAGGCGGTCTACATCCGCTCCCTGTTTGAGAACAACCGGCATGTCAGCGACCCGAGACTGCAACGGGTACGCAGCACACTCTTTCCCAGACGGGGGAACCACGCACCAGACTAGGGGGGAGGGCTGACACAGGATAATGGCACAGACACTGCTGAAGGAGACGGAGAAGCTGCTGGAGAAGTGGAAGCACCCCGACCCTTACTGCCACCCGACGGCTCCCGGAGGTGCGCATTGCCATAACCTTGCCACGGTATATTGAAGTTGCAGAGCTGACAAAGTTGTGCAGGATCCAAATACGAGAGAAACCTCCCCGCTCACCATATGGATCGTAAGTCGTCTCCCACTACACTTTTGCGGCAGTTCGTCCATTTGGCTGACACTGGTTTCTGCAGCTCCCCCGCCGCTCAAGTTTTGATGGAATTTTGTGTAATGGATTTGGGCTGTACATAAGAATCCAAAAGGCTCTGTGGAATAGAAGAAGATTTTGCAAAGCTCATGTTCGCGCAAACGGTGGTTCAATGACAGCCCTCTCCTCGCACTGGTGATTGAAAACAGAACAGCGGATCGTGAGCTTAGAAAACGCGACATAGCGACGCGGTTATCATGACGAGTAACAAGGGCGGAAAACCGTCCTGCCCAAGCCAACACAAAAACGATGCGAATCACCAGCAATTTGGAAGCAGAAATGGATGTTCAGAGGATATTCTCATTCATGACCATGACCATGCCCATCATGGAATTAATGTACAGCCCAAACACGCGAAAAAGCAACCGATGACCCGATACCGTGACCCCAATATCATGAACCCAACGTGCCGACCTGAAAAAAGCAAATGAACCGAACCCAAAAATCAAAGCTCCTGAGACAAGTTCTTGCCAGTCTTGCCAGTCTTCTTGGGGAGGAGGTCTAGAAGGCGCATGTTAGAGACGTGTCAAGAAGAAGCAGGCTGAGTGGCAACATACTCTGGTGGATGTTGGGGAGGACACCGCCCTGGGCGATGGTGACGTGGCCGAGGAGCTTGTTCAACTCCTCATCGTTGCGGATGGCGAGCTGAAGGTGGCGGGGGATGATACGGGTCTTCTTGTTGTCACGGGCGGCGTTGCCAGCCAGCTCGAGGATTTCGGCAGCGAGGTACTCCAGAACAGCGGCGAGGTAGACGGGAGCACCGGCACCAACACGCTGCGCGTAGTTGCCCTTGCGGAGGAGACGGTGGACACGGCCGACGGGGAACGCCAGACCAGCCTTGGAAGAACGGCTGTAGAACAAAGAAAGTTAGTCAAGTGTAATTAAGAAAGCGCGTCGTCAAGCCCAGAATCGGGTTGAGAAAGCCTCAACACGCAGGCGGGAAAGAAGCGACCAACAGGACGCGATGGAAACACTCACGATTGCGCGTTCTTGGAGCCGCTCGCCTTGCCACCGGACTTGCCGCCGCCAGTCATTTTGATTGATGGATTTGTGTGAGAAAAAACGTGTAAATTGACGTTGTTAAGAGGGCGAGAAAAGACTCGGCGTGCTGGATGCAGTAATTGATGGAAGAGCGGAAGTTTGTTGATGGGGAGTGGAAGAAGTTGAGTGCTGGCGGGGGATGGGCGGGTTAAGTAGTTTTCGCGTAAGGGTGCAAGATCACGGATCACTCGCGCCTTTCTCAGTTGTTGATCGGAGCTGTTGGGGCTAGTCCCAAAACAGCCATTTGCATGGGGCGCATTTGCTGCCCTTCGAAAATACCCAGGCAATTGCTGCAGGTCAAACGATTGGCTGCTGCGGGATTTGCATTCCCCGCCCAAAACCTTTAAAATCAAACCGCTCCCTCCCAACGCGTCGAAAAATGATCAGCTTGATCCATGGCCCAGGAAAATAATCGCTGCTGCCAGAATTTCCCCTCCAGACAGCCCGGGCATCGCACCCCCCCCCCTGCCTGGTGCCGCAACCGCGCTGGCCAAAACAAAAATCAAGAACTCCCATCAGCACGCAATCACAACATCACAACGGCCAGCCATCCATCATTTCATCCCCATGACCAGAGCTCATGGTTGACTGATTGATTCAGGTTAATCCAGTCACTTTGTGTGATTCGATACCAAAGGCCCAAGCTCTCGACAGTGTTGACAGCCACATGCGCTGCGCAGTCCGTTTTCCCTCTCACATTCGATCCGACGTTTCCCTCTTCGGGGT
The DNA here is from genome assembly GCA_023628425.1 of Chaetomiaceae sp. PYS4301M. Taxonomy (NCBI): domain Eukaryota; kingdom Fungi; phylum Ascomycota; class Sordariomycetes; order Sordariales; family Chaetomiaceae; species Chaetomiaceae sp. PYS4301M. The sequence goes on from JAMAKR010000046.1 coordinate 57,587, forward strand.
CGGTCGTGTCGGGTTGTCAGGACTGCCCGAGACCCGTGCAATCCGTGGATGTCACGCATGTGCTTCGAAGTCCAGCTTCAGGGCACCGTTTGTCTCCAAACAAACGGTCAGTCTGGGGCCCGGTTTCGTCCACAACGCATGAGCAACCTTGGAGGACCAACCACACCCACCCCAGGTCCAGCTCCTTGTCTCATCTCGAGGTTTTGGTCTGTTTGGGTCAGAGGGTCATGTTTTTGGGCTGGTTTGAGCATACATGACCCAAGAATAGTGTACTTTTGTCCTGCCACATGTGAGGTAGGCTCTCGGAACACTTGAGACAGCCCAACGCCCAAGTTTTATAGATTTTGGCACCCGCACCTCGAATCCAGATTAGATATGGCTTCACAAATCAGGTCTTGGACCCCCATGGTCAATCGAACCCCGTGAACTCGATCCTGTAGGGCAGAACTGGAGCCTTTGCACCCCGGAGTCTCTCATGGCGGATCCAGGAGCCCCTCGGGTACCTCTCCATGCGGCTGCTCCCGCTGTGCCGGCACTGACGTTAAAATCATGTGTCATCGGAGTCCGGGTGGCTCTTCCCCAGGTCTTGGGAGCAGATGGAGATGTGTCTGATCTGCCACGGGCCAATCATGTCGGTGCATGCGGCTGGGGACTGTAAGGCTGATGGTGTTGATACACTCGGGGTCCAGGGATCTGCCCCAGATACTCGGAAAGGGGAGAGGGTCTGCATTCGCATGGTAGTTTTTGCGCGTAATCTGCAATACAATACACATCATGGATCGAATAGCAGGCATGTTACAGCAGGTGTTAATTTGCACTTCGTGTGTATTATCTGATGACGAGAGCTTGGTGCGGATTTGAAGCTTTGAGATGCTTCCTGACGCGGCATGGCAGCGCGATGCTTCGTCTCGCCTTTGCAAAGGGAGGGAGGCAAGCTGCTGCCAGCCAGTCATTTTCCCCATTCCTATCAACGACCAAGATGGAATCATGAATGACTGGCCTCTGTTTGAGTCTTCCGGTGTGAGGCGCAGCGTGCATGGCATGCTGATTTGCAATGATCAGACCCCTTGTCTGCAAAGTGTCGTGGGGAAAATACCAGCTACGTCAGGATGCGGGCCAGGGATTTTTGGAGGCGCGATTGACTTGCAGACCAGAGCTGCTTGCCATTTTAGGACGTGTTGTGGCGCTTGGGCCATCGCGTAACCTTGTCATTCTTTGTGCCGTACCGGGGTGTATTTTTCGCCAAATCACGTCGCCGGGCCGGTCGTTCCCCACTTTTTTGCGCGGTCACCCCAAATCAGCAGGGCCACTCCAGCCAGGCGCGTCCAGCTACAAAAGGGCCACTCCCCCTCGCCAACCACAGTTCTTCCTCCATCAACCAACTTCTCTCTCGCAACAACCACGCCCTTCACGACTGTCAAACACATCAACGACTTTTAGTCGCATCACTTACATTTCATCGTCAATTCGATTTTCAGACATCCAAAATGCCCCCCAAGGCCGCTGACAAGAAGCCCGCCTCCAAGGCCCCGGCTACTGCCTCCAAGGCTCCCGAGAAGAAGGATGCCGGCAAGAAGACCGCCCCCTCGGGCGAGAAGAAGAAGCGCACCAAGGCCCGCAAGGAGACCTACTCCTCCTACATCTACAAGGGTGAGTTCCCACGTCCGCGCGACGCGATCCGGGGCCTGGAAGCAGCTTCCGCCCGACCCCGCCCCGCAATTCGCAATTGTTCGTGTTTTGGTCTAACAGCCTCGCAGTCCTGAAGCAGGTCCACCCCGACACTGGTATCTCCAACCGTGCCATGTCCATCCTCAACTCCTTCGTCAACGGTAAGCATTGTGGAACCCCGACGCGTCTAGTTCCATGGTTCCATTTTTCTGACGCGTCTTTGCCAGACATCTTCGAGCGCGTCGCCACTGAGGCTTCCAAGCTCGCTGCCTACAACAAGAAGTCGACCATCTCGTCCCGCGAGATCCAGACATCCGTCCGCCTCATCCTCCCCGGCGAGCTTGCCAAGCACGCCGTGTCGGAAGGCACCAAGGCCGTCACCAAGTACTCCTCGAGCACGAAATAAGCGGCTGGTTGGGGTTTTGCTTTTCTCGTTTTTCTCTTAGGGCACAGGGTTTGCTTGGCATTTGGGAGTCATGACGAGGCTGGCCAAGGCACACATGCCCCTTGGAGTCTCTTAATGCAATGCGTTACGGATGGTCTGCTTTTTGGGGGCAATGTTATTCATGGTTACGGGGTTTGCGGTTGTACAATACATGCCTTGATATCAGGGTTTCGGGCGAAATGAACTCGTGCATATGATCAAAAACACTCTGGCTTCTGGTTCACTGTGATCTTGAAGATGATCTAAACAGGGGGGGAAACAGGCGCTGGATTTTCGCTGGATTTTGGATTCAACTGCCAACTGGCCGGCTTTTCGACCTGCGGGCAAAACGCTCTTCTTGACAAAATAACATGGCCAAATGCAGGATTCGCAATAACAGCAAACACGCGCCTCAGTCCGATTCCATTTGTCTTATCCCAGGCCGGCCTTGGAACGCTTCATAACCTGCGCGACGGGTTCCAAGATGCCTTTGTTGTCCTTCGAACCCAAAGCCATTCCTTTGGTCCAGCCCATTTTCTCCAACATGTTGCGCCCCTTGTTCTCCTGGCCCAGCTCTGGAACCGACCCGCCCACGATTTCTCCCTCCCGAAGCGTGAGTGCCTTGTGGCCGGACCGACCCCCACCTGGGGTTCTGGGCGAATCAGTCCTCTGGACCTTGAGGTCAGCACGGTGGAAGTATTTGCGATGGATGCGCAACGCAGCTTCGTTGACGTGGCTGGTCGCATCTCCAATCCGGGTTGATGAATATTGGACGGTGCGCTTGGTCCGGTAAAGTACCGGGCGACGCTGGTCGCCCTTGCCAGTAGATTGCGACTTGACGTTGAATTTCATCGCCATTTCATGGAGAACCTTGCGTGCATGCTTGTCCAGCGGCGGAAAGTCGAGGCTGTTTATCGTTAGCTTGATGCAGCACTCGTCGAACTCCGGGTTACTCACCGTTCAGCCGAGCCGATAAGAAAGGAAGTCAGCTCGGTTTTCATATCATCCAACTTCATCCCTGAAGGATACTTTACTCGCAGGTCACTAGGGCTTGCGTTTCTGTCCAACAATCCCTCGGCGCGCAGGGCTTCGCGCTCCAGCTTGCGGCCCTTCTTCCTTTCCCTATCCCGGCTCCACGCCGTCTTCAAGGCTGCCTCAATCTCCGAGTCAGAGACATTGAAGTTAGGCGGCTGCTTGCTGCGCCGTTTCCGGGTCTGTCCCGTAAGGTGGCCCCAGTCAGCAAGGTCAAGATTGTCGAATGCGTCGGCGACTTGTGTGGCACTGGCAGACCCGTATCCCGCCCTGGCTGGTTGTTTTCCTCGTGCTTTTCTGGTTCCGGTCTGTGCAAAGGAGCTTGCAAAAATGCGCAGGTCGTCGCCTCCCATACCCAGCTCTTCTTGTTTGGCAAGAAGTCGGGCGAGCGTCTCGTCGTCCATATCCGCATCCATTTCTTCATCATCCCCGTTTATAAAGTCGTCTTCTTCAGTATCACTGCTGTCCGATCCGGCAGACTCGGCTCCTCCGTTGTCCAGGAAATCGTCGTCTCTGGGGGACTTTTCGTCTCCAGACCCAAAATTGACCGCGTCGTCATCGCCACCGAGATCTCTATGTCCAGAGAAGAATTGAAGATGACTGCCGATGAGATCATCGCCCGAGTCTGCCGCCATGTTGGCAATATAATCTGCCAATATTGCGTCCTCTTCATCCTCTTCCTCCTCTTCCTTGGCTTTCGGGGCCTTCGATCGTCTTTGCCGGGACTTTGATTGCGTGTTGCGGGGCTTATGAAACGGCGTAGAGTTTTGAGGACCTGGGCTGTTGGAGGCCGGAGCAGTGGCCTCGAGCTTTCGCTCAGCTGGTGTTCCCATAGGCGCGGCTGCGACACTGGGCCGAAACGGCTCGTCCCGCACAACAGGGCCCCGAGTGCCAGCGGTCCGGCCTCTGAAGAGAATGACTTCCTCGCTGGAATCAGACCCACCGGAAGAAGACCTCGGACTTGGGATCCTCGGGGGAGGGAAGGACGAGTCGACCATGGGCTCGTCTTCTCCGAGATCAAAGAAGAACAATTCTTTTGGTTCGATTTCTTCAGGCTCCGGAAGTTCATCTGCATTACCAACATCGTCCTCTTGAACAGGAAGTTCGACAGCCGCAACTTCCTGTTCAACGGTTTCAATGGTGGTTTCAACGGTGGTTTCAACTGCAACAACTTCGAGGGTCTCTGTAACAAAATCATCGGCGTTCTCAGCCTCGACGGTGCTGGCGGGAATCTCCACAACATCCGCAGAAGATTCCTCGGTCAACTTGAGGTCAGATGCGTCGTCAGGTGCTTCTTCGTTCTTGAGGGGTTCCACGAGCCCGGAGCTCACGAACGTGACCGGGCGCTGCCGGAGCTTGGCGTCCCCCGCAGGCCAGCCTGAAAAAGACTGATGTGATGCTGTATTCCGGGCCTCATCTCTCATCGAGAACCCTATTATACGGTCAGATTGCGGTCAATCAGGTGGCATGATGGGAGTCTCAGCTCATACCATGTTGAGGAACCGCCATGGTAGTGTCTGTGGAGATAAATTCACGGAGTCGTCCCCGAGGTGCGGCAGGTCGGCCGCGACCGCCCCGTGAAGGCCATCTGCCCTTCTTGGGCGCCATTGTCGCCGTGGACCCCAAACACCAGTGTATGGAATAGTGCCGCCACCTCAGACCAAGCTTGTTTCGAGGAGACCAGATCCTGCACCAAGAAATCGCCGCAAACCGGGGAGCTCAGGCGTTCTGTCCCATGCGTGAGAGTGACGAAAATCGTGGATTGCGATATTGCGTCCTGGCGCAATGAGGCCCGTTGACATGTGGTAGCTGAAAAGTCTCTCACCTGTGGCCACCAGGTGCTGGAACTTGGAAGGTGAGAGGTTCGCCGAAAGAGTCACAACCCCACAGTTGAAACGGGGGTTAGGGTTGTGCTTTGTCAAGCCAACAAAGTCGAGCCTGTGCTCCATATGGAATCAACATCTCTGCCGAGTCTCGTGCAAATAAGGGTGTGCGATCCTGTTGCACGGTAAATAGGCTATCTGAAGTTACAATATCGGGCGATTTTATGAAGCAAACATTCCGAGTTTGCCACAGCATGTCATTCCGTCCCCAGCGTAGCTTTCTTGTGTTGTGTCTTCTTCAAGCTGAAGATTGGTAACTTACGGCAATGGCTGCCTACCGCACCGACGGAGTACGCTCTGAGATACTATTCGTATTGCGGTGTGAATGGAAGGTAAGTAAGGTAATTATAGTTTGAGATACACGCCGCATGCATCTTCATGGCCATAGAAGGTCCTCTATTCTTGTTTTCATCCATGCATCCAGCTCATCTATTCAAGGGATCGGTTTCGAAGCTGGTGAAAACGACCATACTTGCCTACCCGGTGCAAAATTACGGTATTGGGGATTTGGAGATCTTTGCTGAAGCGCTAACTTGAAGCAGGCAGACATTTGACCAGTGATCTGCGTAGTGGATACGGCATACCCAGCAGGTCCCTGTCATGCTCGGAGCCTTGCGGAGGAGGTGGGGCATGGCACTCAGATGACATCCTCCCGCAGAAGACCAATGTGAACAGCTGCCAGCGCTTCCCCAAGCTTCCCAAACGCACGCTCTCGAAACACGCAAGCTTTCGGCAATCTGACCACAAATTCTCAAGGCACAGCATTCTAGGAGTCGGCATCCTTTACCCCCAGATTCCAGTCCCGCATCTCGTTGTGTTCGTCATACTGGTCCGCCTGCGGTTCAGCTCCAAGGTCTAACACGGATTGTGCCGTGTTTGGTAGGTAAACGACAGAGGTCACCCGCCTCGTACAGGCCTATCTTTCCCATCAACCACCTACCCACGCCAGATAACTTCCTCTTCTTTTCGTTTTCGACCCTCCGGCCGTTGACGGAGCTCGGCCAGCTCCCAAGGTAGCTCCGATGAGCCCACAGCGGCAGGGTAATAGCGGCTGGCACTCGGCCGTCTCAGGCACGTCCCCTCAGCTTGCGAGTGCGATGGAGGTCGCTATGGCCGCCGGTGCTGAAGTCAGCCGCGTAGGCCGCCGCATCTTACAGAAGATTTGGGATCCGGAGCCAATCAACGACCGGAACTCCAACGAACCCGTCTGGTGCCTCGGCCGCTCATACACACTGAGCCCGAAGAGATCCGGGACACCATCCCCTTCGCCCTTCAGCACAAGCACACCGCCAGATGAGACCGCTACCGATGACGCCGCGGCCGAGACGACAGCAACGGCACCATCAACGACGCCCTCGATCCCCGCTGTGAGCGACAGCAATCAACAAGTTCTCGACACACCGCCGCACTCGATAGCGAGCAGCTTCGATTCGTCACTCGCGTACGAGGAGCCCAGTCAAGACAGCAGTTGGCCGCCGGAATTTTTGGACGATTTCGAGTCCCGCATATGGATGACCTACCGGACTGAGTTCGAGTTGATCCCCAGGTCCACGGATCCGAAAGCCACATCGGCGCTGTCGTTTGCCATGCGGCTCAAAACCTCATTCGGGGACCAGACGGGATTCTCGTCAGACACCGGCTGGGGCTGCATGATCAGGTCAGGTCAGAGCTTACTGGCGAATGCTCTTCTGGTGTCTCGATTTGGACGGGGTATGACTCTGTTTACTTGCTCTCTCCCTTAGGGTGCCCATGCTAACGGATGAGTTGGCAGATTGGCGACGAACCACGAACCCCGATGCCGAACGCGAAATACTATCGCTGTTTGCCGATGACGCTCGCGCCCCATATTCCCTTCACAGTTTTGTCAAGCATGGGGCAGTTGCGTGTGGAAAATACCCAGGGGAGTGGTTTGGGCCGTCGGCCACCGCGCGATGCATCCAGTAAGGCCCCGCCATACTACACACCTGGCGAGTTTGGAATAGTCGTGATCACGCGCCGACTAACAATATCCTGCAGGGCTTTGGTGAACCAGCATGAGAGTTCATTGCGCATATATTCAACAGGTGATCTTCCCGATGTCTATGAAGACAGCTTCATGGCCATTGCGAGGCCCGATGGCGACACTTTCTACCCGACTCTGATTCTGGTATGCACAAGACTTGGCATCGACAAGATCAACCAAGTCTATGAAGAGGCTTTGAAATCCACTTTACAGATGGAACAGTCCATTGGTATTGCAGGGTGAGCATGTTCCATACGCGCGTCGTCGTTGTCTGCTGGCTGACAAGTTCTGTCCAGGGGCCGCCCTTCTTCGTCCCACTACTTTGTTGGTGTCCAAGGCCACTGGCTGTTCTACCTCGACCCTCACCATCCCAGGCCGGCACTTCCGTACCACGAACATCCCAGCGACTATACGCCGGAGGAACTGGATTCCTGCCACACGAGACGTTTACGCCATCTCCACGTTGAGGATATGGATCCCAGCATGTTGATCGGCTTCCTGATCAAAGATGAGGATGACTGGGACATGTGGAAGAGTGCAGTAAAGCACGTGCAGGGCAAGTCCATCATAACCGTCTCGCCTCATGACCCAGCGCGGGGAATGGGGTCAGGCCGGGCCGAGGCCATCGACGAAGTCGAGACCCTGAGTGATGATGAGGATGTGGACGCTCTGCCTGACGCATAATGCTGCCCGGGATAATGCATTCGGGACGGAATGGCGTATTATCTGCATCGGGCTTCGCGTGGTTGTTTTTCCGTGTCTATTGGGCGTTACAAGGTCTTGGAGACTGGAGTTCAGGAGTTGGTCTCTGACCCCTATTCGTCGGCGGTGTTGGGCCAGGTTAACCATATTTTGTGTCCCCAGAGGGCTTCCGCTGCCGCAAGACTACTCGGGTGGGATTCGCGATACCGCGGTATGATTCGGTTGATAAATGTATCGGAATCAAGCATGCCTCTGGGTTGCTGGCCCTTCCTAGGGTGTCTCATTGAGCGGGCGTATCAACGGCGCTTTTTCTTGGCCCCTTTTCCAACTGAAACAGGAACGGGAGCGGCATGGTCGAGAGCCTTGATATGGTCGAAAAGTTTCGACCGGGATGTGAAGATCTCCTTGCAGACGGCGCATTTATGCTGGGTTTCCAAGCGTCAGAGTCAAGCCTCGACAGTTTTGCGTACATGAAAGCACTTGATAGAGACTTACAGAGGTTGATGCCTCGGCCTCGACGGCCTGACGGGCGGCCTTCTTTTCCCGTTTCTGCTTGGCTTTGCCGATCTTTTTGCCTTCCCCCTTGCCATTATCGAGGGTCAGGTTCTCCAGGCTGGGAACTTCAGAATCCACGGCGGTAGACGCCTCGTCCCCTGAGAATGATGCTTTCCGGCCTTGGGATGGTCCATTTAAGATACGCTCCTCGACAGCTGACCGCGGCGCGTACTCGTCGTCGTCTGTGTCCGATTCGGATAGTATGCCATGATCCGCGTCGTCCTTGCTAGCTGGTGATTGAGCGAACCCGCTGTCCTCTTGAATGGGGGCACCATCAGTGCCATCAAATATAGCCTCCTCCTGCTCCTGCTCCTCCTTATCTTCCTCCTGCCCCTCCGCCTCGTCTTTCTCCAGCCCCTCAGATCCTTGACGGGTGGTCGATCCCATGGACCGACCGGGCACCGAACCTTCAAGGTCAAAACTGGCGTTTTCCTTCTTCATTTGCCGTTTCAGCTGCTGCACGGCCTTGATGTGCTTCTTGCTCTTCTCGTGTGCCTCGAACTGCTTCTCGCTCTTGAAGGTCTTGTTACACACAACACATTCGATCTCCTCGACTACATCCTCCTCCTCCGACATGGAGAACTCATCATGATGATCCTCTTCGTCTCGAGACTGCGCCCAATCCGGCACCACATACTCGGCGAGCTTCTCTTGGTTTGCGGCCCTTGACCGTGCTGCTTGAGCAGCGGCCGAATTCCGCAGAACTCGCTGCCTCTCGGCCTCCGACTGGGTATTGGGTATGTATCGAGGGTCGCGCTTCTTGACGAAAGCAACCAAAGACAGCACGGCGTCGTTGAACTCCCGGATTCCTTCGTCGCGGAACTTTTTGTTCTCTTTCTCCATCAAGCGGCGGATCCGACGGTCAGGGGCCTCCTGAAGACGGTACTTGTCCCTCCAACTGAACGACTTCTTGGTTGAAAACCCCGCCCACACGTTATAAAACTGCTTTGCTACCGCGTTGTAATCGTCCTTGGCCTTGCCAAATGGCGGGTACTCGGTCGACGGAATCCCAGCCCAGTCGCAGGCAGCCCTCTCTTCGACGGCGAGCTGGTCAAAGAACTCGTTGAGAATTCCGAAGAAGCCCTTGGGAGTATCGTCCATCGGCACAGTCGAGTTGAAGCGGCTCATCAAGGCAAATATGGCGTTCGCCGAGGTGTGGCCGCCGCCGGACCGGTCGGTGGGTTCGGTGCCGGCAACGTCATCCTCGCCGCTGAGGATGGCATCGCGGTGAGAGTCGTACCAGGCACGCTCCTGGGGGTCGGAAATGATCTCGTAGGCAGTTTGCACTTCAGCAAACCGTTTGGTTGCGTTCTCGATGTCGTTGAGGTTGCGGTCCGGATGTAGCGCGAGAGCTTTCTTCTTGTAAGCTCGACGGATCCTGGCAAGTTGTCAGGTCCGGCTTCCTGCCTACCAACTGCAAACAGCCACTGTACAATGAACAAAACTCACTCCTCATCGGACGCCTCCCGCTCTACACCGAGCAGCTCATAGTAGCACGTTTTGCGTGGAGCTACGGTCTGATTGCTGCCGCCCCTGGGGGCGGACTGCTCGGCTCCCATCTTTCAGAAAGTTGTCGTGACGCGTATTCAAGCTCCCGGGGTGTGTAGAGATGGTAAACCCGCCGTGTCAGGGCTGCTCGGCAGGAGATATTTGGCGAACAAATGGTCTTGCGCCAACTTGCGCCGGGACAGTATGTATGGCGCATGGATCATCACTGTGGGATTCTCGCGCAAAATTCATGGTGGGGCGACGAGGGGCAGCCAAGCGAGTGGAGCTCACCAGGAGCAGGTACCTTTACGTGACGCTTTCTCCGAAAATACATGGTCTGTACGGAGCTTCCGTACCCATACAGTACCAAGCACACCCGTTTCGTATGTTACGTTGTTTCGCAATACATGGCATGTATGATTTACATGCAATACACGGTGTACAGATTAATGTGTTTGGTATCGATGTAAAAATGGGTGTGCCTTATTTACCGACTGCGCCACACACACACCCTGGTTAACCTTGACATCCCCTCACATAACATTGATCATTTGCCACTGCCGCTGCAGACACCTGCAGGATGACCTCCTCGGCAAGGAGTCACGCGACAGGAATGACTACAAACCTGGGCCTTGTACAGAATAGTTGCCGTGTGGTATTTTTTGAGAGTCTAGGAATGCGTCCGTGAAATTTGAGATTTCGCTGCGGTGTGGCTCGAGGTGAGAGGCACCATTCACTTCGTCTGTAACGTTATGGTATGATACGTACTCGACAGGTAAAGTACATTCTGTATCTTGAAAAGTCCGCGTTTTGTCGTCCCTGAAGGGGTCACCTTCCTGAGTCCACAGCACCGTCGGTTACCGAGGGTCTGGACTTTCACAGAACTGGCTGTGGGCACGGGATGTCCCTCGCATTGATTTCTACCACAGTAGGCAAGGTCGACGGCGAACAGTGGGGTCCCAACTCATTGAAGGACCAGGTTGCTGTTATGTAACAAAAGCCTCTCACCACTCCAACTGTTAGCGCAGTTGCGCCAGGACATACGAGGCCCTTTCACCCACCAACTTCCCTATTGCAGGTTCTCTCCGAGCCATTTTCACCACTGGCCAACCTTCATTCGTTACCTCGATCGCGAGCCAGGCTCTCGCGCTGTCTTCTGTCTTGACCATCTCCACCGTCCTCCGAATATCTCCCTCCTCCGGTCTGGTGGCTCGTACCTGTGATTTGCTCATAGCCTCGCTTCCCGCCATGCGCAGACAACCCTTGGCGCCTCAACCCGTTTGGTCCTTTGTGTTCCCATTGCTGTTACCATGAAGTTCGGCCACGCGTTCCAGGAGGCCCTGGCGGCCGACAGCTATCCGCAACACTGGGTTGAGAAGGCCATACCCTACCGTCAGCTGAAGAAAATCCTGGGCAAGGTCCGAGAGGAGCTGATTAAGAACGGCTACGACCCCGAGACGCTGCACCAGCTCCTTGCTAGTCACCACGCCGAGTATCGCCTGGAGACGGACGACTCCCACTTGCTGCGGCCGAAACTGGTCGTGCGCCCAAACCTCAGTGGCCCCTCGCCGGAACTCATGCCCGAGCCTGGATCCTTAGCGGAGGTGGCTTCCTTGGTATCGGATGGTGCCGACTCGGCCTGCTCGCTTGACCCAACCGACAACGGCGACCATGATGAGCCAGAGAACGACGAGTGGGTCAAGATCCCGCTCAACTCGGATGGTCGGTTCTTCAGTCTCCTGCAAACAGACGTCACGGAGCTCGACACTCTCCAGGATACAGAGAGGCAGTCGATGAACGACAAGATTCACCAACTTGGAACCCAGATCGCCGAGGTGGCCAAGCCGCGCAAGGGTCTCATCAAGCTGTCCAAGTCGGATCTCTACCGCTGGCGTGAGATCTTTGAGCTTTACCTGGCTGCGCAGGTCTTTTTCTCGACAAACGAAGCCGCAGGGGGGTTGCGCAAAAGCGAGAAGGCTCAAAAACAGCTTGTCTGGTTTCAGGACGAGGTTAACAAACGACAACTGCCCCAGAGATTCAAGGTCGAGTCCAGCGCGGCGGCGTACGCGCAGTTTCTCTCTCTGAATGCGACGTTGTTGCAGAATCTGCAGTTCCAGGAGTTGAACCAGACGGCGGTCACCAAGATCATCAAGAGTACGTTGGAGTGCCTCTCCTTTGTGAGTTTCGTCTCATCACTGACCTTCTATCCCAGAATTTGACAAGCGAACCTCTCTCGGGGTTAAGACTACGTTCCCGAAGGTCATGTACTCGGCTCAGTTCATCTCCGAGGCCGTCTCCAAGGCCATCTGCGCCCAGCTCGCCCGTGAAGTGGTCAGCCTGGTTCCACAAGTCGTGGATTACACGTGCATTGTCTGTGAGTAACCGCTCGATTGAGGCACTGGTTGTAATTCGGCTCACGCTAACAACCTCGTTCAGGCCTCTCTCTCTGCTGGCTACCCATCCGGCTGGACTGCGACCATCTCTTTTGCATCCGCTGCATGATCAAGCTGCAAAACCAAAACAAGCGGTACTGTCCGCTCTGCCGAGCCGATGTCATCCAGAACGCCAACGAGAGTAAGTTCTGCTACGGGTCATCTGTTTGCTGAGACTTTGCTGACGCACACCCCTCACTCAGCCCACATCGACGAGAAGCTCGTGCGCCACCTCGAGCAGTGGTTCCCCAAGGAAACCAAGGAAAAGCAGACCTACAACGAGCTTGAGCGCCGGAAGGAGTTGCTGGGAGATGTCTACGTCGGCGAGCACCCTGCCCAGTGCACCCTGATGTGAGCAAGGCGCCGTTGACGGCAGTGGGAGACCCTGGTGGGAACCCCGTAAGCTCTCCTTTCAGCGTTTATTCCCCCCATTACGGGCAGCACAGGGAGAAACAAGAGCATGATATGATATCACGAGCAACGATACGTAAATCGGGTGGTTTTAATACTTAATATCAATTTCAGCGTCAACCGCATTAATTTTGAGACGGCGTGCTCTCCTCGGCCGCCTTGAGCGCTGCCCTGAAGACGTTCACAATGTGCTCGGTCTCCTCCAGACCGACACTGATGCGGATCAAATCACGCTCCACGCCGTACTTCTCGGCCCAGTCGAGCTCCTGGTAGTGTGCCAGCAGCACGTAGGGCGATGTGAGGGTGAAGTTGGTACCCAGACTCGGCCCCTTGGCGGTGTCGACGGCGTCGTAGAATGCGATCGCTTGGTCCTTGTGATGGAACACCACCGATAACAGGCCTCCGTAGCCGCCAGTCGGCAGTCTACACGCTTCGTAGTTGGGCCTGGACTCGTTGACTTTCGGATAGAAGATGCGTTTGACCATCGGGCTGTTCTGGAGCACGTCGCAGATGGCCTCAGAGTTGGCGTTGATCCTGTCGATGCGCGAGCCAAAGTCGCGGCTGTTGCGCTCCATGAACATGACGTCCTCGGGCCAGTACGTGTCTTCGTACTCGGTGCGGGCCCAGGCCTTGAGGGCCTCGTAGTAGCGGCCGTTGGGGTTGAAGATGGCGCTGCCGCCCATGACGTTGCAGTCGCCCGAGAAGATCTTGGTCAGGCTGCTGGCGACAATGTCGGCAAACGGCAGCACGTTGACGTTGGCGAAGGTTCCGATCGTCTCGTCCACCACCACGGCGAAGTCGTACTTGTCGGCCAGCTGCCGGATGCGGGCCAGGTTGGGACACGTCAGGAGCGGGTTGCTGGGGAACTCGCAGAAGAGTGCGAGAAAACGCTCGCCGCCTTCGAGGCGCTTCTCGAGCTCGTCGAGGTCTGACTCCGAGGCGTGCCCGTAGAATACCACGCCGGGCCCGAACTTCTCGAGGATCTTGAGCGTATCTACGTAGGCGAAGCCGAATTCGATGCTCTTCATGCTGCCCCTGGCGCCGAGGAGGGCACGGTGCGAGTTGAAGATGGCGCTCATACCACAGGGAAACAGGTAAATGTCCTCCTCCCTGAGGTTGACGACGCCACGGGTGTTCGACTCCATCTCATGCTCCGGAGGAGGTGTGGCGGAGAGTTCGCCATGGGTGCCCAGAGCGCCTGCGATCCGTCGTTTGATGGCGGACCTGGCGGGCTGGACCAAGGAGACGTCGAGGTTCCTGCCAAAACGCTCCTCCAAGAACCGGGAGGTCTCCTGGATGTCGGGGCCTACTGCGGCGTCTCTGTCCGGGCTGAGTTTGGGGGAAGGCGTCGCTCTCGTCGCGTCGATAGATGCCGGTCGCTGGTAGCGCTTGGGGCCTCGACATGGCTTCGGCGCTGCGAGCGCTGGAGTCGTGACTCCGTCGTCCAACCGGAGCAAGCCATCGCTAAACAGGCCATGGCAGAACTCGGCCCTGCGGCTGGACACTCCGTCGCCCGTGTGTTGCCAGTACTGCTTGACAAAGGGGAAGCCCTCTTGGGAGCACAGGACGGCGGTGATGCTGGGAGCAAGGGCCGCTAGAGTCTCAGAGGTCGATTTTGTTGTGTCCAGGACCAGGTGAACAATCTCGAGAGAGGCCGCAACCTCGGGGGGCGCGCGTGCTTTGACAAAAGCTACACCGCGGACGGCAATCTGGCGAGTTGGGAACAGAAAGGCCTTGGCGTCCTTGGGCCCGTACTTTGCGACGATGTCCGCCGCAAAGGCCTGGATGCTCCTGTGGATGAAAAACCTGGCCGGAGAGTCAGTTGATGAGAAGACACATCAAGTCAGAAGAAGGCATGTTTCAGAACGCACCGAGGATAGCCAGTGGCCATACGACCAATCACCCACTCCTGACCCTCCTCATAGCCAATGTTTGACTTCCATGTGGGCAGCGAGACGCTCACAGCCTTGAGGTGGTCAATGTCAGTTATGAGCACACGAGTTTACAACGTCCACCGTTGACTCAACGACTCAGCCATGGAAGTGTCTGGTTACAGGGATGCTGCGGGTGGCTTACATGGGCTGTATGCGGAGGAATGGACTCTCCAAGATCGAAAACCGGCATGGCGGAACGGATGATGCGAGATTGTGTGATCTTTTTATGCCGTCCTGTCTTCAGTTGTCAACACTTGTGACGAAAGGCCTTCCGCTACATGGACATGAGAAGAACGGGGTGGGTGCTTGATTCTGGGGTCGGGGATAAAAGATGGGAGACGGGGGATGGGGGTTGTTGACTCACCGTATGGAATACAGTGTGATTTTGAGTCAGAAGGATTGTCGGTCTCCTCTCAACTTCACTGGAAAGACCAGAGGATCTTGGATGGTTGGTATTTCTGCTGCCCACGTTCTTCTCTTCTCGACTCGCAACTATGTCACGTACGTTCACTGTGTGCATGGACCAGTGGATTCGAAGTAACAGGCTTGCCCCCCCTTATGCGACTGGAGTGTGAACACAGTATGTACGTAGGAAATACATACCTGCGATTCCGACTATCGGAGACAAAAAGAGGATCGCTGGTGGGCAAAATATGGGACCGCTGCGCTTCCGCGATTAGGCACTGTGGATTAGAATCTCTCCAATGAAATTGGTTAGCCAGTTCCTTGCCACTTCCAGGAAACAGAGAGTTGGGCACAGAACACAGAATTGGGCCCGTGAAGCTCAGAGAGGGAAGGGTTTCACAGCTCACGGTCGATGCCAATCCCCCCACTTACACGCCAAGCATGCGAATTACCTTACGGGATGGGAATTCAAGCACGCGCCTGAGTGGGAGCCCAGCAGGGACCTCATGCGGTCCCCCACACTGCCCTGGCGCGGGGTATTCAGACACACCTCCACGTTCTAGGAGTTCCTGCAGCTGCATTCCGAATCCGAGAAGCCCGTGCAGGTCTTCCTCGAGTCTGGATGTTGAACCGCAAGGTGTCGCTCGGTCAGACGCCGTCCTCCCGCCGCCCCCCACACCCTCCCAACCACCACGAACTGTCAAAGCCTTCTGTCACACATCCATGGCCCGGCAGATGGAACATTCTCTGGTTGCGAGCTCACAATACATGTAATAATGACCATGAACGCGAAAACGATACTAACGTTGATGCAACAAATACAGGCCTCCTCCTGTGACCATAACCATGCCATTTCACCATCCGTGAACGCCAAACACCCTGTACATCCCCGAGGAGGGTAGTCTCATGAATCAGACCACGGTGACCTGTCTCACTCGAGATGCAGAAAAAACAACCACAGATTGCTCTGTCACAACCAAAACCTCTCATGCCCGGGTGTGCCAACGTCTTGTTGGCCATTTGCTGTGGCTGGAAAAAAAGATCCAAAAATATCTGCTCAAGACAATCGTCCGGCATGATCAAGGATAGTTCCCGTCCGCGAAATCGAAAGAAACAACCATCCAGAATCCCCCAAGCATTCCAACCCAAACTCAGTGATACGACCGACCACTCCTCCGGCTTCCCACGCAGCTGATACTGTCGCTCGGCGCAACACTGACCGTATCGTCCGAATCATCCTCCCCGTCGTCCTCCCACCGGCCTCCCGCATGACTAGGTGGCAGAGGGACGTGGCGGGCCGACACATACGTGGCCGGCCTGCTTGCGGGCAGCGGGACGTCACGCGCCGAGATGTAGGTCGGCGCTCGGCTGTCTGGGAGGGGAATGTCGCGGGCCGAGATGTAGCTGTGCGCGCGGCTGTCGGGCAGCGGGATGTCGCGGGCTGATATGTAGGTGGGCGCGCGGCTGTCGGGGAGGGGGACGTGGCGGGCCGAGATGTAGCTCCCCTCGCGGCTGTAGGCCCGTGGGCTGCCGCTGGCCTTGTAGGTTGTGGTAGTTACGCGGCTGCTCGACCGCGAGTGTGAGCTCGTGTGCGTCGGCACGATGTAGGCGTCCGGAGGCGGTGCGCGCACCGTGCTGTTTGATCGGTGGCTCCTGGCCGAGACGTAGCTGTCCCGGTCTGGCGTGTCGTATGTGTAACTGCGTTGGACGATGGGGGGATGTCTCGAGCTCCTGGAACCTGCATAGCTGGTGCGGTACTCTGCCTCGTCTCCGGCGTAGGCGTCCCTGTACGCGGCGGACTGACTCCGAGGCCGGGCGGAAGAAGTCCGGGATCTCGATGAGATATGTCGCCCCCGCGAGTCGTCGTAGACATCTTCCACTTCCCTGCTGCGCGGCGGATCGGTCTGGCTGTACCGAGCAATGTACTCGGGAGGAGAGCGGCGGTGGTCTGAAGGTGGGGGGTAGTTACTCGGATACTGGATCTTGTCCACGGTACGTTCTACCTCGACATAACGCGCTTTGCGGTCCGAGTACCCATCGTACTTGTCCGGCATGGTTGAGCGGCGGGCCAAAGATGGCGCGTCGTACTCTTGCCGGCTAGGGCGGCTCTTGTCGCGGCCGACCATGTTGTAGGTGAATGCCCCGCCCAGAGCGGCTCCAGCAGCAGCAACACCAAGGAGAGTCCCAACAACGGCGCCGGCGCTCAGGCCGTTGGAATTCTCTCGTGCAGAGGTCGCCGGCTCGTAGACGGAGGATCCAGCCGTGACACTCCGTCGAATCCCGGGATGCGGCTCGTCGTCGTCCTCGGGATGGCGGGCGTGGGACCGACGAGAGGCTGTGCGGACAGACGCACTAGATGCCGAGCTGGGTCCTGCTGCGGACGGAACGGTCGAGCTTGCGAGGTCGTAATTCCAATCCAGGATACGGCTGACTTCCTCGTTTGTCGAATTGGTGTACCGGATGGTCGAGCCGCTGTAGTGCGGGTGGAAGTCGGGAGGCGGTTGATAGACAATCTCCATCATGTTGCCGACAAAGTCGGTTATAGCCACGCGGGTGCCACCACGGTTGGTGCCAGTCCGGCGCGCGGACACACCACGATCAGAAGCGTAGTTATCGGTGTAGTGGCGGCTGTGGGAGTCTCGGGCGTCGGGATTGGCCCGCAATGCAAACTCGTAGGCGTCGTCGGCCGCGGCCGCCGAAGGAGCGCTGAGCACAATGCGTGAGGTTTTTAGGGGTCTTTCTCTGCTTGAGACCACCTGCCGGATTTGGAAAACAGGGGCAGTCCGTGAAGAATGTCCGAAGGTAATGGATGGGAAATGGCCGTCTTCGGTTGAGAGATAACGTAAACCGAGGGGTTGTATGATGGCAGCGTAGAAGGACGACGAGGTTGGGAGGCGCTCAACCTCCAGGAAGGGAAGCATCGGAACCATCTAATAAGGCCCCAGAGCCACGCCGGGAAGAGGCAGCGCCTTGTGGGCTGAAAGGGGCAGCAGCGCGGTTGAGTCGCACAGGTCCAGGTCCAGGCACGAGGCGCTGGTACAGAGTAACCAGGTCTCGAGGTCACGGTGCCGACAGAGCCTGGGACGCCAGGAGAGCCTCGGGGAGTGTGGCGTGACTGGGGCAGCTGGCCGGGGGGGTCGCTTTCAGCAGCTGAGGTCCAAGCAAACGAGGCGCCTCGGGGCCACGCCTCACAAAAACCCAACGACGGCCCGAGACTTCCGTTTGCCGCGTGTGTCTCGTCTCGTTTCAACAAAGCTGGTGTGTGGAAAAAGAGCGAGGTCGCAACAAAAAGGGGAGCCGACAAGGTGAGGAAGAGCACTATGGCTTTGTTGATGGGCAGGTACCTTTGAGAGATGTTGGTGACCACGCCGCGCGTTTGCACACAATTGAATCATGAAAGATGTCGGGCGGACACGAGAAACCCTGGCCAGTCGCACCGGTAGTCTCTCCAGGACCAGTCAATTCCACTCGGGCATCGAGTTTGCTTCATTTGTTGGCGCAGGATGCTGGGGGAATTATGGGGAACGGGCCAGGGCACCACGCAGGCCGCTGGGCTGTGTGCCAGGCAAGAACGGTGCTGCCCAACCTCCAAGACCATCCCATTCTGGATGGAGACCAAAGAGGTTGGGTGGGTGGCACCCTGGTCCCGCAGCCAACCGTTCGTCAAGCAGTCCCACGAAAAACGTTGGATGCAGAACGGTTAGTTACCCCCAGATGGGATGCATAAATAAAGCTGGTCCCACGACGGGGATTCGATACGGCGAGAGCAGACAGACCTGCGCAGACTGCGGGGACGCCGAAGATCTTGTTCAGCGCTCTTGGGGATCATGGGTGTGCTGAGTCTTGTTGAGCTCGGCTCAGGGCCTGTTCCGTCCAGGCACGGGCAACCTGCATGAGATTGGGTGCCCATGAAGCGGGCCATCTTCGCCCTGCTGTGCCTGAGGGCTCAGCCATGCATATGCATCGGTATCCCAGATGGAGTAACTTTTCCGGGTAGTTTGTGGTCCTAAAACCTTGAAGTGACTGAGCGGTAAGTGCGTGAATGTGTGCATGTCCCTCATGGGAGTGGAGGTCAGGAATAGAGTCGGGTTGGATTTTCGAACTTCAGCCTGCCACGTCAGGTTGCTCTCCAGTTTTTCTGGAGAACCACCGGAACCCCACATTTCCTTGTTCCTCTCCTCTCTCCTTCACACTCACAGTGACCGGGCACCTGTCGAATCCAGTTGACCAAGATGTCCATTCGAAACAACACTTGGGCGGGCAACAGTCGAGGCAGACTTCCGGCATCTCGAGGCGAGAATAGGGCGATCCACGCCAATCAACAAGTTGCTGGCCAAAAAGGTGGTTGTTCTCGAAGCGGGGCTTGGAGGCAGGCGGCTGTTGCTGTCTTGTGATTGGCTAGCACATGCCCTTGCTCTGAGGCCGCCGTTGCGGGGTCCTGTCTTGTGCTTTTGCCTGAGACCTGGAAGAGTTGGTTGGATGACGACGAGCCCAGAACACACAGCCAGTGGTGCCGTAATTCTCATCCACCCCTGTTGTTGCATCCCTCTGACACCGCTGAGCACCGGTACTTCGTATGTACTCCATCGAACCACAGCATAAGGGTCCACAGTTCAAAGATCGCCCGCCGGGCGGTCATGCGGGGCGGTGAAGCCCAGACCATGTTTAACAACACCGGTTCAAGTCAAATCGCATTCAACTAATCGGTAACTCCAGACCATGACTCTGAGCCTGGCGACTTCTTTCAACCACCACTGCCCAGGACCTGACACCCGGCCACCAGATCCTTCATCCGTGCCGCAACTACCAGCCACCTTGCATATTTGGAGCCGGTCGCTCCGCCAGCCAGTCGCTGCGGACTTGCGTGATGAATCTGTTGGTCAGTTGCAACATCGGGAGCCTCGGAACGGAGAAGAAACAAGACGAAAAGAAAATCAAGGAAAAGGGGAAGACGCGGGCCAAGTTGAAGTGGCCACGCGCAGACGACGAAAGCGTCTTGGGATCCGTTGTTGAACGCCCCATGTTTTGGTTGCAAAAACACCGACAGCTCAAGCACAGACGTCCCAAGTTCCGGAAGACGATGGCCGTCAACCGCGATGTTGTATCGCGGAACAGGCCCACCGCAACCGCAGCTCCCTAAATGAAAATAGAGGGCCGACAGATCTTTCCATCCAATCCCCTGTCCCTGTCGGTATCGGGGCCAGCGAAGTAGTTAGCTTCCCTGGCGATGCGACGCCACGCCCTGCTTAGAGGATGTCCCAAGAATCCTCGGCGGCGTGGCAGAACTTGCTGCATGCAACGCTGGCCGAGAGGCTGTAGTTGCTGATCGAGATCTTCTCATCGACGTAGGCGTCGGCAAAGTTATCCGCACCCTTGGCCATTGCGCCGACGAAGACGCAGATGCTCTCATTGCCCCCTAGCCCATCGATGTAGTCGCGTACCCGCACCAGCGGCGCGTCGAAGCTGAGCGTGACCTTTCGGCAGTTGGGAGGGAGGTGGTCGGTGATGGGGTTCTGGATGACTTTCAAAAGCTTCTCCTGCGAGTTGGTGCCCTTGATGGAGAGCCGGTGGAGCAGCTGGACCATCAGGCCGGCGAAGCGCTTGAACGTCCGGGGGATGCGGACCGAGGGCGAGACCTCGATCAGCACTCCCTTGGCGGTCTGAATGTAGATCTGTAGTTTCCCGGCCTTGTTGATCGGCGAGTCGAGGAGGGTGAGTAGGCACTATAAAACAAGAGACCCAACCCGTTAGCAAACGTGCAACCGAAGCCGGAGAGAGCGAACGGCGCTTTCAGACCTGGTGGGTGATGTCAGGACGGGCGTCGCTGATGTCCCTGTTCATCTTGCGCATGACGCCAATGTGCTCGTCGCTGTTGAGAAGCGAGTACTTCTCCTCCCTCTGCACGCCCATGCGGCTGGTACCGCCATGCGACGCTTTGTAGGTTTCGAGGCTGGCATTGGACAAGACAACAATCAAACGCTTTGAGTCCTTGTCAGTTGGGGGAATGGCCGTGTGCTGTTCGGCTACCAGCTGGGGGAGCGCCGGAGGTGGAAGTGATTGGGTTCCTGCCATGATATTGATTTGTGTCAGATCTCTTGTTGTTCTTGTTCTTGTTGCAGCTGTTGGGTTGGTTGGGAAAAGGTGCAGCCAGGGAGTGTGTGACGCGGCGGTCGTTTTGAGGTCGTTGGCCTTTGAGCGCCCAGCCGAAAAGCGGGGTCTGTTCCTCAGACGGTTGGAAAAATTTCCCCTCCACTTTCCAGCAGCGCAGTGAGACAGTAGCGCGCAGGGCTCCCAGTCCCACCAAAGCACAACAGAATGGGGGATTAGGGAGGTTCGCATCTTGAAATGCTTGAAGGGGATTCTTTTTTCACCGCATCAACGGGCTCGGAGCAGGTTTCTCTTCACCACTAGTGAAGAGAGAGCCCTGGAAGCCAGATCCATGACTGTGGTTTCTTTGTGACTTACTTGGCCGCTTCCCTGCCCGGTACTCTGGTGAGGAAGACATGATTCAGTGTCAATCAAAGTGACAAGAAAAAAAGCGTTTTTGAACTTGGTGAGATGATTGGGATCGACGTCGGGGGGTTGCAGCGTCTCTGACTGAGTACAAACACAAAGAGAAAGAAGAAAATTGAATTGCTTGAAGCGATGAGCGGTGAGACGGTGAGGTCAACAGTGTTCTTTGGGGGGCAGGGACTGCAGCTTTAAAAAAAACCAAAGGACGATGGGCATGCGCGGGACAAAGGGTTCGCTTGCTCCACTTGGCGAGTCTCGGCTCCAGTCGACCTTGACCCAGCCCCTGGGAATCGGGGTCCGAGGCGCAAACCGCGGGATGCGAGGGTGGCTGTCGTGGCTTACTGTGGCGTCGAGTCAGTTTCGGCCCTCGGGAACATCGCTTCGTTCAACTTCTTCCTGAATCCTACCAAGCAAAGTTCCTACCAAGTAGTGTAACGTTATGAACATGGATGTTCCGTTTGTTTGGACCGAATTCCTAACCCGGAGGTCTTGAAGTCCACGCGGTACTGCACCCAAACGGTACAAGAAAACCGAAAGATTACTTCGCAGAGCGCCGAATTGCAACAAAGACAACGGAACATGGCTCGACGCGGGTCAACTCCACATACAAGAAAGAAAAGGCTCGAAGCTTCTCCCCTCTTGTCATTTACTGATGTCTCGGAATGTGTATGAATCCCGAACTTCCCGACGCCGAACGCTGTCAAAGACTCTGCTTCGTCCAACACCTCATCTCTGTTGGGTGCCTAGTGGGTGTCATCTGCACGCCGCCACTGTCTCCACGCCTCCTGCTTATGTGTTCGACGCTCGGTTCTGGCAACCTTGATAAGCTCCGTGTACGGAATAGAGTTGCACATGCGTTCACCTATCTTCCTGTCTCGACTCTCCGGTTGCTTGGGGGGCTTGCCTTCTTCGCTTGGCGAAGTTCCATCGATACAACCTCGAGAACATCCTCATGGTCTTCTCCACAAGGGGGCCCAAGTTCCCGTAGTTGACCAATCAGGGTTAGCGAGAGGGGGCTGGATTCGACGGCAGAAATTACATCGTACCAGGTAACAACATTACCAGACCTCACCAGACTAACAGCCAACTTCCGCTGTCTCGACCTGGAAGTTATCAACCACACGTCTCCAATCCGCCCTCCGCATACCTCCAGTGCTGCTCTCAAGATTTCCATATTCTCAAGACTACCTAGGTAGGCGTTAAGTCTGCGAGATTTGCGGGCTAGTCCGCCTCCTGCTACGCTTCTTGGAGACATCGGTGGGGCTGGAACTGTCAAAAAGCTGGATGCTGGGGCGCATTGCCCTTGCTGCGCATCCAAGGCCGCTGTCAACAATGGCGGAACCTTAAATGGACCTATCTTCCTCTTTTCGTCCTCTCGTTACCTATTTTTTTTGTCGACTTTGATTCGCCAGCTCGTTTTCGTGCGTCCTGCTTACGCCTGGGGCTGAAAACTGGTAGGAACGGTCATCTTTTTGTGTCATTGTGTGTGTGGTCATCATATTCGGCACGAGCCTGAGGCTTCTCCAGGCCGCCATATAAGGCTGAGACAGAACCATCACCCGCCCACACGATGCTGCTGATGCCGCGTGCCCTGTCTCTCCCATCTGATTTCACAATCCCCTCTGAATTCTGAGGTGCACGCCATCACTGTTGTCTCCTTTCCCTCTCCCACCTCAGCTTCTTTCTTTTCGAGGAGGACGTGGTTGGATTCGCCGGAGGATCGTCTCACTGTCTGTCACAACTCTCTCCTCAACACGGGTTTAGAGGACTCCACAAGGCCTGATGATAGGAGACAAGTGTCGACATGTCAGAATACCGGATAGGAAGCCCGATTCCATGTCAGCCCTCTAAGATATCTAAACCCGAGGAGTTGCTCTTGTGAGTTCTTACCCCGGTTCGTTCATTTTATTCTTTCCCTTGTGCCGGGTTGCTCCCCTCATTCCTTCGAGTAGCCCTCTCCTTTTTCTTCAGCCAAGCCCCATCACGTTGTGAGTGGCAGCATCTTTCTAGACTGGACAGTTCTCTAGTCTCATCTGCTTCTACGGTCGAAGATCTGTCTTGGATGCCCTGTGCCTGCGGCACCATGGCCTTCAAGCCACTTCTGTTCTTTCTTACTCTATCCATCGTCCAGGGGCAGCGCAACAACAACACCCCCACGCTGGATCCGGAGGTCATTCAGAGAGGCTCGTTCGCAGATGGGTCAAACTCTCTGGGAGCCGATGCGGCCCAGGTTCCATCATTAACGTCGGAAAATAATTTTATCAATTTTTGCAAGGGGAAAACCCTCACCAACGGGCTTCAACACACGGATGGTTCGTGCAACGGAATTGGTGTGTGATTCTTTTTTTATGTACGGAGAAGCAAAAACGCTAACAGGTGCGTCAGTGATGGGCCAGATCCCTTCGACTCGGAACATGATCTCCGTCGTGATCACGAACCCGCAGAACGGCGACAAGATCGGCTCCGAGAAGGACTTCGACATTACGGTTCAGGTATCAAACCTGGTGGCCGGATCCTTTACTAACGCTGCTGCGACCTACTACGCTGCACCGCAGCAACTGGCGGGCGGACAGATTGTTGGGCATCTTCATGTCACCGTGCAGGACACGGGGTCCGATCTGAACCCGACTGAACCCATGGACCCCACCAAGTTTGCCTTCTTCAAGGGCATCAACGATGCCGGTGATGGTCGGGGCAAGCTTACGGCAGCTGTTGCTGGCGGGTTACCGGCAGGAAACTATCGCCTTTGCACCCTCACGTCGGCTGCAAACCACCAGCCGGTCATCATGCCCGTAGCCCAACGGGGATCTCAGGACGACTGCGTCAGGTTTACTGTTACTGGTAATGGAGACACTATCAACCCCGCCGCCAACGATGGCGAAAAAGGTCTGGCGGCAGCAGCCTTGGTAGCTCAAGCTGTCAAGCTGGGGCCTGGGGGCCCGAACCCTGGAGGGGACAACACTAATAGCAACGACAGGAACAACAACGGCGGGGGAGGGGGGAACAACAACGGCGGGGGAGGGGGGAACAACAACGGCGGAGGAGGGGGGAAGAACAACGGCGGAGGGGGGAACAACAACGGCGGCGGTGGAAATGGTGACGGAAACAGAGGGAATGGCAATGGCAGTGGTGTGAACGACAACAGCAACGGCAACGACAACGGCAACAATAACGACGAGGGTAGTAACGACAAAAGCGACACCAACGGTGGAGGGGACAACAACGGCGGAGGTGATAGCAACAGCAATGACAAGGATGCCACCAAGAGCGACAGCAAAACCCAAGGGGCGAGCAAGAGTACCAATGAATCGGCCTCTCCAACTGGGGCAGCGTCTTCGGTCACTGAAACGCCAGACCCTAGAAATGGGAGCGGGAAGGCGGATCGCCTTGCACGCCTCTCTCGGCAGAGACGGTTTGTAGCCTGAGATCCCGAGGCATCCCGAGGCTCTTAAACAGCGTCTGGGGTTTTGGGACCATCAACGACTAGCTGGTAGTGATACCCTAGTTACTGTCCTGTTTCGGTTCGTTTTTTTTTCTTCGAATGTTGCACCCCCAGTACCTTAATACAGGGTACATTCAAATCACGCTGGTTCTGCATTGCCAGCATGGGGCAAGAGGTTGCCATGGGCTACGTTCAAGCACATCTCAACTCGCATGCATGTTTGGGAGTGCCAGACACAGTTTCTGCTCGTTATGTGTTAAGATGAGCATTGCGCGTCTTACTCGGCAAAACATCCCCCATTTATCACTGACGGTTTCGCCAAGTGGGCGCTGTCTCGTAGCACGATGAGACGGTGGTCGGTGTGGTTTTGATTGCCACGCAGAGAATGCGACTCGAGACCTGTCACATGGGGTTCCTCTGGTTGCAGGCCACGCATCATACGTCATCTGCCACACCAGATCGGAAAACCACGAGCACACTTGGAAAGAGTAGATCGTTCCAGGTATTTGGTACAATAATCTACCAAATCTGGGTCGCTTTTTTTATTTTTATTCTCTACCATCCTAAACAGCCCAGATCACACAAGTGCATCGGCGAAGTCAACAGTGACATCGCCAGATTCATCAACAGAAAATCCAGGGTCCTTTTTGTGGAGTCAACGTCAGCCCACAGCGCCAAGGCGCAGGGTCCCAGCTGCTTTCCGTTTACGGGGAACGCCAAGATCGGCACCAACAGGTCATCGACATCACCGCCTGACAGCGATTGGGCAGGCCTTCCATCCGTCATTTCTCTCAGCATTATTACCTCCCTCCTTCTCCCTCTTTCACGGCCCTCTTTTTGGCCCAAACCTAAGGTTTCTAGACAACAAAACACAATTGCGACGCTCATAGCGGCATGTCTGGGAGGAATTTCTGGAATACCAGCAACACAAGTTCGTCTCGCACCCTCCAGGTTGCCCATTGTGAGGCCCACCCGCAGTTCCTCGTCGTTGCCCAGTGCAACGATATCCGATATCCGACGTCATGAGGGCTAACTTGCGATGAAGCGAATGGGTGTGGATCACTAAGTTAGATGCCATCGCCGCGTTGCGCCAGTCCTGGCCATGTCGACCGCTAAGACAGCTATGGCTGCCACGCCATTGCCCAACGGGCACGATTTGACGAGCTACCTCCCCCACCAGCAAAGCCAGCAAGCCTACCATCCGGGTGCCACTGAAGCTGACTCGGTCTCGGAACCCGCCCAAGCTTCCCATGTTGGCTACGATAACCATCTACTCGCTCCCGTCGCTGCTCGCCCGGCCAGGTTCAACGAGGAGTGGGATGCGAGCCAGCGAGGAAGCTCAATCGTGGACGGTGTGGGACCTGGCAACATGCATCGGTCCGTTTCATACACTGGAAACCCCAGCGGTGTCACGGGAGAGGGAGTGGCGTCTCTGTCTCGTGGGAACACTCTGAAGAAGAAGGCGTCCCTTCGGAGGAGTGGGAGTTTGAAGCGCAGTGGGAGCCGGCGGAGCATGAACGCCGGAAGTGTTAGGAGTCTGGCTCTCCAGCCGATGACAGACCAAGATGAGATGCAAAGCGCTTTCCATTGTCCTGTGCCGACCGCGGCCAACCCGACCGAAGCCCTCGCAAACCGGTTCCAAGGTTCGATTTTCCAGTCCCGCTTATTCCTGAATGCCAGAACTGACCATGCCTCTGTCGGATAGCCTGGCGCAAGATCCTCAAAGATCTCATAACCTACTTCAGAGAGATTCAGACGCACTATGAGCAACGAGCCAAATCGGTCCTAAAACTGGCAAACGTGCTGAACAACACGGCGACGCCTCCCGGGTTTCTCGCCGCTGGTGGCCTGGACGATGCGCTCCACATGCTGAGGAACTACAACAAGCAGGCAATCACAGATGCCAACAAGGCAAAGGATATCGAAGAGGATGTAGTTCTGGCGCTCACGGGTCTACGAAGCGATCTTCACCAAAAGATCAAGGAGATCAAGAACCTCGCAGGTGACTTCAAGAACTCGGTCGAGAAGGAGATGGACGGCACACGCAGGGCAGTGAACCAGCTGCAGGAAGCCCTTGGTCAGACAGAGCTCGACCCTTCCTTGACGATCGGCAAACAAGACCCCTATCTCCTGCGGCTCGCTGTCGACCGGCAGCTTGAGCGGCAGATCGACGAAGAGAATTACCTGCACCAGGTACGCGCACTTATCAGAAGCATTGTTGCCATTGCAGGGAGCACAGCTGACGACGCATAGGCCTATCTGAACCTGGAGAACTCAGGCAAGGAGCTTGAATCGATTGTCGTGGGCGAAATCCAAAAGGCGTACAACGCTTACGCCAGCATCCTGAAGAGAGAGTCAGACGCCGCTTACAACACCATCGAGGAGCTCCGCGCCGGGCCCATCTCGATGCCAAAAGACACGGAATGGGTATCATTCATACAGAGGGACGACCGCTTCGTGAACCCAGAGCTTCCCATGCGGTCTGCCGAATCCATCCAGTACCCTGGCCGCGATCATTACGCCTGTCAAGAGATACGAGCAGGGCTTCTCGAGCGCAAGAGCAAGTACTTGAAGAGCTACACGCCCGGATGGTGAGTCTATTCTCTCTCCTTTTCTTCGTTTGGCTTTCCTTTCTCCCCGCAGCCGCTGTCAATGTTGCTCGGTCTAACCAGACGCTTGACTAGGTATGTCCTTTCTCCCACTCATCTGCATGAGTACAAGTCGGCGGACAAGACGCAAGCGCCCGTCATGTCACTTTACCTGCCCGAGCAGAAACTAGGATCCCACTCTGGCGAGGGCAGCTCCTCGAATAAGTTCATACTCAAGGGACGACAAACCGGGTCGTTGCATCGTGGCCACAACTGGGTTTTCCGCGCTGAAAGCCACGATACGATGATGGCCTGGTACGACGACATCAAAACCTTGACAGAGCAGACGCCGGAAGAGCGGAGCAATCTCGTGCGAGCCAACAGTCGAAGCATCAGCCGGTCCTCGCAAAGATCATCGGTCAGCAGCGACGGAGTCGACGATGAAGAAGAACCCCCCTTCACGGCCACGGTAGCCTCAGTCAACCAGCAATCCAGACAAGACGGGGGCTCGCGACGTCCTTCAGGTGGGAGGTTTCCATCGGATCTGCAGGTCAACGCGCAGCGAGGCTTACAGGTCCCCGTCTCACCCCTCAGCGTGAGCTCTGGATACGGTGAAAGCTTCAACCACCAGGATCCCTTCATGACAACGGCCGCTCGGGCGATCGATTTCGAACAACAGCCACAGAGCCCCCAGGAAGCATCCCGAACACGCGGAACTGCGCGAGACGATTTCCGCCGCGCGTCGCCCTTGGATGGCCCTGCTGGTGGAGCCGTGCAGTTCCCCAGTTCACTGGCTGCGGCAACGTCTCCACGAGAGAGCCTTCAGGGTCCTCGCCGGGAGGAAAATCCGGCATCGGCTTGGCGAAATACGTCGGCGGCCGACGGGGAGAATGGCGGGCCCGTCTGGGCTGAGCCGGTACCCATCCACGTCCCAGCCAAACAACAGCATCAGCAGCTTTCTTCCGCCCGAAATAGTATGGGCGGAGAGTTCTACGGCACTCAGGGAATCCCAACGACGAACGGCGCCCACAACCTTGACAAGACTGATCTCCGAACGCCAAGGGGCCGGGAAGGTGGCCAAAATGGATTGGATGGTGGGGTGTTTGAGGGTGAGATGTCTAGCCGTCCAGATCTTGGCCCGCGGACGGATAGCGTACCAACAACAATCTCGCACCTCCATATTCCGGGCGAGTATCCCAGGGGCTCGAGCGCGGCGTAACTCAGCGTCACCTGGGCAAAGGTGGTCCTGTCACACCCCTAGGTAACTATTGACTGACTCTGAGACAAATCAATCTATCTTCTCATGGTCCCTGTACCTCACCGTGCGGACATTGGAACATGTGTCGGTAAATGTATGTTGCCATGTGGAAGTGGCTGGCCACCACGGCGTGCTTTGTACAGATTACTTAGGATGCGGAAGATTGCTGCAATAATCCATCCCGTCCCAGGTTGGCTGTGACCCCTCACCGTGTATCATCATCCACGGAAAATACAAAGCCCATCCATCCACCGCCCAAGCAGGTGAGATTAACAAGAGGTATGCCTAGACGACTCGTAAAAGAGAACGGTTGAGATTATTGATGAGTAAATTGGCATTCAAGATTCGAGTCTGCTACACTTGATATGTGCATGAGTTAATCGGGTCCGAATTTCCCTACGAAACACAACGACAAAAAGACCCAAGCCCTTCCAAAAACGCCTTATGTAGCCCGTCCAAGCCCCCGAGACATCCCCGACGTGACGTTTTGGCTCCGCTCAATGCTGAGACTGATACTCCCTCGCCGGAACGCGGTGCCAGGTAGTGATACAGAGTTCGTGCCCATCTCTGATACTGGAAATAACACAACGGGGCGCAGCCGTTTAGAACCTGCCCCGGCCGCCGCCGCCGCCACGACCACCACCAAAGCCACCGCCGCCGCGACCACCGCCGAAGCCACTGCCGCCGCGACCACCGCCGAAGCCGCCGCCACCCCGAGAGAAACCACCCCTTGACCCACCGCCGCGGCCGCCTCCGAATCCGCCGCCGCCTCTTGACCCGCCGAAGCCTCCTCCCCTACCACCACCGCGACCACCACCGCGGGAGAAGCCACCACCGGGACCACCACGCCCACCACGGCTGGGCTTCTTGACCTTGGAGACGGTTCCCGGAGGGGGCTTGGGCTTCGGAAGGAAGCGCTCGAGGGGAAGGGTCTTCTCTTGGGCAATGAAGAACTTGTCGCCGTACTTGAACGAGGTCGCCTGGATGCCCTCGGTGGGCTTGATGGTGAAGTAGACCTGGTTTATGGGGCCGAGGACCTCGTCGACTTTGCCAATTGCTGTCTGCGGTGTGTGTCAGCGAGCGAGCGCTTGATGTGCGCAGTGGGAGAAAAGAAAAGGGCCATGTTGGAGCCGACGCGACGCACCTTGTTCTCGAGGTAAATCGGGGCGTTGAACTGGGGGACCTTGACGCTGGTGGACTCGACAACCATCTCGCCCTCGCAGGCGTGGATGAACTTGCCCATCTCCATGACGGTGGCCGGAGGGCCCATGTCACGTTGCTGGTACCCGCCACGTCCTGCATTTTCCGTGATTGTTAATTTCCATGCATTCATTCCCCAAACGAAGAGGATCTTTTCTTACCTCCACCACGCCCACCGAAGCCACCACCGCCACCGCGGCCCCGGGGCGCTCCTCTAAACGACATTGCGACTGGTTTTCCGCCGTGGAATTTGTGTTGACGGCGGGGTGTGGAAGTCCTGGCTGCGTCGCGGTTGTCGTCAATTGGGTCGACAAGCCGATTTCGATTTGTACGGAGTGCCTCAGATCCGATAATATTTTTTCGGCCCCAAACCTCCAAAAGCGGTCAAAATTTTTGCCGTCTGCTCGCATGGCCCCACCCCACTCTGGCCCGCTTGGTAGGCTTCCGCACTGCTTCCTCCCCTCCAAGAACCCCACGAATTAGGAAAAGCGACAAATTGAGGGCGGGACACACTGTGAAAATGCACTGTGAGGAGTGGCGCTAATGGTATTAGTGGCCTCTTGCATCCAGGCACCTCTGTTGCCAAAAACAGCAGTGGCCAGATTGCTTGCTGGAAGTTCGCAGAAGCAACAGCGTGGACAAAACGGTTGGCGTCCCAACCTTCACTCGGAATGCTTTGAGCAACTTGCTTGTACCTGAAAACACTGCACCTGCACTTGGAAAGCTGATCTTGGTACCCCGAATCTTATCTTGTCCGGCTAAGGGGCCAGCTGCGAAAGTACCCCGTGCTCCGCGCCGCGCCTCGATTCTTCTACACGTTGACGACTAGTCGACATCCCGACTAACGCCCGGGTCTTCTTATTACACAACACCGCCGCCATGCTGATCCGGATTTCGACACTGGCGTTTGCCGCCAGCCTTTTGTCAACACCATCGCTGGTGGCATGCCTGTCGGCGTCCGACATTCCCACGGACACGCCAGTTTCCAAGCTTCTCGCTTCGGCCCAGAGTCACCTCTCGAGGGGCGAGACTGGCGACGCGCTCGTATACTACGATGCCGCCATTGCCAGGGATCCCACCAACTACCTCACTTTCTTCAAGCGCGCGACCACGTACCTCTCCCTCGGACGCACATCGCAGGCCACCGACGACTTCCAGAAGGTCCTGTCACTCAAGCCTGGCTTTGAGGGGGCGCATGTGCAGCTGGGGAAACTGAAGGCTCGTGTTGGAGACTGGGACGCGGCGAAGGAACACTACGAGAAGGCGAAGAAAGTCGAGGAGATTGCCAGCCTGGAGGAGGCCAAGGGGGCAGCAACTCTTGCCGAGGTGGCCGCCAAGGAACAGAACTGGGAGGAATGCGTCAAGCAGGCCGACGATGCCATCTTGACGGCGAACCGTGCGTTGTCGCTCAGGGAACTGCGCGCGAGGTGTGCGTTCGAGCGGGGTGCAATGGAACGGGGCATTGGTGACTTGCAGCACATCCTGCAGATGAAGCCCGGCGATACAGCACCCCACGTTAAGATCTCAGCGATTCAGTTCTACGCGCTGGGCGAGCTGTCCGAGGGCATGGCCTCTATCCGCAAGTGTCTGCACTCAGATCCCGACTCAAAGGACTGCAAACGGTTGTTGAAGACCGAAAAGCAGGTTGACAAGGTTGTTCAGAAGGTTACGAAGGCGCTCGAGAAGAACCAGCACATGACAGCGGTGCGCCAGCTTGTACCGTCATCAGATGGTGAGGGCCTGATCAAGGAGGTCAAGGATCAGGTTCATCTCTTGAGGGAGGATGGGACCATTCCGAAGGCTGCAGGAAACGTTCTGATTGCGAGGCTTGTGGAGATGGCATGCCAGGCGTACTACGAAGTGAGTGCCCATCCCAACAGTACATTCATGTCGTGGCACGTATCTAACCTTCCCCAACAGTCAAACAGCAAGAAGGCCAAGGAGTACTGCGAGGAGTCGCTTGAACAAGACGAAAACTCGCTTTACGGCCTCCTCAGCCGCGCCAAGCATCTCCTAGATGCGGAAGAGTTCGAGGCCAGCATCAACACCCTCCGCAAGGCTGCCGAAGTCCACCCGGCCAAGGAGGACATCATCAACCCGCTCATGCAAAAGGCCCAAGTCGCCCTCAAGCGCAGCAAGACCAAGGACTACTACAAGGTCCTCGGCGTGGCCCACGACGCCGACGAGCGCCAGATCAAGTCAGCCTACCGTAAGCTTTCCAAGGTCCACCACCCGGACAAGGCGGCCAAGCAGGGCCTCACTAAGGAGGAGGCCGAGAAGAAGATGGCGTCCATCAACGAGGCGTACGAGGTCCTCAGCAACCCGGAGCTGCGCGCGCGCTTCGACCGCGGCGACGACCCCAACTCGCACGAGCAGCAGCAGCACCACGGCGGGAACCCATTCGGCCATGGGCATCCGTTCATGTTCCAGCAGGGCGGTGGCGGGCCGCAGTTCAACTTCAAATTCGGCGGCGGCGGGTCTGGGTTCCCATTCGGGGGCTAGTCTCGTCCCATTGCATATTTTCATTGTTTTTTTACTTGCATCGGAAGAAGGGAGTTAGGTGTTACCTGGAGTAACTACGGGGCCCTGTTTAGGAAAAGCCTCGAGAGTAAAAAGTGACTGCGCATGGTCATTGGCCGTTTACTCAGACAAGAGAATCGTTTGTATTGTTGGCCCGCACAGAGCGTCTCGGGAGCGGGAGTGTGGGAGGATGAGGAGATGAGGCAACGTTTGTGCCGCTTTTGTCTTGTACATACATATCAAATTCACACAGCAAGCGTTGATACCTTTACGCGTACGGATACACTTCGGTCGGTGCCTCTGAAGTCATCGCTCCTTTTGCTTTTCATGCCACACCAGACTGAATCCGACCTTTGTTCCGTGAGGAACTTGCTCGCCGATAAGACATTTGAACATGTTATGCATATGTAAATGTGTCCTCTGCCAGCCGCCCCGACTCCGGACTCCCCGCATATCTTCCTCCCGACTGACCCTCTGCCGCCCCGTGCGATGTAACGACGGCCGGTGCCCCTTCAATAGGTAGGCGGTAAGCCAACACGGGATAGCAGCCAAGCTGTCATTTCTCGGGCCCGGAGCGCACTGCGCACGCACTAACACGACCAACTATCTTCGTATTAGGGGAAATGTGTTTCGTAAACCACCTCACAGAATGCAAGGCTGCATGCTGCTCCTCGGACAGGTGCATGTCAGGGACCAGGCGGACCGGTCGACGCAACCAAACGTGCATTTTGATGGCAAAATTGGTATGTATCGCATGCTGCCGCGACCTCGGCAGGCAGACGGCGAACCCATTTCCATAATTGGTACGGTACTAGTCAGCACACACCCCCTCCCAAAAATCTAAATCAGCGGGCGCAAGACGGCAAATAGATTATGTACACGGCGCTTGCGGTCGACCGCAAGCGACCCAGCTTCTCCTCTTCGGCCCACCAGATGCTTGGGGGCCACGGGTTGTATCCCGCCCCCTCGGACTTTCCTCCCTCGAAGCGACAAGGATTCTATGTCTTGATCCTTTCATTCTAGATGGACCAACCTATCCTGGTTGATAAATCGTTCTGTGTTTGGTCAGCATATGTCCAATTTTGGCCGCGGTATGCGAAGTGAGAAGATACCTTCGTCAGATTGAGTCGCCACGTTTCCAGAGTCCCATCATGACGCGTTATTATTATTGTGGTGGATGAAGTAGGCTCTGCAAAGGGAACCTTGTCAGCACCTCGATCACTTGCCCCAAGCAAACTGGAGGAGACCACCCACTTTGATGCCTCATAGGCCGACCAGCAAATGGCGGTGCTGGGCATGGTCGTCAACACTCTCGGGCGCACGCCCTTGAAGAACCCGCGAGCGCCCTCCCTCTGGTACAGTAACCGGCAGCCAGCCATGAACCCGTTGACCGTCCTCAGCTCGGCGTCCGCCGCGCTACCGCGCGTCTGGAGCATCGTCTTGATCACATCCATTGGCGTTGTGAGTGCCGCGGCAAAACCACCAGCCACCGCACCGGCCAGACAGTGTGTCAAAGGATCGTAGTTCTTGCTCGGATTCATCGAGGTCGAGATGGACTCGTAGGCGAGGAACTGGAGCGCGGTGAAGGGAACTGTCATGGAGAGGGTCGTCGGGTAGGAGACGTAGAAGGCCGCGAGGCCCTCTTTCCTGTAGACATACTTGGCGCAGTCGAGCATGGAGCGGTACATCTTCGCGGAGTTTTGGATTTGCATTCTTTGCTTGATGACTGCCAGAGGAAGTCAGCAATGGAGCTCGGAGGAGGGGAAATTGGTCGTCTCAGCCTCACCGTCAAAGGGGTTCATCAACGCATCGCTGGCAATCGTCGCGCATGCACCGCTGGTCGCGGCGGCAAGGGGATGGTGAACACCCGCCTGGTTCCCGCCCATGACGTGCTTGACTGCTTCGTAAGTCGCAAAGTAGACGGCGTGCGCAGGGCCTAGGAGTCGCTTGTTGTTAGCCCACACCGCATAGCCATAGCTCCCGCGAGCTTTGCTTTAGGGCAAACACGTACCCGCCCCTACTATCACACTGGACATGCCACGCCATAAGCTGAGGATGCCTTCAGTGCTCGCCATCCGGTATGTGGCCTGGATCACTCCGTTCCCGACGCTCGAGGAGGCAGGGTTGAGTATCTGCATTCGTGTCTGTAGATTAGGGAGGGGTCAGTTAGCTTCCATCGTTTATGAATCGGTCGCCAGGGATGTTGGTGATGGCGAAAGACGGAGCGGCCGCTAACCTTGATCGCATCGATAGGGTACACTGCAATCGATTAGCATCTCGTCGACGGGATGGGTTAAGGGAACTCGAGGGGATTAAGAGATTCGAAAGAGAGGAGTGAGGCTTACTTGCGCAGTGTTCGGCGATGCCAGCGAAAGCGCCGGCAGTCATGTTCTGCAACAACGAAAAGTTGGGCGGGAGCGATTCATAACTGTGACCGTGTCAGCGACGACTTGATCCTCCGACCTCTTATGTTCTCTGGCGGGCGGTTGGCAAGGCAAGGGCGGCGACGTACTCGTAGTCCTCCACGGGCTCGGCATTAGGCTGAGCCATTGTGGAAGCTACGGCTCCCGGCGCGCCTACGTCGAGAGCCAGGGTGAAGGTTGGAATGGTGGTGAGGAAAAGGTCGATGGGCGGCGCGTGCAGGCAAGGCGTCTGCGCGACAGTAGTGGCAGAAGCACTCCAAGTGACGCAATGCAGGGAGGTCGACGGAGGCCGGTTCGGAGTTGCTGCTCCCGCAACGTCAAGCCCGCAGTTCTAACCGCAAACGTCCAGGCGGTCAAGCAGCTCTCAGCAGCAAGGGCAGTATTTCTGCACCCAGGTTCGAAGGGGCGGTGTCCTGTCGTTGCTCAAGATGGGATGAATGAAGAGCGCAGAACCGGGGCTGGCTCCGGTTGACGATGGGGGGATGGGCGGCGATGCCGTGGTGATGTTTGGCAAACAAGTCTCGGAATTTTTTGACGACCGTTCTCGGCTTTGTCCAAGGCTGGCCAGAAAAAATTAGGACCGGCTCGGGCGCTCGTCGCTGATGGCCCGGAGGTCGGGGAATTGACAACTTGACCTTCCCCACACGCGCCAGCAGGGGTGGCGGTGGGCGGCAAGAAAGCAATGCGCCCCGCAGCCAAGAAGGAACAGTGGGCACTTTTCTCGGTCCTTGCTGAGAATGGGGGTGAGATCTGGCTCGGAGATGCCCCAAACGATCCATTTCAGCACCAATTCCTTCAGCACCCAATTCTTACGATGACCCGCAGCCAAGGTCCCTCGGTAAAACATCCTTGCATGCAGCTTATCAGATCCGCGGCGGGTCCCCCCCAGCGCCGAAAAGGTTCACAACCTCTGCTTTCTCCGAGGCAGGAAGGGGGAAATCCTCCGCCTGAGCGACTTGTGCGGAATCGGTATTGCTTATCTGATGGGGGTTATGACACACGCTGTTTCACAGGGGCGATAACGTCAAGCCTTAGCATCTATCCGTACCTTCAACTTGTATCCAACTTCAACAGTGGTATCGACGGCAGGCTGGTGTGCCGTATGCATTCTAAAAAGGTGTGTATGTTATCCATGGGCCGTCGGTAAGCTGTTTTGATAGACAAGGTAGGTGCGTATCGCCTTGTCATGTTTCGATTGCATATGCGGTTCGAAACCCATATCACCATCCCAGGGCCACCCCCATTCCGGGAGGGCCGCTCAAGTGTTGTGTTGGATAAAAAAAAGCATGTTATCATCAACGGACCGCCACCGAGTGATGTAGGTATCCTATTGTCCGACTCGCCAAAAACCCTCAAAAACTAAGACCTCAAAAGCTCTTCCAACGCCTTTCCCATGTATGACCAGCCACTCCTTTATGTAAATCAACCCTTCAAGCATGCAAAGTGACACCCTGATACCCCTCATCAGTTCCATCGCGTCCTCACCTCGCACCCCCGGGCCTGCGGTTCAGTTGCGCCTGGTTGAACTGGTAAATCATGTGAACAACACCGGCGTCCGGCGGCCCCTGGCTCTCTGCTCGACTGTTCTCCCTGCTCAGAGTCCTGCCCGGTGAAGTTTGCCACGCCGACTCGTCGAGCGCGGCGCCGCTCTCGTACGCCTCCTCATCCACCCGCCTGCCAACATCGCTGACTTCGCTGTCGTCTTCCAGAGTCTCCTCAATGACTCCCTGGTAGCCGCCGCGCTGTTGGCGCTGTGCGTGTGTTCCCCTGCCGGTGAGGTTTGGGTTTGGCGGTTGATGGTGGGGGTCCAGCAGGATGGACGCCATGGGAGACGGCTGTGCCATGGCAGGGCCGTAACGGGGTGTCTTTGTTCGCTCGCGACCTACCCGTGAGGTTTGTAGGTCTGCTACCGGTACCCCTGGGTTTATACCCGGCCAGACTGGGGGTGGGTGGAACTGGTTTCGGGCCCCTGGCGGGAGATGGGAGGCTGCGCCGGTCTTCGGGTTGAGCGCAAAATTCCCGTAGTGGTTCATGAAGCCATAGTAAGACGCTTCCATTTTTCCATGCTTGGTTGAGTAGTAATCATCCCGGACATCCCCGTCGTTGTTCGCCTTGCCGGCGCCGATGCGTTTCTTGAAGTCGAACTCGGCAAAGGCGCAGACGTAGCCGAGACCGTCAACATGAACGGTGAACTCGCGAAAGAAGTCGATGATTTGATCGCTACATTTCGGGAGACTCGAGAAGAGAACCAAGGGAATGGTCAGGATACTGAGTAATTCCTCGACAAAGATGGCCACCTTGACTTTGTACAACTCTGCGAACTCTACCTTGATGTCGGAGCTGTGAAGGCGGTCCTTCCAATGGTCCGGCTCGTACCGAGTATACTGAATAACGTTCCGCATCGCGTACTCGGGGTCGAAAACCGAGTTGTCGGCGGATATGTTGCCCCGTGCAAATGCCCAGACGCTCCCGAAAATGGCCGCATAAAATAGAGCGGTCCGGTCGGACGTGATTTCGAAGCCGAGGAATAGCTCGGGATCGACCACCGTGGCCACGGCAAGCACCGTTGCGAGAGACCCGGAAATGAATGCCACCGTGCGGGCCACCGTCTCCATCTTGGCCTTAGGGAATTGGTCGATGTAGTGGCTCGCGAATGGGTGAGACATATCGAGTCGCGTTCGAAAGAGATGGGGCAGTTCGTTGAATTCTCGGAATCGCCATTCTGCGAGGGGTGTGTATGTCCGCGAGGTCAAGACGGTAGGGCTTTTTTGAACTTCCTGTCAAGCACGGTCAGAGGGGCCACAGAAATCCGCAGTTGGGACGACTTTCAACGTACATGGAAATACATGAGGAAATAGACAGTCACGAGGTAGGCGGTCACGAACGGCGAGAGAATCAGAATCATGACTCCCACAAAGATAAATCTTCCCCGGAGCTTCTGACTGAGCTCGCCTCGGCGCTCCGACTTCAGGAATTCTTGGTTGACCTGACCTCCCTCGTTGAAAACAAAGTCGAGGATACTGAACGTCAATATCCACTCCATAGTGCGGGAAAAGAGTTGCTGGTTGTGTGAGAGCGGCAAGGGAATCGTCAAATTCAGGATGTCCTTGTTGATGAGGGCAATCAAGTAGTTCTCACGCCGCATGATGCGGTTGGCAATGTCCGATGCGTCGAGCCTCTCCTTGGACTGGCTGCCGAGCCAACGCTGTTGCGCCGGGGTCAGGTTCGTTGCCGTCTTGGGGTTTTGGTCTCTGAGGGCCATGATTCTCGCCACCACTTCCTGCCAGGTGATAGTCTGCATGTCCTGGTCGGGGATGTTGAGGAGGTGTATGTAGAAGTCGCGGACGTGGAGCAGTCGCCTCATGTCCAGGACGTACTGAATCGATTTCCAGATGAAGTAGAATGCGAAAACCCACAGCCCCAGGTTCCACAGGCCCGACATCTTCTTTGTACACTGGGGGATAACGATTTGGGAGAGCTTCTGGCTGCCGCGAAGCTTGCCGTAATCGATGCATTGTGAGAGAAAGGTCAAAAGGAGAGCCACAAAGGCAACGTTACTACAGCGGGTTAGCATCCGAAGCTCATGGACCCCCCCATGTGGCCTCTCTGAATTTCGATACTTACACAAGATGTAACACCCTTTCGAGGACAATGCACCATATGCCGTTCCCAAGATAGTAGTCGTAGACATACTTCATGAAGATGTCGAGGTTTGAGACATTAGCCCATCTCCACTCGGCAGTCTTCTTGGCGTTGCCCGACACCGTCCCAGCGAAAAGTGAGTTTGGGAGACCACCAGCCGGCCGGGGTGGTCCAAAGATCTCGTCGTCGTGCAGCCGCTGCTGTGCCTGGGCGGTCTCCCACTGGGTGCGGGCGGTGGACGGTCCAGGAATTGCAGCGCCTTGTTTCCCTCGGTCACTCCTATTCAAGCGCCCCGGGGCACCCTCTGTGTCCAACTCGTTGCACTCCACGAGCAGCGAGGCGGGAACGTCGTTGTCTCCGTCATCATCCTGTGGCACCCACGCGGGCCGGATATCTCTGTGACGCGCGCCTCCGCGACGCCCATGTCGTCTCCCGGCAGGGCTCGTCACGCCACCCAGCGTGATGCGGCTATCCTCCACCCCGAGGCCTTCGGCATGGTCCAGGTCATAGTCATGGAAGTTGTGATTCAAGTTCTCCTCGTCCAGCAAGCCGGCTCGGTCTTCGGTGTCTTCTTGCCGACGTCTGAGATCTTCGTAGAACGAGCGGCCTTGGGTTGTTGGAACAAGCTTGGAAAAGACGTTGGACGTCATGGCGCACTAGCCTCGGGGTATGGCTCCGTCCGGGGCGTATGGCAGCATCGAAGAAGGTGGGGAGGTTCCGAGTTCCAGGTCTGGGATCGGTGTCTGGTCAGCCGTGTTTGGAGGTGCGGTTTGTTTCGAAGATGACTGACGAGCGAGCTTGTCGGAGAGGAATAAGGGCGTATCTGTATTTGAAACTGGATCTAAGAGATTACAACCTTGTGGTTGTGTTGGCGATGTTGATGAGTGTGGTGGTCGGAAGCTTTCTGCCCTCGCGCGGCGGGCTCGCTGTTTGGAAAGGCATCCGTATTGGCTGCCTTGAGGCACGCCCGCGTGCATCAGTCCAGGTGACAGTGCCAGAATGACGAAGGCCGGGGCTTCAGCTGCCTGCGCCAGGTGCGGTTTGGGCAGGCGGTGTGGTGCGAGCGACCCGCCAAGACTGTTATCGCTTATCTGTGCACACAAAGGAGCAGGGATTGCCTGGTTCCTGTGGGGATGTTAATTACGTGTAACGCTAACGTTATTTCCCCAAACTTTCGCACACAGTGCATGCGTCAATGAAACACCACCTCACGTCTTTCAACCTCTCGCAACCGTAACCTGGAACGGATTGTGTAAAGAACCCCTCGCTCCAGAACGGGGTAAACGTCGAGTTCCCAGCACAATGCCAGCGGCAATAAACGAATAAGTATAGCATACCCCATCTTCAAGATGACTTCCAGCTCGGGGGCGGGCCCTCTGTCGCCTCAGAACACGTCAACACCGTCAACATTGTCGACCTCGACAGCCAAGCCTGCAAACCCCCTTTCTTCCAAAGTCACAACTGTGCTCTCGTCCTCTTATGCAGACTCTGAGTTCCGAGAGGCACTTGCGCTTCTGGACGAGAGGGGTGTTTTGAACACCGCAGAAACCCGACGACAGCTGCGCCTGGATCTGCAGAAAGAGGTCATTGACAGCAATGGCGAGATCATCGACGACTTCGCCAAAGTTGCCGAGGTATGATTATAGTGTCACCGAGGCGCTTCAATTTCATGCTTCACTCCTTTGATTTTGTTATTGACATGGATGTAGCAACTCCGCCGCATCGGCACCACGATCGGCAGACTCAATGAGAGCTTTAATGAGATGAAGACGCAAATTGGTGCAGCCCACAAGGCAACATCCACGCCTCTGGCGGAGGCATCACAGCTCATCATCCAGCGGCGTCAGGTCGAGCAAAAGCAAGCCCTGCTGAACGCCTTTAATGCCAACTTCATGCTCTCCGAGGATGAGACAGCAGCGTTGACTCTGACGTCGGAGCCTGTGGATGACCTCTTCTTTGCGGGTCTCACCAAGGCAAGGCGAATCACCAATGACTGTGAGATACTTCTTGGCTTCGAGAGCCAGACGTTGGGTCTTGAGATCATGGAGCGGACATCCAACAACCTCAACCTGGGCTTCCAGAAGCTGTACAAGTGGGTGCAGCGGGAGTTCAAGACGCTCAACCTGGAGAACCCTCAAATTGGATCGTCAATCCGTCGCGCGCTACGTGTGCTGGCTGAGCGCCCCAGTTTATTCGAGAACTGCCTCGATTTCTTTGCCGAAGCGCGGGAGCAGGTCCTATCCAACTCCTTTTACACGGCACTGACAGGAAGCTCGCCCTCTGGCGGGGAGGATCCCTCAGCCAAGCCTATAGAGCTCACGGCCCATGATACATTAAGATATGTCGGAGACATGCTTGCCTGGGCACATTCCGCCGCTGTCGGTGAGCGGGAGGCATTGGAAGGGTTATTCATCGGCGAGGGCGACGAAATTGCCAAAGGAATCCAGACTGGCCGGGAGAATGAGCTCTGGCGCCTTGTCAATGAGGAAGGCGAGGAATCGGACGACTTTGACCCAGTCAAGACGCTGAACGAACTGGTTGACCGCGATATGTCTGGAGCGGCACGCATCTTGAGGCAGCGGATCGAGCAGGTCATCCAGACCAACGAGGAGACGATACTGGCCTATAAGCTTGCAAACCTGCTCAGCTTCTACAAGAGCACGTTTTCAAGGCTTCTCAGCCCGAGCTGTTCTCTCGTCGAGACCTTGGGAGGGATGGAAGCCGAGGCGCTACGGCAATTCCGCTCGCTGGCCCGGGATCACGTCGCGGCGGTCCAGGGCGATTTCCAGTACACCCCGGCCGACCTGCGGCCCCCCGAGTTTCTCCTTGACGCGCTGGAACAGCTGAAGGCCATCATGAAGACGTACGAGACGTCGTTCACGGCGGCGAACGACCCGGAGGAAGAGTTTGAACCCGTACTGACGGAGGCATTTGACCCTTTTATATCGGGATCAGCCAACATGGCCAAGTCTCTTCGCCACCCGTCAGACTCGATTTTCCTCATCAATTGTCTCTTGGCCGCTCTAAACAGTCTTGCACCTTTCGAATTCACCCAACGGCACGCGGACCACCTGCAGACGCAAATCGAGGGGGAGAGAGTCCGTCTGGTTGAGACACAGTATCGGTTCTTCCGTACCGAGTCTGGCCTAGAGTCCCTGATTGCATCACTGGAACCACTTGGGGAGGGCAAGGAAGACGTGGATAGAGTGTCGTCGTTGGAAGCCGTCCAAGTGCCCGCGCTTTCGCAGGCAAGTCAGATGCTGGACGACTTTCTCCCGTCGGCGTTGATGGATGCGATGGAGAAGCTGAAGAACCTACAGGACTCGAAGCTGGCTCAAGACATCACCGAAGAGGCTGCTGAGAGATTCTGTGTGGACTTTGAGCATGTCGAGGAGATGCTCATGCTGGCAGATGAGTTGGCTGAACAGCAGCACGGCGAGTCTGACGAGTTCCAGAGCCTCCGTGCCTCGTTCCCCAGGACATCGGGTGAGATTCGCGTTCTATTGTCGTAGGATCGATACCCATATACCGTTGCCATTAATAAGGGAAAGAAGACTGCCTTATATGAGGCGCCACCGCC
Organism: Chaetomiaceae sp. PYS4301M; assembly: GCA_023628425.1. Lineage (NCBI taxonomy): Eukaryota > Fungi > Ascomycota > Sordariomycetes > Sordariales > Chaetomiaceae > Chaetomiaceae sp. PYS4301M. The sequence continues at coordinate 99,689 of JAMAKR010000046.1, forward strand.
AGTAGACTGGTACTATGTATATATCCAGTGGTCGAGTGTAAATCCAGGGGTGGTGTGGTTGTGCCAGAGCGTATAGTACTGTATGTAATTACGGTGTCCTGACTGTTTAGCGCTGCACGAACATCCCCAATGTTACAACGGGTGGGGTGCAGCAGGCCCTCGACGTCACAGCCCCGCCAGAGTTACCTTCGTTACCCATGCATTACACTGCCTGCCACCGGCGATACAGCCAAACCCGTAATGCTCGACCAGTTGCCGCCTTCGCAGGCAGACTTGCCTGGATATCGTGAACGACGCCAGCCCGAGCGACGTGCGGCACTGCCCCGAGCACGTCAACTTATCCATTGGACGCGAATCCATCACGATTTACCGGAGTCCCGACGCTGACTTGATTCTACCCCGCTGGTCGGCACCATTACCTACACCCACATCCGGAATGTCCGCCCCCGTCAAGAAGCACCATGTTTGGTAACAGGACCGCGACGGCCGTGTCCATCCTGCAGAAGACATACGACGAGGCTTACTTGACGTGTTCCACTGCTGTCTACTATGAAAGCCAGGTAAGCACACCGCAGCGCGTGGGGCTTTCACCGCCAAAAGACACAACAGCTGATCCGCACCGTGCAGGGCAACGAAGGCGAGGCGCTGCGATGCTGGAAGCATGGCCTAGAGCAGCTCTCCGACCACAACGCCAACCGAGTCCTTCCAACTTTTACGCCCCGATCCGAGACAGAAAAGGCTTTGGTGGAAAGCCTTCATCGGCTGGAGCTTCAGTGTAAAGAGCGAATCGACCTCCTCGAAGCTCTCCGAATCTCGCGCCGAGAGGCATTCCAAGATGGCCCTTCTACACTTGAAAACAAGACGAACAAAGCGCTACCGGCCGAGTCTCGAGATGCGGAAGGTACCAAGCGGCAAGAGCAGGGTTGGATCGGCAACGGGACCATTCCCGCTGTCACATACACCGAACTCGCCAGGCCGGACGTCTTGAGACGACCCTCCCCCCATTCCCGAACGTCATCGTTTCAGAAAGCACCCGTCGGAGAAAGCGGATTGCAGGCCGACAATGCCGCATTGCCTTCGCCCTTACGCAAACCCCTGTCATCTGCTCCGTTGCAGCTCTCTCCAGAGAAGAAGACATCGAGAGCATCCAGTCCAGAAAGACATACGATGCGCACCACTTTGCGCTCGAGCCGAATAGGGGAAAAGCTTACAAAGACAACGCTGCGGCGGTCGGGCCAAAAACCAGCAGAGGGTCCCGGGGCCAGCAAAGCGGCGGTACTGGCATGGGGCTTGCTGGGCCAACGGGATGGGGTGGACCATCAGAAAACGGCAGATGGTCAAGAGCTGTCACGCCCGCTTTCAAACCCCCCTACCTCGTCTGAACAACCGCGAAAGAGCACAGAATCGCTGTACAGGACATGGGACAGCCACTCCCGGAGACTCACCACGCCTCGAACTCGAAGCCCGGTGAAGCAATCAGACAGGAGGGTGAGCGCTGATTTGCCAGATGTGCGGCAGGCCGATGGATCACCCCACATGCGACCTTCACCGATCTCTGTGAGCGCAGCATCGAGCGCCTTAAACTCGCTCGCACTAAGAGACAGTTATGATCGACAGTCCCCGATCCGAGAACAGCCGCCTCGTCTGAAGACTGCTCCTCCACAGACGCCACCAACGAGGCGGGTGAGGGACCTTTCAGATGCGGACGCGGGTCTGTCAGAAGCTCCAAAGAGCCGTCCTCTCGGGAGAAAGACGTCGTCGGATTCTGCCATGGTTTCTCGAAGATCAGCTTCCGCGGCACTGTCGGTGAACAAGCCGAAGTCCACCCGCACCCCATCCAGTAGAAGCATAGACACAACACAACTTGGCAGCAGGAAGAGAGAGACCCGGTCTGGGAGAGCTGCTTCTCCCCCAACCGATGACCTCTCATCCTCATCGTTTGATACTCCAGCAAGATCGAGACGGCCTAAGCTCGGCAGCGGACGGCAGAGGGAAGCCTCACTCATTGTTGACTCCCTAGCTGAGCTTTCCGATAGCTCAGCGGAAGATGAGGAAACAAAGGCCGCAAATTCGTGGAAGAGGCGGAAGGCGGCGGTCCTCAAGAAGCTCCCACCGGGGGTCGACCCACACGCGGCGAAGCAAATCCTTAACGAAATCATCGTACAAGGAGACGAGGTTCACTGGTCCGATATCGCGGGCCTCGAAGTCGCCAAGAACGCCCTGCGAGAGACGGTCGTCTATCCCTTTCTACGTCCGGACCTCTTTATGGGCCTGCGCGAGCCCGCCAGAGGCATGCTGCTCTTCGGACCCCCGGGGACGGGCAAGACGATGCTGGCGCGTGCTGTGGCCACCGAGTCCAAGTCGACTTTCTTCTCCATCTCGGCCAGCAGTCTCACCAGCAAGTACCTGGGCGAGTCTGAGAAGCTTGTCCGCGCGCTCTTCTCCCTGGCCAAGGTTTTCGCGCCAAGCATCATCTTCGTTGATGAGATCGACTCGCTGCTCTCCCAGCGGTCGGGATCCGGCGAGCACGAGGCCACGCGGAGAATCAAGACTGAGTTTTTGATCCAGTGGAGCGATCTGCAGCGCGCGGCTGCCGGGAGAGAGGTTGGGGAGAAGGACAAGGAACGAGGAGACGCGAATAGGGTGCTGGTTCTCGCAGCTACAAATCTGCCGTGGGCCATCGACGAGGCAGCGAGGAGGCGGTTTGTGAGGCGCCAGTACATCCCGTTGCCCGAGGCCGAGACACGAGCGGTGCAGCTCAGAACGCTGCTCAAGCAGCAGAAACACACCTTGAGTGATGCCGACATCGACACTCTTGTCGGTATGACTGATGGCAAGTACCTCCTCTCAGTGTATATTTTGTGTCGGAAAGCACATCGCTCTAACTGGCATTGCAGGGTTCTCTGGCTCAGATATTACGGCGCTGGCCAAGGACGCCGCGATGGGACCGTTGCGGTCATTGGGGGAGGCGTTATTACACATGACCATGGACGAGATACGCCCCATTGAAATAGCAGATTTTGTTTCCAGCCTAAGCACCATCAGGCCCAGCGTTAACAAAGCAGGTCTCAAGCAATATGAGGACTGGGCAAAGGAATTCGGCGAACGAGGCGGATAGGGGGCTGGGCTGGCTGCCGTGTTGAGATTACTGCACCGCTTACTTTGAGATAAATATGCATATCTAGACGGAGAGGCTTAGAGTCGCTCTACATACCAGCAGCATAGCACATCACGGCAGGTTCAAAAGCAATGTTTCCTCCTGGAGTGCAACTTTGGCGACCAAGATCGAAGTAGGGAGATGGGCCATGGCGGATCCCACTTCCCTCCCTTTTTTTCAAGAGTATCCGGTCAGGCTCCGTACATCAACAACTCCTTTCTTTAAACGCCGGGCAAGGCTTCCTTGCATGCTATATGGCCTGATGATACATATACACGGGGGTGATTCCGCCCCAAATTCATACAGCGGCACGGCCTCCTCCCTTCCCCCAAAAAGAAGAGAGACAGAAGCTACCGAACACTTCTTCAACCCCTTCCAACCCGCAAACCAAACCAAAAACCCTAGTAACCCTTGCTCACTGTCACGCCCCAACCGTCTTCCCAGCCCCCGCCTCGCCCGCCTCCCCAATCGACCTCGCCCGCAGGGCAAACTCCTTCCTCGCATGCCTGAGCACCGCCTCAGAAACCCCCAGCGCCTTCTCGACGCGGTCGGCCGCCTTCTTCAGGGAGCGCCGCTCCTCCTTGGCGGCGCGGCGCACCTCGCGCTCGGCCAGCAGCGACTCCTGCGTCGGCACGGGCGGGCGGCCCTCGATCGGCACGCCGGCGCCCGGCGCGATGATGTGCTTGACCAGGTGCCGCTTGGCGCTGGACACGCGCCAGCCCGGGGTGATGGCGACTACGTCGCCGAGGCGGAGGGAGTTGGCTGGGTCGTGGACTAGGTGCGTTTCCGGGGCGTCGAAGTACTGTTTGTTGTCGAAGGCGGAGGTGAGTACTACTGTTCATGGGAGAGGGGGGGGAAGGCTCAAGGGTGGAGACAAGGTAAAAACACTGACCTTCTTCAGGAAGGAATTCCATTTTTGCCCGCCTACCCGCACCTTGACCGTCTTGTCCATCAACCCCGCGGATATCACCACGCCGTGGAGCTCTCTGAATTTCCGGATTGCCGTGTTGGCTGACTTGGCCGCTTGGGCGGCCGCTTGCGCCATGGCGGGCAGCTTGAGATGAGGCGGCGTGCGAAGTGGAACGGTCGGACGTGCGTGCGTGGGAAGTCGGGGATTCTACCGGCGCGTCAGGTAGCGGGACGAAAGGCAGACGATTCGCTGCGTTCGGGCTGACGGGAGAGCGTGGGTGGTTGAGGTGTCGCGGGCGCGGTGGATTGGCGGAGTCGTGCTTGGTGCTTGAACGGGCGGCCCAAAATTTTGGCTTGCCGTTCACCAGTTCAAAGCCCGGTCTGGCTAAAAGTGGAGCCCCAGTCCCTGGCGTTCCGATGCCAAGGCCCGTCTAAGGTGGGCCGCTGCCGGAAGCAAACGCAGGCCAGACGGAGCCGCTCCGGGAATTGCAGATCCGAATCGACCGCTGGGCTGTTGTAACACAGCGTCCAGGAAAGGGGGATGATCAGGTGAGCTACAAGTTCATATGAAAAAAAAAAAAAAAAAGACTGGCAGGTAAGAGACAAACTAGAAATTACTAAGAGTGCAAAGTACGGATAGACCTCTTTCCCACACGACTAACCAAAACTCGAAAACGCCATGGCGATGCCTATTTCCTGATTCCATGATCTCGCACCTCTCCGCCGCGCCCATGCAGGGCGTGATACTTCGGGCAGTCCCATCCATTCCCATACTCCCTCTGGCAACCCACACAATCCATAAATAATCATAGCCGGTCTGTACATCAACCCGGTCACTATCGATGTTCCTCTAGGACTCCCATCAATACAATTAAACAATAGACCAATGCGAGGCCTGCAACCCATCCAATGTCATCTTGCCCAGTATACTCAAAATCAAATAGCCAGCAAATCAGTCGAGCAATGTTCTCTGCCATCACGAAGCAGGTGCTTTCGCCCCCGTGGCCGGTACCGGCTCAGCTCCCGTCGCAGCCAAAGGTTTCGCCTTCCTTCGAGGCGGAGGGATCTTGGGCGGCAACCTTTTCTGCCCACCCCCATTGAGGTGCAAGCTGTTGACCACAGGGTGGGGAATGGGCGCCCCGTGACGGTGCTTAGGCACCTCGGGGAGAGACATCTTCGATCGGAGGATCCTCGGCGGTGGCCGGGGCGGGCTAAGTCCCGTAGACTCCAGCCTGTCTTTTTGCCCCAGTCCCAACCCCGACTTGCGGCTCGGAGTCTTGACGCCCGGTTTCTCGGAGACGTTCGCTATCACGCTCACAGAGCTCCCGGTCTGGGAGTGCGCCAGACTTTCCACGGGACTGATGTCCAGCAACTCTGACTCTTCCTCGGCTAGCCATGGCGTCTTTGCGACTCGATCAACTAGGCGCAGCGTTGTTGGTTCGGGTGGCATGAAGTGGGCACTGCCCGCCCCGCGGAGTATCTCGATAAGGCTGATGATTTGGTCTCGCTTGTAGTGCGGAGGCTGGCTGAGCTGAGTGTGGGCGAGCAGAGGAGCTAGCACCCTCAGGTACGTGTGTCGTAGCATATTCGCTTCTGCAGGGAGGTCCAGCAGGTTGCGGATGATGACATCCAGCAGAACCCTGAGATCGTTGGTGTAAAAGTACTCGTACGTGGCAGACGTGGTGAAAAGAAGATACAGCAGCTTGAGGATGAGCAGCTGTTGCGACGTCTCTGTCTCCCTGTTCAGAAGAAGGATGATGTTCTCGCCAAAGGTCCGGAATGACGGCCCATGCACGCTGAGGACCTTCACCACTCGGTTCGTTACCGGTACCGAGGGTGAACTAGGATCGACAGCTGCGGAAGTAGATGCCACCATGTACTGCTCGTTCAATACCAGCTGTCGCAACGTGAGTTAGCCGAGATGCGCCGAAAAAGGGCGGGCTTCAGGGGGAAGGCAGGACCAACCAAGACTCTGATCACTGGGTAGTGGTATGGGTCGCCGGCATCGTCAGAGAGGGCCTCGATGAGCTGGAAGAGGTACATGACAAAGGAATCATCCACCTGTAGCAAATCCTCGGGACGAAGGCGCTCGATTCGGGACATCTCGTACAAGAGCTGCAGCAGCAGCCTGTGCAGACGAGGGTCTTTGCCCCCACACCCCTTGATGAGCTCGAGCAGTCGGCCGAAGCATCCCTCGTCTATCATGGTGCGGAACGTATCCTCTTCGGCCCGGCCGTCGAGGAGGAGAAAGTTGGCGTACACATGGAGTTTCGCGAACTCGTCATCCTGCTCCTGCAGGAGGCTGTAGATGAGCTGTGTCCGCACATAGCTGTTGTTTTGGCGAAAGATCTGGCTCTCCAGGAGCAGCTGGGAACAACGGGCGAGATCGTCCTCGGTCTCGAGATGTTCGTTCCGGGCTTGGGAGGTTGAGTCGAGCCATGCGCGCAGGGCCTCGTCGAGCTCGTCGGGGGATGCACAGGTCGATGATAAAATGCCAATTAATCCTGCGCAACAAGGCGATCGTCAGTGGCCATGGCGAGGAGGCAAAGGCAAAAATCGCAGCCTGTCGGGGACGGCTCACCATCCCAGAATTGTTTCTCGTTCTCGGCGGACCAAGAACCGTCGGGGTCTGCCATGTTCTCAGACGAACGGCACCAGCGCAGAACGTGGAATCTCAGTCATCACGGTTACGGAGGGCACAATCCAACAACATGTGTGCCGGTTCGTGTCTTGAGGGTCGAAACCGCCTGGTGACTTGGCCATCCGGTGGAAATCACAACTCGGGCAGGGAATGTGCTCTGGCAGCCAGTCAGTCTGCCTTGCCCGTTGGTCCAGGTTTGCCGGTTGGAGGGGTCGTTGTTGGTGGTGGGCGGTAACTGACGGGAGAAAGGCCGACCCCCAATCTTTGGACCCACGCTGTCTTGCGCCCTGATACCGAGCGGGACGCTTGCCCTGTTTGGGCTCGTTTCGTATGCACGGGCCAGTTGCTGCAGAACACGGCATGACGTCGAAGTGCTTCCATGCGGCAGCATTCCTCCGGGCAGGGTACCGTACCGTATTGCTTCAGCATGCTGTAATAATCGAAGGCAAGCCAGTCCTCTCCATCATCACCTTTCGCCATTTCGTACTTGATATCTTCGACTTATCATTCATTACCCTCTTTCTCGTTTTATTACTGTGCTTTAGCTCTTGTTCCCATTTTATTCTTCTATTTCTTCTTGTGGTAATGATACCTTGACATGGCTTCCCTGGATCGGCGACGATCAGACGCACAACCCGGCACCCTTCGTCTGGCATCATAAACTAATAAATGGGGTATCAATTGGGTCTGCTATCGAGTGCCATAAAACCCTGAAGAAGTGTGGTCCACCAAGCCGGCCACCCAAGTCTACTCGCCTTCCGAACAAGCCAAAAAGTGTATCAAAGTGCAACAGAGAGCCAACCCTTCAAGAACGCCTCAAGCACGGCCCATGCCGTTCCACCATCCTACTCTTCGTACACCTTCGCTTTGGCCGCATATTCGCGGATATTGCTGACAACATGGTCCTGGATAGTATCCCCCTTGCCAGCAGCAATCCGCAGGATGAACTCGTTGAGGTTCTGCCTGCCCAAGATGTCGACATGGTCCGCTGTGTTGGGCCCGCCGCGCGGGTTGAACCGCTCCGGCTCGTGCGGCATCTCGACGACTGTGATCTTTGCATTTGCCGGGTTGTACCGCTTCAGTTTCCATCCCCTGTTGCACATGTATCCAGTGCTCATGAGGTTGACCGTCCCGTCCCCTTCGCCCATGACAACGCCGTGATCAACCAACCCCTGCGTTAGGCCGGTGTCTATCGTCATGTTCAGGCTGGTGAGGGAGCCGGGCTCGGGGGTGCGGTAGTAGTATCCTCGCTCTGTCGGCTTGCCTACGCCGTAGAAGCAGTAAATCTTCAGACTGGGCGCGAGCGGCAGTCGGGTTTCCAAGGGATTCACCCATTTGCTCTGATCGTCTTCGTTTGCTTCGACTTCTGCTGTCGTCTGGGCGACGCCCCAAGAGTAGCTCTGCTTGACTTGATCCCGGTACCAATCCTCGGACGTGTCAAGCAGGTAATCCATGGCGTCGTCCACGGTGAAGTTCCGGGCGCTGGCCGTCCAGTTCAAGCCGGGCCGGAAATTGAGGAATGAGCCGAAGCTGTGCTCCTGATCAGGTTGGTCGTCTGGAGCGCTCTCGAGATCGCCCCAGATAGCGTTTCCTCCTATCGGCAGCATGGATGAGATCCCCGGCATGGCACGGAAGATCTCAGCCCGTTCCGATTTGCTCAAGAACTTTTCTAGACCGTAGACAGCAAACGCGTTCAACTGCGCCGTGTCACGCATCTCGCCGGACAGGACGGCCGAGACATCCTTGACCGCCCCCAACATGCACCCGCTGACGTTGATCCACGAGTCTACATGCTTCTCCACCCAGTCGGCCCCCCCCTTGCCACCGTGTTTCGAGGTGACCCAGTGAAAGAAATAGAACACGACCTGACTTCCCATACTGTGGGAGGTGAGAACGACCTTTCTATTCTGGAGAAGGTAGGCCATTTCGATATGTGCCTTCAGCCTGGTGAAGTAGTGATCCCGCTTCTCAAGATTCGGGTACGCCAGCCGCCAGTCGTATGCCGCCGTGTACGAGTTTATCGGGTCGTAACCCAGCGATGCCAAGTTCTCTAGGATTTTGTTCCAAATCCAGTAACCCGTGATGAAAAAGTCGGTAGCGTCAAAGCCCTGCGCAGCACGCAGCTTGATACCCGGCGGATCGAGGCCGGTCTTCTTGTCCAGCATGACGTGCGCCTTCCAGGTCTCCTTATCCAGAACCAGAGCCCGCATCATGCTCCAGCTGCCCCATAACCGCTTGCGAAAGTATGGAAGTGAAACGTTTGAGGTGCCCCAAGATTCGAGACCGGTGGATATTACTCCGGGCACCATAACCATGGGATGGTGAGCCTCGAGGCCTTCGGAGCGGGCCTTGAAGCCGACGGAGAAGGCGTCGTAGCTTTCGAGGTAGTCACGTTCACCGATCTAGGAGTCGTGAAATGGATATCAGCCAACAATGTCGTTCATATGCGCAGGCGCTCTAACTTACCACCAGCTCGCGCATGTCCTTCACCAGCCCGGCTGGGAGGACGTCGAAGAAACTATCCATGCTGAGCTCCCCGATTTCGGGGAAGTCTATCAAGTCATTGCTCTTGGCGAAGAAACCTGCAGCGATGATGCCGCAGAGACTGCCCAACAGGAAGATAGCTGTGGTTTTGCGTTTGCGTGTCGTTGGCCGGTGGTGATGGATGATCTTTAGCCGGTCGGTCTTCTCGGGGCTCTCATCGCGGGGCGTTGGTGACTCGGACGGTGTGTCATTGTCATTTTCGGGGATCCGACGTCGTAGGGTGCTCGCCATGTTGAATATCGAATGCGTGTGTCGGCCAATGTATGCGCAGGTTGTTCTGTTGTGTTCCGATCTGATGATGGTGGTTGCTCCTCGATCCTTGACTCCCTGTCGCCTGGCCTGGATTTCACCCGCGGTTGCTGGCGGGGGCTCTCGACATTTGCTGTACCATACGCGCGTCCCTGAGGCGGCGGACGACCGTTTGGATTCGTCGATGGGGAGATCTCGGATTTTTCTCTACCATGTGCTGCGCAGGGCTCAGCCGACGTCTCCAGCTGTTGGCTGTGGAAACAGATGCCTTCCACTGTTTCGGAACCCCTGCCCTGTCTTGAGCAAGGGTGGCAGTGACGTCTGCAGCCCCACAGAACAAGGAAGCCCCGCTGAGAAATGATCCTCTCCTAACCCAAGAGGGAAATGGAAGCACACAAGAAACAGCTTTCCATGCTGCTTGTGAAAATGCACAAATCAGTCCAGTACATAGTAGGTGGTTTGATTCAGTCTGTGATTGAGCTGCATTTTTCAGTCTACATATCTCTCACCTATATTGGTGCTAAGATACAAATGCGTATCTAAGGGTTCTTGCAGTCTTCCGGCCAAGCCGAGGAGGGCGTTTGGTTCCAGGGAGTCTGGGCGGTCCAGGACCCCAGACAGAATGACCCACACTGAGCTGCGCGCTGCGTGCCAAATCCAATGGCAACGTGGTAGCAAATGTCTTGCATGTGAAAGATGGATGACGGCCGTCTTCTGCAGCTGTCATCCGATCTCCGGTCCCCGCATGGATGCTTCGCCTAAACCCCAATTTGTCCCCTCTTCAACACCAGGCGCTTACTGTTAACGTTAGTACATGCACACAACTTCCACGCGCACACCGCAACGTCCACCATCTCATATATATTAAGACTCCAGACCATATCCGATACCGATACTCTCAGCTCAATATCGACCGGAGCCTGAATCACAGGTCGAATCACAATCGCATCGCCTACATCGCACACCATGGCAGCCGCCGACACTTCCAGGCGGGGCGACGCCGAGTTGCCCGCCAAGGCAGAGCTCCCCGGCGAACTGAACTACATTCAATACCAGCACTCTCTAGAAGCGCAGTACTTGCCAGCCATCCGAGCCCTGATAACAAAAGACTTGAGCGAGCCGTATAGCATTTATGTTTACCGCTACTTCCTCTATCAATGGGGCCACCTTTGCTTCATGGTCAGGCTTGGTTCCGCTGGTTCCCGTCATGTGGCTTCTTCTGATATTGGCTGTATCTACAGGCTCTGAATCCCACCGACTCCTCTCTCATCGGAGTTGTGATCTGCAAACTCGAAATGCACTCCTCTCACTCCACACCCACCCTGCGCGGGTACATCGCCATGCTCGCCGTCTCTGCCGCATACCGCGGGCACGGTGTGGCCACAGCCTTGGTCAAGATGGCCATCGACGCCATGGCGAGACGGAACGCAGACGAGATCGTCCTCGAAACGGAAGAGACAAACATACCGGCCATGAGGCTCTACGAGCGGCTGGGTTTCCTGCGATCCAAAAAGCTGCACCGATACTACCTGAACGGGAATAGTGCCTACCGCTTGGTACTGCTCCTGAAGGCGCCCGACGGGGATGATGAGGATGACTCTGCTCTACGTTAGCGGCCTAGGCGATTGTTCAAAAGAAGGAATACCACACGTGTTGCGTCACGGATAGAAGATCCAGACTCCACACTGCTGCCCGCAAGCCGACGAGACTCGCGCTTGAGTGAGCGGCATTATTGATGTCGTTACAAGCGGGTCGGCTGGATGAGACTGTCACTTCGTCTTGTCCCTACGGCTTAGATCAGCTTATAAGGTCCGACTTCGATGCAGTCGTTCCGAGCTGCTGCATGTGCCACAAAATGAGCATCATCGCGGCGGAGTCTATGGGAGACAAGGAGGAAGGGGAGTTGCCCCGCACCGATACACACTTATTGGGGAGACAAGACATTCTCATCATGGCAGCACGGCCGGCATCCCATCTTGCAGGATTACGGGTTCCTTATGGACGGTGTGACAAAGCCCACCGCGCGAGGAAGTTATTAGAGAATCACTCTGTTCCCACCTGCAAGGGGGCGTTGGCCGAGATCTATAACATGTCGCATGGGTATCATCTGTGTCGTCAAGCTACATCCATTAGGGCACCAAATTTCCAGCCCAGGATCCCGGGCCATATCATGAACACTCCGACGCCATCGTCTTGAGATAGCCGAAGATCTCATTGGAAGAATACTGCTATTGTTAGCCTCGGCGTTCGGGCTGTTGCCGAAATCGAGTTCAGCGACGAGCGTCGAGTTGGCACTTACCATGGACGCGCCAATGCCCCATTCATTCCCCCCGTAAATCCCGAGCTCAGTCCAGGCATCTAGAGCGCCCCCTAGTAAGCATCACACCCCAAACCAAGACCCCAAAAAACCCCAGTCCGTAACTCACCAGACTTGTAGTAAATCTGCCTCCCCCCAGGCGTCACCAGCTCCAACTCCCGCATCCGCCTCAACACCCGCGCCACATCCTCCTTATCCCGAAAGTCCCTGGTATACACGCAAAGCAGCCTCGGCTTGCCCGCCTCGACCCTCGTCTCAACCTTGGCCACGACCCCCAAAGTCCCCTCCCCCGTCGCCCGCGTCACCTTGGCCCACACCTCATTCACATACTCAGGCTCCGGAAACAGCATCCACTTGCCCTTGACAACCCCGCACGCGCCCGCGAGCGCCTTGAGGTCGGACACCGTCTCCCGCCGCTGGCGAGCCACCTCCCGGCTGAGACCCGCTTGGGATGATGCCGACGTTTTGGTCTTGGTGGTGGTGCGATTGGCCGTCCTCTCGAACGCGGCGAAGAGCGCCAGCCGCTCGGCGCCGCCCTTGCGGAACTGGGCGAGGTCGGGGCTGCTGCGGTCCCGTGGGTGGTGTGGGTTGGTGATCCAGATCCAGTCCAGGCCTGGCTGCCAGTTGGTTGTGCGCGGGGGGAGGCGGGCGAGGAAGGCTGCGATGGATTCGGTTGGTTGGCGGGCCGAGGGAGTGGATGAGTAGGGGTTGTTGTGGAGGGGGGTGGTGGTGGTGGTGGTTGGTGGGGTGTGGGACTGGTGGTTGGGGGGTGTGAGGGTGAGGTGGCGGTCCCACCAGGTCACGACGTCGAAGTTGGCGACGCGGGTTTCGAGGGCTGAGGTGGTTTCTTCGTCGCCTGGGATGTGTGAGTTGAGGGTTTGGTGTTGTGTGGGTTTTGGTAGGGGATGGATGGGGTTGTTTACCGTAGAAATCTGAGTCGTCGGAGTCCATCTTGGAAACTCGAGCCAGTTGGTCAACTCGGATCGAGGAAATTCTGGATGAGTGATGTTCTGCTTTGGAAGACCAGGCTGGTAGCTTCAGCGTTGTGTTGTTGAGTGACAACAGCTGGGTGCCCCTGGATGATTGCAGAGAATAAATGAATTGGCCATCTGCAGCCAACCGCCGTGTCGTTTGAGGTGATTCAGAATACAAAGGCCAACCTCATTCTCTCAAGACTATGCTACGTTTGCAGAAACATCAAATTTTAGGACGCATGTGAATGAAGAGAAGCAGGAATCGGAGGAGGGCCACTCTGGAAACCAGCTGGAAATGCACCAATCCGAAAAGTGAAAGAATTGTTAAGACTGTCAAAAAAGTAAGTCCGCTCAGCGCCATGCCTAGAAGCAACACTCTAGTCATACACATCAAAACCTTCCAACCTATTAATTTCTTTGAATAAATCCCCAATTTTCTCGGCTTTGGCCATTTCCAACGAAATGGCAGAGGAAGAAGGGGAGCTCATCCACTCCATCAAATCTCAGGTTCTGGACCTCCCACCCAGTTGTGTGGAGTTTTGCCCTGCATACCCCTCATATTTTCTGGTTGGGACATACTCTCTGCAAACAGAGAGTGCCGGGCAGAGCAATCCTGGCGTAGACGACGATGCAGACTCTGATGCGGAGGAGGATGGCCAGCCGGCAATGGCAAAGCAGCCCCAGAGCCGCAACGGTAGCATTGTGGCCTTTGAGCTGTCGGATGGGGTTATGTGGGTGCCCCCAATGGGTTTTGCAGTGGCTCCTTTTCAACGAGTAATGCTAATACGAGTGACAGGACACACATCCAGACCGTGCCTCAACCCTCGGCCCTCCTGGACCTTCGATTCAACCCCCACGAGGGCAGTCGTGATATTTGTGCTGTTGTCTCCAGCACGGCCACGCTTGGTTTGTTTAGGTTGGCCCCTGACAAGGAGCAGCCCCTGAGCCACATCAACACCATGGACATCACGGCGATGTCTCGCGGCGAGATTCAGCCGTCGCCGGGGGAGGAGATTCTATTTCTGTCATTCGGCTGGCACCCGTCGCGGGCAGACATGATGGCCATCACTACGTCCACCGGGCACGTCTACCTGGTGCGGTTGACCTCTCTCGACGGAAATTGGGAGCTGAACCCTGAGCCCGTCATCACGCACATGCTCGAGACGTGGTGCGTCTCTGTATCTTCCATTCCAGCCGCACCAGGACAACCAGACGAAGCGGAAGGGGCAAACGCGCTGTCTTTCAGAATGTACTCTGGCGGCGACGACTCAAAGCTGCGCTTCAGGACTTGCAGTTGGAACGAAGGAAGCCTTGCCGAATCTCTGCCACCGCTGGAATCGAGAGGCCATGATGCTGGAGTTACGGCAATCCTGCCTCTACTGCAGCAGGATGATGGCCATGAGTTGGTTGTCACGGGAAGCTATGACGAGCACATCAGACTGTTCTCGGTCCCGCCCTTTGGCAGGCCGCAGGCTCTCGCCGAGAGCAGCCTGGGTGGAGGGGTATGGCGATTGAAGCTGATCGATATGAACACATCGCCTGACCAAGAGTGCAATTGGCGGGTGAGAATCCTCGCGTCCTGCATGCACGCTGGTGCTCGGGTTGTTGAACTGCGAAAGACGGCAGATGGCGAGTATCAATTCTGTGTGCTTGCCCGCTTCGAGGAGCATAAGAGCATGAATTACGGAAGCGATTTCCAGCCAGGGTGGAAGGACAAGCTGGTGGTTGTGTCAACGAGTTTTTATGACAAGCTGCTGTGTCTGTGGGAATACCAGATGTGAGTTTGGCTAATATATAAACAAAATCTGAGGTTGGGGTTGCGGATTGGGGTGGTCAGCCCATCGTTGGCAGAATCAGATTCTCTTGAGTCTTGACATGAACAAAAGCTGTGGATGAGATGCACCGAAGACCGAGACAAAGGGACGGACCCCTGACCGAGGTGTGACGCAACTCGTTGACCGCCTTCCTCATTAAGACACTCGCAAGGTTCAGGCTGCCCCGCGCTAGTCTGAAAGGAGACCAGATGCAGTTCGCGCCTGGGTGCGCGTGGAGCCTGGCACGCCCAAGCTGCTGGGTGGGGACCGACTTTACTTGGTAATAATTGCCAAAGACCGACTGTCCGTTGACTCGATCCAGAAACGGCATGACAACTGGCAGTCACAAACACTGCAAAACACCTCCCAGCCAGCAAAGTATCACCACGGGGCAAACGTGCACTCCTTTACACAACCGGCTTTCTTTTAGCACTTAAGTCGGGCTAGCATTACCTGGCAACTCTTCCGCAAGCTCCCTTCATCCTCTGTTTGATCATTGCCTCTGCTTCTCGTCAGTGCCCCCGCCGTGCGATCCCCGACAAACGCCCCAATCCTATGATTTGCGCCTGAGTGTATTGCTGCACTCCGGTGGCCACCCCTCCGTGCCGACCGCGCGGTCTTTTGGCACTTCGACTTCCACGAGCGCAGGCCATTCGAGACCGACGTGACTATGGCGACAGCACCGTTGAACGGGGCAGCTGGGGCTGCCACCGGTGATGGCGGTGTGGCCATCCTCGCGAAAATCCACGAAGCCCTCAAGGTCGTTCACAGCCCATACTCGCCCAACCAGGCCCGGCAGGAGGCCCAGGCCTTTCTCGAAGACGTGAAGACCCTCCCCGAAGCACCCTCGCATGGGTTCAACCTCGCATTCAATAAACCCCAAGAGCCCATCGTTCGCCACTACGGCCTGTCGCTCCTCGAGCACGCGGTGAAACACAAATGGGAGGAATACGCCCCCGAACACCGAGAATATCTGCGTTCATGGGTTCTCCAGCTGGCCGAGACCGTGTCCGCTGAGGACCCGTCGTATCTGAGAAATAAGATCGCCCAACTCTGGGTTGAGGTGGCTAAGCGGTCGTGGGTCGCCAGCTGGATGGACATGGACCATCTGCTGGTTCGTCTCTGGCGAAACTCGGACTCGCTTGTGCACAAGCAGTTTGTTCTCCAGATCCTCGAGACCCTGTCTGACGAGATCTTCAACGGAGACGACGCCATTGTCGCTCTCCGCGAGGGCGCGTTGAGTAAGGCATGCGTCGAGATTTTCACCCCGGCTGCTATCCTGAGCGAGGCATTTCCCAATCGCCAATCCGCTCCTGACGTGCGGTGCGACGGCGATGGCTGGCTTAGTAGAGTAACTCAACTCATCAGCGAGTGCCTCGGCGGCGGGGCCGAGCAGAACGAAGACGTCGCGGCCTGCGCTGTCAAGGCACTCAACGTACTCAACTCGGTCGTCCCCTGGGCAATCCCGAAGGCATTGACTGCTGTTGGCTCCCGCCCCGTCATGTGCAGCTGTCTCGCGACCCCAATTGTCCCAGTGCAAAAGGTTTGGTTGATCCCCGTCGAGCCTGTCCAACGTTTCTTGGTGTTGACTGTCGGAAGGCCGCCCTAGAGTCCCTGCATTCTCTCTACACCCGCTCGAGCTTTACAGAAGAAGAATTTGTCGACCTGGTGGTGCCCATGTACGGCGAAGTTACGGTCGACCTCTTCCGACGGCTCTTTGAGTGGTCCACCGTGGACGCCGAGGATATCGACGACGACAAGTACCAGTTTTCCAAGAAGTTTTCAGAGGTAAGGAGGTTATGCTGGAACTCTGGTTCATAAGCAAATGGTTACTGACAGACGCAGATGCTCTGCTCCCTTGGCAACTATCTGGACAGAAAGTTTGGCGCCATCCCCCACCAGACCAACGTACAAGGCTTCCTTGAGCTTCTGATGCATGTGGCACAGAGCCAAAGCCTCGTAGTTTCCATTCCGATCCTTCTGACTTGGACGCGCATCCTGTCTCACCGCTCACTCGGCCCAGCGGCCGCCGAGATGCCCTTCATCGTTAATCTCCTGGAGCTGTGCAGCGGCCGCTTGATTCGATATGAGAGCTTCCCCGAGGACACGACAGATCCCGTCTACGTTCTACTTGTTGAGGATACAGACACGATCCCTGAACGGCACGCTTTCCTCGGCAACTACCGGCGGTACTGCTGTTCAATCATTGAGAGCATTGTTCACCTCAAAATGTCCGACGCGTTCTCGCACATTTTGGGGAGAGCGGAAGTTGCTCTGAACACTCTATATGACGGACAGCCTCCTCTCAACCGTGAGCCCAAATGTTGGAATCTCTAGGTGGGCGGAATCCGATGAACTGACGTGTTTCTATTTCAGCTGCCAACTACTCCAAGGTCTCGCTGCCCGTGTTGACGGTTGACGCTCATGCGACGGTCATCGAGGCTGCTCTCAAGGGCTATGACAAGTGGAGAACGTCGCGCAACCGGACTCCAGAGGAGGTATGTTCGCCGTTCTAGCGAGTGGGATTCGGATGCTGACACTGGTACAGAAAGAGCAAGCAGCAGCCGTTGAGAAATACTTTGAGAAATGGTGCGGCCAGCTCCTAGAGATGAAGTTTGAAGTCAGTCCCACCAATCCCTTTTCCTCATCTGTCCTATTCTAACCATGGCCCAGGACCCTCTGATTCGCAAGCGGATACTTCAACTTCTCGTGACGTTCTCAACTCGGGCGCTCGATTCGAACCCTGCCATCATGCTTCGGGTGCTTGAGCACATCCTGATGACATGGCCAGCTCTGCAACCAGAACACCGGCTCTTCAACGATGCAATTCGGGATCTTCAGACTGAGAGCATGGTCGAACTGCAACGGCTTGCCTCGAAGATGCCCGATCCCCTGCTTGTAAGCCGTGTGCGGGTTGTGCTGCAACTCTTCTTCAAGCTAATCACGGCGAACAGGACGTGTATGACCAATTAGAAGCCAAGGTTCAGGAGATGATTGCTTCGGGAACTCTCGACGAGAAGCGCCAAGTGGCGTACCAGAGCTTCTTGTTCATCATCATGTAAGTCAAGCTCTGGAAAGGGGCGAGTCTGGCGTTTTCGAGATAGAGTACTCACCATTTCCAGTCACCGGGCGACTCGTATTGACCAGGCCGTGCGCCTCTCGAAACTCACTGCTTTCATTGAGCCGGTGAAGAACCAGTGGAAAAACGAAGGCCTGAAACAAGCACTGGGGTCGTACAGTGGATTCTGCGAGCTGATGGGCCTGGATAAGGTACAAAAGTACCTGACGCAGCGCCGTGTCCATGAGATCTCCGACTGGGGCTCGACGGAACTGGATGCCGAAGGGCTCGCGCTGCAGGCTGAGCTGGAACAGAGACAATCGGTATGTGGATTCATGCCGACATCAAATTGCTTATTTGTTCTAACCCAAAACCAGGCCCTGCCGCTTCGGATGACCAAGTCCTTCCTGACGTACTCGGTGGAGAGGATAGAGAAGAATTCGGCCCCTTACCAGGCGTCCTGCACGCTCTGGCAGGACGGGTTCCAACTGATTCTCCCCGAGCTTCTCAAGTTCTTGAGGTTAGTAGTATTCTGGCCCCTGGGAAGTCAGATTTGAGGCTGACTTGAGTTCTAGCTTTGCCCACACGTCCCACAACCCAGCCAACTGGAGCTTGCTTCCAGCAGAGATGAAGTCAGTAGTGGGTCGCCTCCTGTCTGACCGGTTCTGGCAAGCCGGTATCTCGGAAGGAAGCAAGGACGACTTCTATGCCAGAGTCCTTGGGAAGAAGAACACGCTGGAAGGGCTCGCATCCACCATCCGCGGGACTGTGCGGTTCGTCCGGGAGACATGCTACGCCATCATCTACTGCATGACGCGGCTCGACATGCAGTTCTATGGCTTCTTGGAGCTGCCAGGGCCCTTGGCGAACGCTCTGTTTTCCGACTCCATCTACCTCTCATCCCACCAGGTCATCAACCTCCTCACCTTGGTGAGGTTCTTGGTCGACAACTGCCCCATGGAGTTGCGCGCACATTTCGTGCCCCCTATCTTGGCGACCTGCTTCGAGCAGATGGATGCCAAGATCAGCTCGGAGTGGGAGAAACTCGGACAAAGGGAGGCGGTCCAAGCCGCAGGAGATGAGCTGACGGAGGAGATGAAGGCCGAGAGCATCCTGAGGCAGCTCACCTACTCGGCCGTTCTCATGGTTGCCGACGTCCTTGACCCCGCCCGAGTCGGTAAGTACCTGTTCTGCAGCCCGACGACTGCCTCCGCAACACACACTGACGGGAAAACAGCTCCTTCGGCATCAGACGAGGTTGAGGAGGAAGCAGCGAGCTCGAAATACCCGCCGCTCCGCAAGTTCTGCTTGATGAACCCGGCCATCGCCGTCCCGCTGCTAGTCTTCTGCAACCACGCGATCCGGATGCACGACGGCAGATGCTGCGGCGTGGTGCTGCGGGTCTTCCGCTCGATAGTGCCGGAGTTCAGCCCTTCAGATCTCTCCAAGGCCGCGAAAGACCCGGGACATACGGCGCCGCTTGAGGATTTCCCGATTCCGGAAGATACCGCCAGAGAAATCAGGGAGTTCATTTCCACAGACGTGTTGAAAGCAGCCATTTCCTCGCTGCACGACCCCTATTTCGTCGATTCCCAGAGGGACTTGGGCGCCCTGATCGCCTCCATTCTGGTGTACTACTCGCCTTTGACACCCACCCCTCGGAGCATTCTTGTTTCGTTGCCAAATATCAAGGAAGAGGATGTCGACAAGACCATCAAGAACCTCTCTCAACCGGGCATGCATTCTCGGCAGCAACGAGCCCTTGTCCTCGAGCTTCTCGAGGACCTGAAGGGCGTCAGCATATCGGAGATGGGCAAGCTGACCAAGGGGCCGGGGGCCTCAGTAGGGTCGTCTCGCAGCGGCAGGAAGTCTACGAGGAGCAAGATGGTTCAGGAATTCATGACGCCAAACCCCGGACCGGGGACAGGCGGGGCGTCGGGTGCGGGCGACTCGACCGGACGCAACAAGACTCCCGACTTGGAGGGGGTGGCGGGAATGTTCAACGAAGTCGGCTAGAGGCCTCGAGGCGGACAGGAGAAACGATGCGGAAGACGGACGCGCTCGCGGCGGCGCTCAGATACGCTGTGGCAGCGGCGTCGTATCCTTGTACAACAACCGTACTCTGCATCGTTTGGTTTTCGGTCACGCTGCGGGGGGACAGGCTTCTGCTCAGATGGGTGAGCGCAATGCATCTAGCGGTTTTTGTTTGTTTTTGTGTTTCATCGTTTTCATCAGCGTCGGAGGGTTTGGGGACGATATACCGCAGCCAAAGTCTCTGGCGAGACAAACCCGTTGGAATGAATGCCTTGCGTATGCTATTCATAGAGAAACAAAGTTTTGAAATACCCTCTGACTGGTCCCTTGGGAGGTCCCAGACCAGGGCTGGCATTGATATCTACGCACAGTATTCTGTACCTGGTGGCTGTGCTGCTTCTGGTCTGTCTCGGGTGATGCTAGTCCGTTTCTGATGGGCTCGTTGGCAGAGGCTGAAACTCGCCAGGTCGTTTTCCATTTTCGTCCCACTGCCTCGGACCAGGCCAGTCGATCAATTGTTGCGCAGCGATGCCGAGGCCTGTCCTTGGTGGCGACACCCCTTGTCTGTCACCCCTCATTCCCAAGCACGACCCTGTCGCTGCAAGAGGGATGCGCCAAGCAAAGTCTGGGGTAGGCGAGGGGGTGCCGACCTCTTAGCTCAAGTCATCGGCTGGGTCCAGCTTGGCGAGGTGTCAAGCGACGCGATGGGAGAGAGACTTGGTCTGTGTGGCTCATGATCTGGATTCTCAAGTTCTCCCGTCACTTCTGTGGGCTCGTGAGTTGCTGCTCTTCACAAACCATCCCCAAGTGGTGAACAGAGAGAGGGGTTGTGACCGGGATAAACCGCCTGCAGCCACCACACACACTCTCACCCAGACTCAGAGCATCTCTTACACCGAGGCTGCCACACGGCGCGTCTCGACCTCTGGCCTGTCGACCTCGGCTTCTCTTCGTTTCCGTCTGCGAAACCTTACCAGGAACGGCGACGCAACAAGCCTTCCCGCCAAGTCACATACACGTTTCATGCCGGCAGATGCACGTCGGGAGGACCACTGACGCAGAAACCCTGGTTGCACGCCCACTTAGACGGTTCTATGATCTCCTTTAACCTGCAGATCCCGAGACTCCAACTATATACGACTAGAGCTGGCGGGGTGCTGGGGCCTTCTTTCTTTCGATAACCCGCCCCATTTTGTCAACGGTGCCAACGGCTCCTCCACTACCTACCCCAAGGGATTATCCATAAGACTCCGCCATGGTGTACTGCGGAAAGCCCTCCAAGGGCTGCCAGATGTGCCGGACACGTCGAATCAAGGTGTGTTGACAGACTAGAACTAAGGAACATGTAACCCTCATCGAGGAGAATACACTAACAACATTCCCCTAGTGCGACGAGACCAAGCCAACATGCAACCAATGCGCCAAAGCACGGCGCCAGTGCCCGGGCTACAAAGACGAGTTTGACCTCGTCCTCCGCAACGAGAACCTCGCGGCCAAGCGCCGGGCCTTGAAGCTCAGCACGCCCCGACGCAAGAACAGCGCCGCCGCCGCCACTACCACCGCCAGCAGCAGCAGCAGCAGCAGCAACCGCGCAAGCATCGCAAAGAAATCCTCCCAATCATCCCTCATCTCAGCCTCATCTTCCTCACCCTCATCAGCATCCTCCTCTTCATCCTCCTCCTCCTCCTCCTCCTCCTCCTCCTCCTCCTCCTCCTCCTCCTCCTCCTCCTCCTCCACCTCCTCTCTATCCCCAACGCCAACCACCCCGACCTCCCGCATCAGCACCACCTCCCCACCCCCTTTCATCATCGACACCTACAACAACAAAACCAACACCCAACAACCAACCCTCTCCCCAACCCCGCTGCACATCCCCCCCGAAACCCTCGCCCCCTGCCACTTCGTAGCCAACTTCGTCCTCGTCCCCCGCCAGGACGGCACGCGCGGCTTCCTCGAGTATCTCCTCCCGCTCATGCAGGAGCACCCGGGCGAGGGGGCTACTGACCTGAGTCATCTGCGGCATGCATTTAATGCGTGTGCGCTGGCGTCGTTGGGGAATCGGAATGGGCCTGGGTTTGGAGGTTCTTTTCCTGTGGGAGGGCTAGGGGGAGGAGGGAAAGGGGGAGGGGGTGGTTTTGGTGGGGTTGGTGTTGGTGTCGGTGTGGGTGCCGGGGGGTGTTTGGGGAAGGCGTTTGGTGAGTATAGCAAGGCGTTGAGGGCGACGCAGGCTGCGCTGGTGGATCCGGTGAGGTGGAGGAGTGATGGGGTACTGGCGGCGGTTTTGTTGTTGGGGATGTTTGAGGTGAGTTTTCCCCTCTCTCTCCCACCTTTTCTTTTTGGTCGTAAGCCAGGAGGACGCCCCGGCTGATGAGATCAGAACATCACGGCCAAGCAGCTGGGGAGTTTGGCGTGGGGATCGCATGTCGAGGGGGCGATACAGCTGGTCAAGGCCCGCGGGAGGAGCCAGTTGCGGACCAAGTTGGGGGTACAGTTGTTCGTTGCTGTGAGGACGCAGCTGGTGAGTGCTTTGGACCCGGTGATCTGGCCTGGCGATTGGTATATGTGTACTGACCTTCTAGATCATCCACACACTCGCGTCTGGCACCGCCCCGCCCCTGGGTGCAGACTGGTGGATTGACGATGCCGTAGTCGACTCGACAGCCGCCGAGTGCCAACGCCTCAGCCTCAGGGCAGGGGAACTGCGCGCCGAGATCACCCGTGTCATGGCCACGGCGGTACGCACACCGGAGAACATCCAACTCGTCCAGAATCTGATGCGCCGCGCACAGGATCTGGACGAGCAGCTTGCGGCGTGGATGGACGCCGTGCCCGAGGCCTGGCAGTTCCGGACTCTGTGCTGGCAGGCTCACAACGTCGCCGTCCCGGGCGGTGGCAGCGATTACTCCAAGGCGGAGGTATTCCCGGGCCGGGTGGACGTGTACAGCGACTTCTGGGTGGCGGCCGTGTGGAACCAGGCCCGGACGACGAGGCTGATCCTCATGTCTGTCGCCGTCCGTTGCGCTGCGTGGGGGTGTTCACCCGTGGATTACCGGACCACTCCCGAGTACGCGACCGCGGTGAGGGTGTGTGGGGATACCATCACCGACATTGTGGCGTCGATCCCCTACCATTTTGGGTGGCATACCAAGAGGGCCGACCTCTTTGACGAGTCGACGAGTTTTGCCTGCGGCGACGAGTACGGGATTAAAGGGCTGGCCGGTTACTTCCTCAGCTGGCCTCTCGCGTGCGTGTTGACTCAGGATTATACGACTGATGCGCGTATGTTCTCCTCTCTCTTTTCCCCTACCCACGCGCGGAAGACTGACAACGGTTGCTCCAGAACGAGCCTACACCAAGGGCAGACTCAAGCACATCGGGGACGAGATGGGGATAAAATACGCCCATATCCTATCGCAGGTAAATTCCATCCTACTCGCCCGAGACGATGGCCTTTTACTCACCAGCCCATCAGCTCCAAGTCCGCGTCCCGTCAATGCTCATCCGCTCCGACGGCCTGGTTGCCAACCCATACCCCATGGCTTACAACTTTGAGAAGCTGCTGTCGTCAGCCCGACAGGCTTCTCCGATACCGACAGGGTACTCTCTCAACCATCTGTCGAGACAGGAAGAGATTTCGTCCGCGCAGCCCCCCCAACAAAGTCAAGGCGGGCGAGTTGGAGCGTCGGGGGAGGCAACACAGCTTGTGATGCAAAAGTGGACGTTTGTATGAAACGGGCGGGTGCGCCTGTTGGTTTTTATTCGTTCTGACGTGTAACGTCGGACTGGTTTGGTGTTCAATACCCTGCTTGATTTGTTTATTGGACAGACATGTTCCTCCGTGAAATTGGTGTCTTCACCGTACTGCGAACCGACGCGTATGTACTGTCCAAATGGGAAGAAAAAAAAGTTACTGGATTCAGCTGGCAGCCTTCCGGAATCCAGGGTCGTCTCATCAACAACGAAACTCTCTACCACATCGCTGCATCCCCCAAAACCCGGACTGTCGACTAGCGTCGGTTTTTCTCCCCAGGCTTTGGCTTGGCCGGGAAGCTCCTACGGCCATGGTTAGCCCCATGTTGGGTCTCGGTTTGCATAAATAAGAATAAGTGGACATACCTCTGCCGTTTCACGCCGTTTTCCTGCTCGTCGGTACCCGTAGTGGTCCCCAGCTCCCACGCCTTGACGAACCAGCTCTGCGTCCTGTCGAGGTACGACTCGTTCTCGATGTTCTTCACGTTGACGCGCATGCCGTCCTTGGTAAAGACGACATTTTTGCCCATCTGCTTTTGAGCTTGCGTCTGGATCTTGACCATGGACAGGTAGATGTGGTAGCCGACCCAGGCGAGGCCGCCCAAGAAGATGAGGGTGATGATCAAGGGCAGGAGTTGCCTGGATGTGCATAACAAGGTTAGTCAGACGGGAACGGGATGAGTGAGAAGTATATATTTCTGCTGACCTTATCGTCGACGGCGGCGGCGGCTGCGGCTTTTGCTTGCCCCAAGCCATGGTTGATGTGGCGTAGCTGTTGGTCGGTGGAGGAGGTTGTGAGTTGCGAGTTGTGAGTTGTGTGTGACACGAGAGGCGGGGTTGAGCTACGCGTCTTAGTAGAGTCTCAAACTCTGATTACATGCGAATCTTTGACGACCTGTGTGCACCACAGAAGATGGTTTGCGCAAACTCGGAATGGACGGGAGCAGAAGAGACGAAAGTGGAACTCGAGTTTCCCTGGGCGATCTTAAATGTATGGATTCGGAAGGAACACACAAAGGGATGCCGAGTCGTTGGCGCAGGCCAAGATTCTAAAACCAGGAGCTGAAATCGGGTCGTTTCTGAGGATGGCAACGGTGCGGCGCGAAACCAACGTCGCCGCAGTCAAGTTTGGCCCGCCAGGAGGTGACTTTTTATTAACGACGTTGAGGAGTCAAGCAGAGGTTGTTAATTGTTTCATCGAAGACCGCCAGCAACAGAGCCACGGACAACCTTCGCTGATTAAGTACCACCCCAGGGGGTGGCGGCCTCAACTGTCGCCGAAACCCGTCCCAGTTAGTAGTTGATTGCGAAGATCAGCTCGGGGTTGCATGTGCCGAATTGAGCATCACTCGAACCGCCCCCATGACCTCCAGCTGGTGTCCATATTCTGTCTTTCATGTATGAAAAGCACATTTTTATTTGTGTGTTGTAGCCTTGGAAATGTCGGACTCTACTTCTAGACCAGACTCGCATTGTCCTTGGCCATGTTGCAGAAGATTAAAATCGTCTTATGTGACCGTACCGCAAGATTACAAAGGTTCCATACGTATTTTTTGTGCTCGGCGGCAGCAATGCATCTATCGAGGCGTTGACTCAACGGAGTGTTTCGCGCACGCGCCATCCCAAGTACCTGGTACGGACCATCCCTCTGCCAAGCTTGCTCCAATCCACAGCCACGACTCCAGCCCCACAGTGCGAACCCGAGCTCTGTCATAGCAGCGTTGCCATGTTCTGAGTGCCTGCCGCTTCAGTCCGAGCAGCTGCTGATCAGGCCAGTCTGTCATCCCGCAGCGCTCCGCCAAAATTGCTAAGGACACGGCAACAGCTGTAACCCTTGCAACTCGACCCCAATCCAAGCTTGCTCCACAACCCGCCACACCCACCACCGACGACATAGGCCCAGCCCTTGTTGCCAGCTCTCTGTCTCCAACATCGGGTCCGGTCGCTCGCACTGTCACGCTGCCACGCTACCGCATCGCCAACAAGCAGAGCACATCAAACCTCTTCCGACCACCCCACCCTCGCGCTGGTGTTGACGCTGCATCGCCCTCACATCGCCTCATCTTTGACTCGCGCTGCCGCAGCGTCGCACGGCCGAGCCCACCATGTCGGCTCCCCACGAAGGCTACGGGCAGTATCCGCCCCAGCAACACGCAGAGCAGCCCCCGTATCCCGACCAAGGTTATGCGAACCCCGCCGATGCCGCATCCCCAGCTGCCGGCGCCCACCCTGCGGACCATGGCAAGAAAAAGAAGAGAGCGTATGCCGCTGGCGCCTTCGACGTCGCCGCGGGGGCCAACGCCGCAGTAGGCGGCCAGCAGCAAGGGGGCGGCCAGTTTGGCGCGCCCGCGCCGGCGTATGGGGGATATCCACAACCAGAGGTTCAGCCCGCTGCCTACGGTGCTGCGCAACAGCCGTATGGGATGGCTCAGCCCGCTGCTCCTGTCGCTGGTTACCAGGCCCCGGAGCCGTACTACCCCTCGGCCGGAGCTCCCCCCGCTCCTGGTGGCGTCGCGGGGCTTTCCGCCGGCATGTCGGCGATGAACCTAGGACCCGGAGCGCAACAACAGCCCCAGCAGCTCCCCCCTCAAGCGAGACCTGGTCCTCTGAACCAACTCTATCCGACCGATCTCCTCAACCAGCCCTTCAATGTCTCCGAGTTGGACCTCCCGCCACCACCCATTATCTTGCCTCCGAATGTAGGACTCCCTCCCCCGTCCCCAACGCCATTCTTGCCGTTTCACCTTCTGACCTCTTGCCACAGTCCAGTGTCACCCCTTCTCCCGACGCGAACTGCCTCCCCAAGTATGTGCGATCGACCGTCAACGCCATTCCTACAACGCACTCGCTGCTCAAGAAGAGCAAGCTGCCATTGGCCCTTGTCATCCAACCCTATGCGGCCCTCCATGACTTGGACGACCCTGTTCCCGTTGTCCAGGATCAGGTCATCTCACGTTGCCGGAGATGCAGATCTTACATCAACCCCTTCGTCACCTTCCTGGACCACGGCCACCGATGGCGCTGCAACATGTGCAACCTCACCAACGACGTGCCACAAGCTTTCGACTGGGACGCCGCGGCTCAGAAGACGGTTGACCGGTGGCAACGGCACGAACTGAACCATGCCGTTGTCGAATTTGTTGCCCCGCAGGAGTACATGGTTCGGCCTCCGCAGCCGCTGGTGTACCTCTTCCTGTTTGATGTCAGCTATGCCGCCGTTTCGACTGGCCTCCTCGCGACCAGCGCCCGCACGATTCTCGACAGCCTCAACAGGATTCCGAACGCCGACCGGCGCACCAGGCTCGGATTCATCGCTGTGGACTCGAGCCTGCACTACTTCTCAGTCCCCAAGGACACCGACGAGAATGGCGACACGAGCATGCTCGTGGTCAGTGACTTGGAGGAGCCTTTCCTTCCGGTGCCCCAGGAACTGCTCGTCCCCCTGACCGAGTGCCGGAACAACATCGAGAACTTCCTCACCAAGCTCCCCGAGATGTTCGCCAACAACCAGAACAATGGGTCTTGCATGGGCTCCGCTCTCAGGGCCGGACACAAGCTCATCTCCCCCCTCGGTGGCAAGATTGTTGTTCTCAGCGCATCCCTGCCCAATGTGGGCTACGGGAAGCTCGAGATGCGGGAGGACAAGAAGCTGCTGGGCACGTCCAAGGAGAGCGGCCTGCTCCAGACCGCAAGCAGTTTCTACAAGAGCTTCGCAGTGGAGTGCTCCAAGAACCAGGTCTCGATCGACATGTTCCTCTTCTCGTCTCAGTACCAAGATGTGGCATCGTTGAGCAACCTTCCCAGGTACACTGGTGGTCAGACTTGGTTTTATCCGGGGTGGAACGCCGGCCGCCCGGAGGATGCCATCAAGTTTGCGTCTGAGTTCAGCGACTTCCTCTCCTCCGAGATCGGCCTGGAGGCCGTCCTGCGTGTCCGCGCGACGACGGGCCTGCGCATGAGCACATTCTACGGCAACTTCTTCAACCGGAGTTCCGACCTGTGTGCCTTCCCCGCCTTCCCTCGCGACCAATGCTATGTGGTCGAGGTGGCGATTGACGAGAACTTGACCAAGAACGTCGTCTGCTTGCAGACGGCCGTGCTTCACACGACATGCAACGGCGAGCGCCGCATCCGCGTCATGACGCTCGCCTTGCCAACCACCACCAACCTCGCCGACGTCTATGCCTCGGCTGACCAGTGTGCCATCACCACTTACTACAGCCACAAGGCCGTGGAACGGGCGCTCAGCAACGGACTTGATTCCGCCAGGGACCTGCTGCAAAGCAAGGTTACCGAGCTACTGCAGACGTTTAGGAAGGAGCTGGCCGGCGGCAGCATGGGCGGGGGCCTGCAGTTCCCGTCCAACCTCCGTGGCCTTCCGGCTCTGTTCCTGGGCTTGATCAAGAACGTGGGCTTGAGGAGGTCAGCCCAGATCCCGTCGGATCTCCGATCGGCAGCCCTGTGCATGCTCTCGACGCTCCCGCTGCCGCTCTTGATGCAGTACATCTACCCCCGGCTGTACTCGCTCCACGACATGCCCGACAACGCGGGCTACCCCGACCCGGAGACGAGCCAGATCGTGCTCCCGCCGCCGCTGAACCTGTCGTCGGAGCGGTTCGTGCCCTATGGCCTGTACCTCATCGACGACGGCCAGACGCAGTTCCTGTGGGTCGGCCGCGACGCCGTGCCGCAGCTGCTCGTGGACGTGTTTGGCGTGGCGGACCGCGCGCAGCTGCGCGTCGGCAAGGGCGCGCTGCCGGAGCTGGACAACGACTTCAACGAGCGCGTGCGCGCCGTCATCCAGAAGAGCCGTGACCACAAGGCCAAGGGCGTCGGCAGTATCACCGTCCCGCACCTGTACATTGTTCGCGAAGACGGCGAGCCCAGCCTCAAGCTGTGGGCGCAGACGCTGCTGGTGGAGGATCGCGCGGATCAGGGCATGAGCTATCAGCAGTGGATGGGCATGCTGAGGGAGAAGGTCAGTGCTTGATCGTCAATCAAAGTGGTCTCTCTCCTTGGGATTCCGATGATGCTGACTGACGGCCCCCGCGGGCAGGTTGTTCAATGATGGATGGACATGTTTGGTGGGCGGGGGGATGAGTGCTGTGTGGGCGGGCGGGTTTGTGGTTGACGCAACGCATGGGTAATGCTTGGCTTGTGGTGGATAGATACTACAGAGGTCTGACAGACGAGAGAGGAATTATATTTGTTGGTCCAATCATTTTCTGGCGTTGTGATTGATGGTTACCGTCGCGGCAAAGGTATCTTCAGCCTTGCGCATGGTCACTGCTGTGCATGCCCACACAGACCGACCCATCACATCCTCTGTCCTTCCTCGTGCTTATTACCGGGTATCCGTGAAACAGGCCCCGGCCAAGGTGATGATGAAGCCCACCCAGCAGGAGGCCAAATCATTCGAAAACGCCATGGGGATCGTCACCACCAACAAAACCGCCCGGCCGGCCGTCTCCCACCCGGCCTTGCGCTTACATACATACATACAACCAAAACCCACAGATTAACGTTATACTGTGCACAGGGCCGGCCGGGCCTTGCTTCACCTGTCGTGTCGTGTCGCCCAGAATAGCAACAAAACGGCCGGCTGGCCCCACCAGGCCGCCTTTTCTGGCCGGCCGGTCCCTGAAAAGGAGGGCCGGTCCCCGTCGCATATGTATGAGCATGCGGAATACATCTGCAGGGCAGAGATGCAGGGTGTGGGTTTGACTTTGCGGCTCTTTGGATTCCCGATGCAAGATACAAGGGTTTGAACTACGGAGTACTTGTTGTTGGGGTTGGAGGTCGTGTCTGTCTGTCTGCGTGCGCGCATCGCCCGCTCGCCCGCTCGAGGAACGGGGTGAATGGCGACGGGGGTTTGGTTCTGGCTTGGGGGTCTGGATCTGGGTGTGCTCAAGCATATTCACAACTGTAACCTGTGCTTTGTACCTGACCTCTCTGTCTGTGATTATTGCCTGTCTTATGGCCCCCCAAGTAATTGAAATCATGGCGAGTTGGAACTTGGGAGGCAGTGCAATTCGACCAGCCAGTTAGTGACGGCTTTTGCGCCTTAGGCAAGGGGCACATGCTTGATTGGTTCCGTTCCCACCTGTGAAACCAAACCGAACATCCTCCTTCCGCTCGCGACCTAAGAAAGAAATGGGAGAAGGTCTGTGGTTTCTGTTTCTGGGTCTGGTTGGGTTGGAGGTCTGGGACGGAGTGGGCCGGGCAGGGCACATGGAGCGAAGCCGGGGCCGGGGACATTCTGGTCTGTGTCGTTTGGGCGTCGTGGTCGCGGCCATGAAACAGTGGCCTGCCCAGCCATTGGCGATTTCAGGTTTGAGACAGGCGCCGAAGGGCAGAGAGGGCGGGCGGGTCCCGCTTGTGCCGCGCCAGAGCAATGGTGGGGGAAAGGGGGGCGGGGACACTCCCATTTGGTTCGTACTCGGGCGCCTAATTTGAAGTGACTCGTTGGGTCGTTTGCAATTGGGGGGGAGACGTATCATGCAGGTCCTTTTTGCACCTCTGCTTGGTGGGACGGATTTAGCATGGTTGGGGCATGCAGTGTGATCAGTGTGACGATGGTGATGGGTGACGGTAATGGACATCGAACTTATGCTCACAACCACTCGTCACCACTCGTCGGCGGCGGCGGGGCAGGCGAGGGCAGAGGCAGGAGAAACGTGACGGGGACGGGGGAATCCGGTTTGGGGAAAGACTTCAGACTTCATTCAGGGCCCCAACTCGGGCGACGACATCACGGCATGCCTCGCCGTTTGATTGTTTTAAGCGCCTAACAATCCGGTTGGTAGATACCACTACCGTGAGGATGGTGGCGGGCAGGTCTGTTGAATCAGGTGCCCGATTTCGAACACTCGGTTGGTGCTTCCACGGACGGCAACCAGCAATCATCGGTCAGCTAGCCGACGCTATCTCGGCCTCGTTCCAGGTAAAATGTCGAAAATAAAAAAAGAGACCGAAAAGTGCCGGCTCCGCTCTGACCAACGTTCACATCCAGTGCACGTCTCATCAAAGGCTTCGGAGTGCGGCCAGTACGGAGTACGGAATAGCTGCAGCCCCACTGCGACCTGGCGTTTTGACTTTTTGTGTGAGTGAGTGGAACGCGGTCTCGAGAGAGGAAGAGGCGGAAGTGGCCTGGGCTGCCCGCCATGACAGGAAGTGCCCAACACCAACATCCTGACGGACCCACCCGAACCCCTGTCCCTTGTCACTCCATCTCCCCCGCCAGTGAGGGGCCAGATCCAGGGATGGGGCCGCCAAGCTCACCTTCTCTCTCTCTTCTACAACACAACCTCCCTTCTTCCCCTTGATTAACATCCTGAGCTTTGGTCGTCTCAGCTCGCCACCGCCCTCGAGATATCGGTGCTGTCTTTTTGCGCAAAGTCCTTGCTTTGCGTCTGCCGTCGACGTTAAACTCGGAGCTCGCGCCCAGGCCATCCGTTCATTTTTCGTCGTTTCGCCAGGTACCCTGCGCCAACCCACACTCCCCTGCCTCCAGCATTCAGGTCCAATCCAGCCCAAGAAGCGGGGCAGCCTCCCCTCTGTCGCTCACCGTGCTGTCGCAAGACCGCCCTCACTCCAACAACACAACAACAACAACATCAATCTCTCCACGAGAAATCCGCCCCGCTTGTCCGACCTCTCTCGAGGAAGGCACCAAGGTACGTGTGTGTGCGTGTGCTTGTGCGCGCATTCCTCCAAAGTCATCCTCGCCCAACCTTCAACGAGCACCCCTCCCGTCCCTCCCCGGAGCGCCCTGCGAAGCGATACAAGCACGGCAAAATAGCTTTCATTCGACCTGTCTCCCGCCGCAGTCGGCAGCCGGAGTGGGCACCCTGGAGAAGCCTCTGTCCGGACCGAGACAGCAGCTCCGGTTCCTAGCAGCGCAATGCGATCTGTCATCCGCCCGGCTGGCCAGGGGCTTGTTCGCGAAACCCCCTGAGCTGGGACATGCGGGGACGCCGAGAGATGCAGACGAAGCGTCTGATCGCCAGCTCCCGTCATCCCACCTCGCATGCCGGCGGCCTCTGTCTGCGGGCTTCCTCTGGGGCTGCTCACTCTGGCCCGTTCGATTGGAGCTTCTAGAAGCGTGTCACGCCTGGGAAGCTGCAAGCTTGCATTTGACACTTGATCGTCGCCCTCCAGCGCCTGTGCTGCTGCGAGCACGTCCCGCTCCTCGCCATGTTGAAAGGTGCTCGACTCCTTGTAGTGGCTCCGTCCCTGCTCTCTTCCAAGGATTGCGGATGCCACTACCACGGGCTCAGCCGTAGCACATGATCGACATTCTGCCACATCTGGACTCTGCGTATTTTGTTGGCGGTTCGTGGTTGCTAACCTGCAATTGTTGCTTGCGACAGACAACAGCCACGATCCGAGCTCCCTACCACACGACGCCCACATTACTTACGTCGAACAAAGAACCAGCCAGTGGCTCACGGGGCTCCTTTTTACCACGCTTTGAGTGGAGAGCGGCATCCCCGGCGCCAATACAAAGAAAACTTTTAGCCTCAAGGGGAACGTGGGTTGGCTCGACACCGCGCCCTGATACGTGCCAGACAACACAAATAGCCCGCTTCTCCTTCCATCGCCCGACGCCACCTTTTGGTCCCGTCGCCCTGCGAAGCCCCGAAAGAACAGCTCCTCGAAAGACGCGCTCTCGGCAAGAACCTCGGCAGTCATGAGCAACGCACAGAACAAGGGGGGTGCGCGGAAGATCTCGTTCAATGTGAGCGAGCAGTATGACATCCAGGATGTCGTTGGCGAAGGGGCCTACGGAGTGGTGTGGTAAGTCCAGGTTCCTCGGCGCATTGGTTGGTTCGAGCCCGGGAGGGTCTGACAGTATCCAATAGCTCCGCCGTCCACAAGCCCTCCGGGCAGAAGGTCGCCATCAAAAAGATTACCCCCTTCGACCATTCCATGTTTTGCCTGCGGACACTGCGCGAGATGAAGCTGCTGAGGTACTTCAACCACGAGAACATCATCTCGATTCTCGACATCCAGAAGCCTCGGAGCTATGATACCTTTAACGAGGTTTACCTCATCCAAGAGCTCATGGAGACCGACATGCACCGCGTCATCCGCACACAGGAGCTCTCGGACGACCACTGCCAATACTTCATTTACCAGACGCTGCGCGCTCTCAAGGCGATGCACTCGGCGAACGTGCTTCACCGCGACTTGAAGCCGTCCAACCTGCTGCTTAACGCTAACTGCGATCTGAAAGTCTGCGACTTTGGCCTGGCGCGGTCGGCGGCGTCGCAGGAGGATAACTCGGGCTTCATGACGGAATATGTGGCCACCCGTTGGTACCGTGCTCCCGAGATCATGTTGACGTTTAAGGAGTACACCAAGGCGATCGATGTCTGGTCAGTAGGCTGCATTCTGGCTGAGATGCTCAGCGGCAAGCCCCTATTCCCAGGCAAGGACTGTACGTGACCCCCCCTAAGTCTACTGATTGTGCCTTCTCAATGTACTGACCGACAACTTTGGGTTTTAGACCACCATCAGCTCACGCTAATCCTGGACGTCCTGGGAACACCGACGATGGAGGACTACTACGGCATCAAGTCGCGCCGCGCGCGCGAGTACATCCGCTCGCTGCCCTTCAAGAAGAAGGTGCCCTTCCGCACGCTGTTCCCCAACACGTCGGACCTGGCCCTCGACCTGCTCGAAAAGCTCCTCGCCTTCAACCCCGTCAAGCGCATCACAGTCGAGGAGGCCCTCAAGCACCCCTACCTCGAGCCCTACCACGACCCGGATGACGAGCCCACCGCGCCCCCCATCCCGGAGGAGTTCTTTGACTTTGACAAGCACAAGGATAACCTCAGCAAGGAGCAGCTCAAGCAGCTGATCTACCAGGAGATTATGAGGTAGATGAGCGTGGTTGGCTATGGTGCGCGTGTGGACTCGAGAAGGAGAGGAGGGGAACGGTAGTTCTGGTCTTTTTTTTTTCGCTTTTGTCTGGGAAATTGTAGGAGAATAGAGATGATGAGCTGTTGGCCGGGTTGGTTGGTTGCTGGGTTGGGTGGGTGGGTGCATGTTGACTGCTGAGTTGGTATCTGAGGGCGGCCCTGGGTCTGTATAGCCTGGCGGGTTGGTGGGTGAGGTAGTAACGATACGTCTCATTTTATGAAATTCATTGGTTCTTTCAATCCGGTGGTCGCTCGAAGAGTGCTGTGACGACACATGAGAGCTGTGTCTGAAGTGCAACTTGGTTTGGGTATCTCCTGATTAAACTATTTGCGACTACCTGGTTCCCGTCGTCCCCCTTGGCGAGTTTTTGCCGTTTTGAGAATGAACTGCTCTTCCTCCATTGCGGGCTTTCCTGCCTTGCCGTCCCTCCTTAACCCTTAACTCCTCCGCCAGTTCCGATCATAAAGCCCATTTGTTTTTGTTTTTGGAGCAGAGATGCAACATGATGTCAACCAATCCATCCATCACTCAACCCGAACGCCAGCCATCCTATCCATTCCGTTCCTTTCCGTTCCGTTCCCCTTTCAGCCGTTATCGTTTGCCTTGGTATCAGCCATCACATTCATTCATTCGAACCCCCCCCCCCCCCTTCCTCCCCAAACGCCCCTTCCTCTCCTTGCGTTTACCGCCCCTCCCTCACCTTTAAAAAAACAAAGCACCCTGAGCAAGATAGGTAAGGTAGGCAGTTACCCCGGTCCTGAACCGGTCCTGTATCGCCAGCAAACCTCACTCACTCACTCACTCACTCACTAGGTAGGTAGGTAGGTACGTACTCTCACCCACCAATAACCCAAACCTCAACCCCCAACACACCAAACTTCTCCCCCTCGTCGCTCAGCGGCTCGTTGCCGAACGTCTGGCTGGTCGCGCTCACGCCCCGCTCCAGCGAGTCGTCTAGCCAGAGGCCGAACTTGCCGTCGCCTGCGCCCAGCGAGAGGAAGTGCGCCTCGCAGAGCATGTAGTACTCGTTGATGCCTGAGTAGGGGAAGGCTTTGAAGCGGATGGATTGGTGTTGTTGGTGTTTTTGGGAGGAGGGGGTCGAGGAGCGGGAGGGGGGGTTTGATGGTGGTGGTGATGTTGTTGTTATTTGTGGTTTTGTTGTTGTTGCTGAGGTGGAGATGGTGGTTGTGCGGAGGTTGGGGTGGGCGTCGTCGATTGCCGAGGGGGGTGGTGGGAGCGGGGAGAGGAGCGAGGCGCGCCAGAGGAAGCATTCGCCTGTGCCGAAGTATTTGGGTGCCGGGTGCGGGTGGTCTGAGAGGTATGCGCCGAAGAGCTAGGTGGTAGGTTTGGTTAGTGGTTGAGTCCGTAGAACTAAAGAAGGGCCTCCCTCAGAGAAGAACTTACACCACCCTCGCAGTCCTTCACGACCAGCACAAACCCCACCCGCTTCCCCTGGTACGCGGCGCACTTCTCGTACAGCGTCGCCAGGCTGGCGCCGTCCTGCTCCAGACTGTACACCAGCCGCCACTCGTCCACGATGCCCAGCCGCGCGGGCACCATGATGCGGATCTCCTCGGCAACAGGCGCCGTGAGCAGCCGCGCATCATGCTGTGTCTCCTCGGTGTACCCCGTCAGCTGCAGCGGCTCCAGCGGCGGCGGGCGCATCGGGGACGGGATGCGGTGTGGGTGGAGGAGGTGGGGCGGAGTGTAGACGCCGTCGAGGCCGTTCTTGTCGCCGTCGGGCTGAAAGGTACGTGCGTGTGGGAGGTTGGGCGGGGTCGACGTAGCCGGTGACGGCTCACTCGAGAAGCGGCGTTTGAGACCGCCCCAGAGGCTGGACACGGACGAAGTGAGGAAGGTGGACGAGCTGGGCGAGGGAGCGCCGCCTGGCGGGGTGACGGCGCCAGAGGAGGACGCGGGTGAGAAATCGAGCTCGGGGGAGTAGTCCCTCGTGTGGAGGTATTGGCCGTGATGGGTGTCGTAGAATGCCATTGTTGGGTTTTGTTTGCGTGGTGTTCCTGGGAAGTGGGATGGTCGTGCTCTGCGATCTCACACAGCTTGGATCAGGGATGGTCCTGTGTTTGGAGCTTTTGGCAGCGGCCGAGATGATCACTGGGCGATGCAGGTTGCAGGTGGCTTAGGACAATAGCCATCAATGTTGAACGTGTAATACTAAGTCAAGATCGACGTGTTCTGGTGGGACAGGGACCGCCATGGATTGGTTGTGGTGTTGTTACGAAGTTAACTTTCAGGTTGGCGGGGAGTTAGCTTCACTCCTTGCTGTGTCGTGTCGTGTCTGGGCCGCTGGGGATTCAGGCGAGAGGAACTGCCCGACACTGCGTCAGCCTTATACCACAGTGAACAACGCACTGTGGCGGAGCTTGGCCACGTAGCTGCTACACGGTAATACCTTGGCGCGCCACCGCCCAGGCCAGCATAAGCGGGCAGTTAGGTAACAGTTAGGTAACTGGTGGGGCAGAAAAGGTACAAGTACTTCAAGATTGGGTGCATGAAATGAGCCACACACTGCATGGCCCTGGGCGCGCGGCAGCTCTCCTCCGGACAGCCCGACTCGTGGCATTTTTTGCTGCCTCACGTGCAGAAAACCCAAGATTTTGTTGGACAGAGTTTTTTGTTCTTTCTATTCCGTGGCTTGGCTGAAGCGGGAGATGCCCTGCCAGACGCCTTCGGGCGTGGGCTGCTCGGCGCAGACCTCGGGCTCGTACCCGAACTGCTGGATCAAGTGATCACGGGTCGTCGGCCCAATAGTCGCAACAAAGGTGTTCTGGTCCGGCCGTTTTGGCTTGGCCTTGCCCGTGCTCTCGTCAAGGGCGCCCATGGCGCTCAACATGCTGTCACACCCGCTGGGAGAAAACACAACCACCCACCTCCTCGGCCGGCCCGAGGTGTCTTGAAGACGCCGCGCGAAGTCTTGTCTGAACGACTTCAGCTCCCCCGTGCCGTAGATGACCACCTCGTCCACACGCCATCCTGCCCCGATGAGAACCTTGGGGATAATGTCCCGCCGCTTCTCGCCCACCAGAAACAGCAACGGGGGCTTGACCTCGCGGTCCTTGTACCACTCCCCGTAGTGCTCGAGGATGAACGGGGCGAGCTTCTCCCCGATGCCCGTGTGCTCCCCAAACACCTGCAAAGGCGGCACCTGCGGTACAGCCTTCAGGGCGCGCGTGGTTGCTGGCCCGACACTGTAGACGGGCACATGCTGGAGGTGAGGCCAGCCCTCTTCGCCTGCGGGTTGCTCACCTTAGCTTTCTTAACCCCATCCCTGGGAGACTGGAGTCTCACCTCTCCGTTCCTCGACGAGCTTGGTGAAGGCCTCGACGGCGCGCTGGGACGTGAAGATAAGACCACCGTATGTGCTGCCCTCGGCGGTGCTTATTGACTTGGTCTGCAGGGCATGCCGCACCCGAGCCATGCCTTGCTCGTCGAACCGGTGCTCGAGCACGGGGACGAATGACGGGTCAAAGTCGCCGACGCCGTCGAGAGATGACGAAAACAGCTCCTCGTAAGCATCGCCGGGTACCGATTTGGTCTTTAAGAGAAGGACGGGAGTTTTTTGTGCCATTGTCGGTCTGGCCGCTCTGGCGTAGAGAGAGGATCCCGTTGGAGCTGTGTGAGTGAGTGACTTGCAGAGCCGAGGACGAACTCCCTGCGGGATCCTTCTTGATCTGGAAGTGCTTAGACAAACCCCACGTGACACGTCTGCCGCGGCCAATCAGAACCCTGTTGTGCTTGGCGTTACACAGTGTCTCTGAGTCTGGCCAACAGTTGCAAGTCGACGTTCAGATGCTGCACTGATTGGCTTGGCTGGCTCTCTCAAGCTCTCGTAACTATTCGTATTCCTCGGCGAGTCCATCAGACGAGCCTAGTGTAAAAGTCATTTTTTTTTTTTGTTTGCTTGGGGAAATTTATTCCGTATTGTGTTGTTGTTCCACTTTCGAAGTACCCAAGTACAACTACGTAGTACGGAATACAATGTGTGTTTGTCTCCTCATGGTCTGGACCGACGCATCTTATCGATAAGACGTAATGTAATGTCCATCCGATTTCCAAGCACCGCCGAGAAATGCCGGCAGGCAGGCTTCTGTGATATTCCAGCATCCGCGTCGACAGTTTTCTAGACTTTGCAAAAACACCTTGTCGCGTGGACTACAGGTTAGGGGTCCCTTACCGAGATACCTTGGGGAGCGTCCAGATGGCAGCCGACAGCACAGAACCGCAGCCTACGAGCGCACCTGTCGCATCCGGCGCAGAGAGCGCCGCGGCGGGTGCTGCTGCAGGCGCAACCACCGAGCCGCCAAAGAAGTTCCCCAAAGGCGTCGTCCTCGGCAAGGACGGCAAGCCGTAAGTCAAACTCAACAACAAAACCAAACACTGCGGGACGGGTCATCGGGCGTCGCTAACCCATCACTAACCCCCCCTCTCCACCTCCAGCTGCCGCTCCTGCACATCCTTCGCATCCTGGGCCTCCCAAACCAAAACCACCCTCAAAGCCTCCACCCACGCACCACCACAACCCCCAAAGGACTGCCCCCCCGACGTCGAGACCCTCGGCCGAAGCACATGGACCCTCCTGCACTCCATCGCAGCGACCTACCCACCAACACCCACGCCCAAGGAGCAGTCCGACCTGACGAGCTTCATGCGCCTGTTCTCCAAGCTGTACCCATGCTGGGTCTGCGCCGAGGATTTTCAGAAGTACATGGAGAAGCAGGAGGTCAAGACGCAGAGCAGGGACGCGTTTGGGAATTGGTTGTGTGAGGCGCATAATGAGGTGAATCGGAAGCTGGGGAAGCCGACGTTTGATTGTGGGAGGTGGGAGGAGAGGTGGAGGACGGGGTGGAAGGATGGGAGTTGCGATTGAGGGTGAGGTGAGGTGATCCGGGAGGAGACGGTGGGGGGTTTTGGGACTGTACAAACGTGTTCTGTTTTTTCTTGTTTATTTTCTGGCGGGCTGGCTGTGTACACTTGACGGCGTTGGGTGCGGTGTTGTGGTGTGGTGTTGTTGGTGCATGGGTGTGTGTATCTCGTGGTTGCGGTTCTGACCCCCCACCCCGTGTTCATCCCTCACGCGCTTATTGGCATGGCGTTGGCGGCACATTCATCTCTTCTCAGTTGTTTCAGGCATGGCATGGTCGACGGAAATAGAGCCGGTCTAGACGTGTTCCATTTTTGGATTTGGACACGACAGGACAACAAAAAGCCTCATCCTTATCCCGGAGATGCTGTTGTCGTGGCGAGTGGTTGGAGACCTTGATGCCCGTTGGGGAGATGGGGGTCGCCTAAACGGCCCGTCTTGGCAGGAGCTGCGGCCGCGTCCGGTTTTAACCCCGGTGGGCCCCGCAGCCCGGGCGGTCGCGCCGGTGGTCTTTCCTGGTCGATTGACTCAATTGACTCGATTACATCACAGGCGCGTAAACGAGA
Source organism: Chaetomiaceae sp. PYS4301M (assembly GCA_023628425.1). Taxonomy (NCBI): domain Eukaryota; kingdom Fungi; phylum Ascomycota; class Sordariomycetes; order Sordariales; family Chaetomiaceae; species Chaetomiaceae sp. PYS4301M. Next base: position 138,508 of record JAMAKR010000046.1, read on the forward strand.
AGCGTCGGACCACCATTTCGTGCTCCATGCACTCCATGCACTCCAATGCAGCTCCCAACCCTACGTTGGATGCATGCAACTGATCCGCAATGCTTACTGACGGCGGTTGCCATTCGCTGCCCATGCCGGGGACGGGGCCTTATCCCACGAATACCGCATGGATATCGCATGGGGTGATATACGGCCTGCGTCACCATCCCTCCTCCCCTCCGCCCCTCCAGGATCCAGCTTCATGGCCTTCCGCGGGCCCAGCGCGGTAACGTGCTTAATCGCGAGCCCTGCAGCGGCACTGCTGCGGGAACCGCCGCGAGACCGGGAAGAAGCTCCAACCTCGTAAACTCGAGCTTGGATCCCTTCGGAAGCTTCATATTGACCTAGCCCCTCTTCCCGACCCTCGTCTGACAGCTTCTTGCTCTGTTCGTTCTGTCGTTGTCGTTGTCGTTGTCGTTGTACATCACACATAATCTACCATCATCAAAACCCACAGGCCACAACACACATACTTCGAGAATATGCCTGGCCTCAGAGAACAAAGCCTGACGAAGCCGGTGGCTGTCGCCGAGTACCTCTTCAGGAGGCTACACGAGATTGGCATCCGCTCCATCCATGGCCTTCCCGGAGACTTCAACCTGGTGGCCCTGGACTACGTCCCCAAGACAGGACTCCAATGGGTCGGCAGCGTGAACGAACTCAATGCAGGTATGTGACGGATGTTGGCACTTTTCTAGGACGACGGCAAGCTGACTATAACGACAACAGCATACGCCGCCGACGGCTACGCCCGCATCAAGGGCATCTCGGCGCTCGTCACCACCTTTGGCGTGGGCGAGTTGTCGGCCATTAACGGCGTTGCCGGAGCCTTCTCCGAGCACGTCCCAGTCGTGCACATCGTCGGCTGCCCCTCCACCATTTCGCAGCGCAACGGCATGCTGCTGCACCACACACTCGGCAATGGAGACTTCAACGTTTTTGCCGAGATGAGCTCGCAGATTTCGTGTGACGTGGCTCGCTTGAACAAGCCCGCCGAGATTGCCGACCAAATCGACCGCGCCCTGCGCAAGTGCTGGGTCCGCAGCCGGCCCGTATACATCATGCTGCCGACCGACATGGTCGAGAAGAAGATCGAGGGCGCTCGCCTGGATACGCCTATCGACCTCAGTGAGCCACCGAACCAGACGGAGCGCGAGGACTATGTCGTGGACGTCGTGCTTAAATATCTCCATGCCGCCAAGAGCCCCATCCTCCTGGTAGATGCCTGTGCTATCCGCCACAGGGTGCTCAAGGAGGTGCACGACCTCGTCGAGAAGACCCAGCTCCCGGTGTTCGTGACACCTATGGGCAAGGGCGCTATCAATGAGGACCACCCTTCGTATGGCGGCGTGTATGCGGGCACCGGCTCCCAACCGCAGGTCGCGGAGCGGGTTGAGTCGTCGGATCTAGTGCTGACCATCGGCGCGCTCAAGAGCGACTTCAACACCGCCGGTTTCTCGTATCGGACCTCGCAGCTCAAGACCATCGACTTCCACTCGACCCACTGCACGGTGCGGTACTCCGAATACCCCGGCGTGGCCATGCGCGGCGTCCTGCGCAAGGTGACTGAGCGTGTCGACCTGAGCAAGCTGAATCGGCCGACGTCGCCCGATGTGGTCAACGAGGTGGCCAAGAACAGAGACGACTCCGAGACCATTACTCAGGCCTTCTTCTGGCCCCGCATTGGCGAGTACCTCAAGCAAAACGACATTGTGGTCACCGAGACGGGCACGTCCAACTTTGGCATCTGGGAGACCAGGTTCCCCCGGGGCGTGACGGGTGTCACCCAGATCCTCTGGGGCAGCATTGGCTGGTCGGTCGGCGCCGCCCAGGGCGCCGCCCTAGGTGCGAAGGACGCCGGCACTGACCGCCGGACGGTCTTGTTTGTCGGCGACGGCTCGTTCCAGCTCACGGCGCAAGAAGTCACGACCATGATCCGGCATAAGCTGAAGATTACCATGTAAGTTCCTGTCTTTATGCCCTCCCTACATACCCGATCTGTGACCATGCTGACTGAGACGTGGCAGCTTCCTCATCTACAACGAGGGCTTCGCCATCGAGCGCTTCATCCACGGCATGGACGCCGAATACAACGACATCACGCGGTGGAAGTACACCGACGTCCCGACCGTGTTTGGCGGGTCGGACCAGCAAGTGCGCAAGTTTGTGGTCAAGACCAAGGACGAGCTCGAGAAGCTTCTGAAAAACAAGGACTTCAACGAGGCCGGCGGGCTGCAGTTTGTCGAGCTGTGGATGCCAAAGAAGGACGCCCCGAGGGCGCTGAAGATTACGGCCGAGATTGCGGCTAAGAATAATGCGAAGGTGACTGACTGAGTCAGGTCACTAATGGAGGAGGGATTAGGCGTGGTTGGTTGAGAACTTGGGACTTGGGAGGCAACGATCAACGGGGAATGGGGGGTGCTCGAGTAACCCCTGGCCTACTGGATCATAACCGGGCCCGGGGGTAAAATAATAGATTCAGATGCTTTTCATGATACTTTCCTTATTTCCCGTCTTGAATTGTTGCCTACTCGTGTTTCCCTCATGATGGCCTGGTGTGGAAAAGGGGGCTTGGGAAAGGAGGCGAGGCACGTGACTTGGTATTGGTGCTGCTGGCTGCATGAGATTTTAACCATAAAACCACTTTCCATATCAAATACACCAGCATCACAACTCTCGCGGGTTATGAACTGATACAGTAATTGATGGCGTAATCCCTCAATCCTGAAGACTCGCGACTGCCGTTTCAATATTCAGTTCGGGTTTTTTTTAGAGACGCAATCGCTGCCAAGACTTTTTCTCTCTTCCAAAAAACTTCCATTTTCTCTCAAATCTCATCTCATCAAAACAAGCACCAAAAATGGGCGACGGCAAGAGAAAAGACGCCCCCTCCGGCGGAGGCCAGCAGTCCAAGAAGAAGAAGGTACGCAATCCCCCCCCCCAACCAAGTAGTCATTGACCACTACTTGTCTTGTCGTCCTCTTCTACCATCCATCCATCCATCAACCCCATTCATTCACCATTTCATGCTTGCAAAAGTATATGAGAGAGAGCGTATCTGGGGAACAGGAAGGAGAAAGAAACCAATTCTTGGCCCCCCAATATATAAACTCTTGCGCTAACCTATCTTACACATCCAATACAGACCGGCAACGCAGGAAAATGGAAGACGCCGCACCAGCTGGCCAAGACAGGCGGTGGCGGCAGCGGCGGCGGCGGCGACGTCCAGCCTGGCGACACGGGCATCTGGGTCACGTGTGCCCGGCACCAGGAGGGGAAGGCCGCGAGGGAGATTGAGGTGCTTTTTGCTGAGGTTTGTTCTTCTTGCTTACTTGCCTTGCACTTGGGTGTTTTTTGGGGGTGTTTTCCCTGTGGTGGAGGTAGTGTTGGTGGTGTTGCTAACCGGCTGGGGGGTTGTTTAGTACGCGGAAAAGATGTACGGCATCAAAGACGTTCATGGAGATGGGGAGGGAGGTGACGGGGAGGAGGACGAGGAGGAGGATATCGAAGCGGCGATTCGGAAGGAGGTGGCTGCGCTAAAGGCCAAACCTGCTGCGGATGACGGAGCCGGCGGGAACCGCAACCCGAGGGCGCCCGTCAAGATGAACGTGGATTGTCTGCTGTTTGTCAAGACGGAGCCGCCGGTCCAGCCCGTCGGGTTCGTGCGCCGGATATGTGAGGACGCGAAGCGGTGCGGGGAGATCCCTGGGCTCATGAGATGTCGCTATGTGAACCGGCTGACGCCGGTGAGCGTGATGGGGAGGGCGACGGAGCAGGGCTTGATGGACGTCGCGAAGGAGGTGCTGGGGCACTGGTTTGATCTGAGTGGGAAGCGGGCGGTGGATGCCCCAGCGAACACCACGGGGGAGACGGCTGAGGGCACGACGCAGGCAGCGGCAGAGACAACGACTGAAGACGCCGGGAGAGAGAAAGGGGCGGCGGACGCGGATGCAGATGCGGAAGCTCGAAGCGAGCAAGCATCTGGCTCTGAATCCCAGAGCAAGCCGTTCACAGTGAGCCCTCCATCTCTCCTCACAGTCCCTGCTTCTTTCTGTTTCCTCATTTCATGTTTGACCCTGGGTCGTACCATGCTGACACCCCGCCACAGTTTGCCATCCGGCCAACCATCCGCAACCACAGCAACCTGAAGCGAGACGTGGTGATCAACACGATTGCTGGCCTCATCAACGACGATCGTCACAAGGTCAATCTCACATCACCCGACAAGGTGATATTGGTCGAAATCTACCAGGTAACGTGAACCCCGATGCAGAATGCGAATACGCGGCGCCACCGCTGACATGGCTTGAACCAACCAGACGGTATGCGGCATGAGCGTCGTTGACGGCGACTGGGACGAGCTCAAGCGGTTCAACCTCACAGAGCTTTACAGCCAAGCACGAAATGCGTCGGGCTCCAAAGATTAAGGACACTCGCAGCGATGGAGAATCACCAATTCCCATGGCGGTCTCGGGCGTGTGCATCGTTTCCGGCATTGCGGTTGGAGCATGACCGAGATGCGGCTGCAAGGGTCGGCACTAAGCCCTATTCCAGATAATTTTGACGAACTGGTCGTGCGGCTGTGCCCTGGGCGACCGTCGAGGCCCTGTTCGACCCCGGTCCGGGGTGTTCCAGCAGCGCGGGACTGGGTTCCGTGGGGGTGAAAGGGCGGGTTGGGTTTGGGGAGGGAGAGCCAAGCTGCGACGGTTAGGAGCCGTGTTTCTTAGCCGCATCGTTGGTCGCTCTCTTGATGACGGCCCAATGGCTCTCTCGGAATCGTCAACGAATGCCCCAAGTTGACTCGACCGCTGGCTGCGGTTCCCGAGACTTGTCGGAGAATTTCGACACCAACCTGGCAAATGGGAATCTCAGTGCCGGGGAATCACGCTCTGCCAGCCACAAAGTAACGTTGCTTCGTTACCTTAAGCCACATCTGGCCCGGTAGTTCTCTAGTCAAGGTCAACAAGCAGGGAGTTTCCCGCCCCTTGGGTCGGCGAAAGATGCCATGTCCCGAGAATGTTTCACCCTCAAAAGGTCTCAAATCATCAAAAGCCCCCACAAAGCTCTCGCGCCGTTCCCAGGAAATTCGCTTAGCCTTGGCCAATCACCAAATACCCGGCTCGCTTATTGGCCCTGCACCTCGCTTCTCCTTGGCTTCGAGAATCTCGTCGGCGTCCTCTTTCTCCTTGATCCAAGGTGCCGCCGCTTTTCTCGCTTGCCATTGCCTGACCCAGCTTGGGCGCCCCATCGCAACTGCAGTCGTCCAGTCCCAGCAATTACGTTAGCCATGCTCACTAAGTCGACTGCTTCAGCACCTTCCTCATTCGACATCATGGAGCCTGCTATTCCACATCCCGGGGAAGATCTGGCTTCACTGAATCGCAGGGTTCTCCGCTCGCGGTACCGACGGGCGGGCACGATCCGGCCCTGGGTATCTGGGAGACAGCTGTTCCAGTCCCAAAAAGACTCTCCCCGGAGTAACTTTTCCTCCTCATCAGGAGACCGAGATCAAATCTTACATCGGGTCTCCACCATCGTACCAAGCCCACGTGTGATGTAGGCACCTTGTATGCTCAGTAGCTCACTGTCGCAGTCCTCCGTCCTGTGGTATGTTCTCTCCTGAAAGAACTTACTCACGTCGACTCGCTCCCCGTGAACTGCGCCGCACCGGGGAAGCCAAGTCCCGGCGCGCCACCAGACACGTTCGGCATCAAGAGTGAAACGGCGGTCCAGACCGGCGGGTCTAAGTAGCTAACTAGCGGGCGGCGGGCTTCTGTAGTCCCGTTGCCAGGATCGACTTACAAACAAACGTTAACTTTAGTTACCCTCCCCATCCATGTCTTAACAAGCGAGAAGCCCCCGGTGGCTTACCCGTAGCGCCGCTTCCCCTGACTGCTGAAGGGAAATCCGGACCTCTTGCTCGCTACACGCAGGGCCCTTATTCGTCCGCCATGCTCTTAACTCCACGAGACCCTCGCTTGGCAGAGCCCATCGGTCATCCTCCAAGATGCCGCTCGTCCTGTAATCTGCATTTACTCAGCATTGTAAAAGGAGAAAGAGGCCTTGTCTTTCTGAAAACCTGTTGTCCAAGCCGACTCTCGCCATTATTGTCGTGTTGCCCCCGTGAACCATAACTTCAAGCTCTCTCTGCCTGCAGTTGACCCTCGAGTTGGTTCCTCCCGAGCCCTCGATGCTCGCCAGCCCGGCCTATCATCAGTGACAGGGCAACTTTTGTTTTACTTGGTCATCACAATGCCACTGAGGACCTGTCACCGCCATCCTGGTCTCGTTGTGACTTGGAAAGATCGTCCTCCGGTGTTGGCTTGGTCCCTGCCAACACATCTTGGCTCTGCGTCTTTGCCCTGACGACGGCAGTTTCGGGTGTCTATGCATGTTTAGGTAAAGGTAAGGTTGATATGCTCTCAGCAGCTGCTTTGTTGGTTGGCTCTTGACATGATCCCCCCCCCCCCCTCTTCTTGTCATGAAGCCCACCTAACTTACAAAAACACACAGGCAGGAGTCCCGTTTCTGCTATAATACCGACTCCCTGGGTGTCTTTCCTCGAACGCAATACGAGGGGCATACCAACCGGGTTTTGCTGCCCCCTGAGCGCAAAACAAAACGTGTCCGACGTGGTTCGGGGAGTGTTCCACACCAAGGGCCAGTCAAGCGGACTGCGACATCCCCCCAGCTCGATCTCACCATGTGCCAGCCGCCTCCTGAGGAGGCCGTCAGAGACATGCTCGGGCCCCTGATATCCCCAGAAATCACAATCGAGCACATCCGACCCGTTCCATCTATCCGCCCGCACAGAATCTACGAACTTGCCTTCTCCGATGACAGGGAAATGTACCTTGTCTTGCCGCCCCGCGCCCTGTTCCGGCCCCTGAGGTCCGAACAGGGCATGATAACCTCGGAGGCAGTCGCGGTGCGGTGGATTCGAGAGGCTCTTGACTCAGAGAGAGAGGCTGCGCAGCTGAAAGGAGGGAGAGAGGAGTCTCCAATCCCCAAACCGAACGACATCATCGCCAACCCCAACGACCTTCTCAACCTTGTCCCAATCCTCCTCCATCACTCCCAAGAACCACCGCTCGCCGAAACCCCCTTCGCAATTTACGCCCCTAGCATTCACAGCAAGCACTCCGTCCCCCTCGATCTCCTTCCCGAGCCCCTGCCTCCCTCCTCGCAAGACACCATCGACCTCCAACTCGGCAGCTTCTTCCGCCAGCTCGCCGCCGTAACCTCGCCAACAAACCGCTTCGGCCCACTGGCAGCCATCATCAACCCCGACACCACCACTGGCCCCCCCTCACCACACAGACGACCACCAAAACCGGAACCCGAACCAGAACCCGAACCAGCAACAGCCAAAATCCCCAAAGTGCTCATAGAAGGCGGCCTCTCAGCAACAGGCGGCGCAGGGACCTGGTCTGTGGCGTTCCACTCCATGCAGGAGGCCGTGCTCCGGGACGGGGAGGACATGGGCATCGCGATGGCGTACTCGGCTATCCGGCGGCATTTCAGGCGGCTGGGGTATGTGCTGGACGGGGTTGGGGTTGGGAGGTTGGTGGTTGTTGAGGCGACGGGGCGGGGGAATGTGTTGGTTTGTGTTGGGGAAGGGGGGAAGGGGAGAGGGGAAGGGAAAGAGAGTAAAAGGGGGGATGTTGTTGATGGGGAGGTAAAGTCTGAGGAGGGGGGAACACAGAACGAGACAGCCGCACCACAACCACCGCCCCAGGAAGCAGAGTTTGCCGGCCTCCGCGACTGGAGCAGCTGCGTCTTTGGCGACCCTCTCTTCGCCACCGTCTTCAGCGACCCGTTGCACCAACGACCCCCCTCGGACAGCTTCCTCGAAGGCTTCAACGGCGAACAGGCCCACAACATACCCAACACACAAGGGCGCCACCACCTCCCCTTCCCCCTGAACAACGACATCATAGAAGATCTCGAGACGGCATGGATCAGACTGCTCCTTTACCGCGTCTACCACGCCGTGGCGCGCATCGTCGGCGAGTTCTACCGGCCGCGACCAAACAGCAGTGCCCGGGAACTGGAGGCGCGGAAAAGTTTGAACGAGGCGCTGGCAAGGCTGGCCGAGGTGCCCGATGATGCGAAGAGAAGGCACCAGAGACCCAGTGGGGAGATGTCGCCGGCGAAAAGGATCAAGGGGGAGGACGAGGATGGGTAACGACGTTATGAATAGAGCATATGCATAAATGGAGTCATGGGGGGGAAGAGGGAAAAGGAAAATAATAGCGGTGGGTGTCAGGGGTAGACAAATAACTGTTAGAGGTAGTGGCATGCTTTGGCGTCCTTTTTATTTTCGCGCCCTTCCTACTTTCCCTCTTCGTCCGTGTTCTCTTCGTCCCGCGGCAGGGACATACCCATCAAGCCCAGGAGATTACCGGCCGGACCGGCCATGCCTGCCTGGCTCTTGAAGCTCTCCAGCAGGTTCTTGGCGAGGTTGTAGTCGATATCCACCTCCTCGTCGCTGCCTTCATCATCATCCTCCTCCTTCTTGTCTTCAACCAGACCTGTGTTTGACGGCCCCTCGCCCTTCTCCTTGATGGATGCTACTGTCTTCGGCTTCGGGTCCAGTTGCAAAGCGCCGAAACCCTTGAGCTCCGACTCCATCTGCTCCGTGATCTTGCGGATTTCCTCGATGTCGTCATCCTCGTCGTCCAGTTCGACTTTCTCGTTTGCAGCCGCCTTCTGCTTGCTCTTCTCTTCCTGGCTCTCCCCCTCAACTCCCGGAAGCCCCATCATCTCCCTCATCATCCTCGCAAACTGCTCTTCATCAAAACTAACCAGCTTATCTTCATCCTCATCCTCATCACTCTCCTCACCCCATTCATCATCCTCATCATCATCATCATCATCATCATCATCATCATCATCATCCCGATCCATCTCATCAATCTCCGCCCCCTCAACCCCAGCCGTCTCATCATTCAAAAACGCCTCAAACCTCGCCACCATCTTCCTCAAATCCGCCTGCGCAGCAGCATCCCCAAACCCGCCCTCCCCTCCTCCCACACCCATAGCGCGTTTCCCCTCCAACTCCCTCTCAAAATCCCCAAAATCAATATCCATCCACTCATCCCCATCCTCCCGACCAGCCCCGTCCCACCGCGCCATCTCCCCGTCCGTCGGCAGCGCACTGTCCCCGCCGTCCTCGGCCAGGTCCTCCAGCAGCAGCGCCACCTCGCGCACGACGCGGCTGGGGCTGTCGTGGGCGGTTGTGGCGAGGAGTTCGAATCCAGTTGTGAGCTTCATGCCTAGGTCGAGGTGGGCGAGGGGTTTGGTTGGGGTTGGGTCTGTCGTTGTTGTTGCTGCTTCGGGGGGCGGGTTGGGTGTTGTTGTTGTTGTTGTTGTTGTTGTGGATGTTGTTGTTATTGTTTTTGACGTGGCGTCACCTGCGACGTCTTCGGCCGCTGACTCGGCGGCGTGGAATAATGGGCGCCAGACCGGCGGGGGTGGGAAGTGCTGCGACTTGAGCTGCGCGTATAGGACCTTTGTGAAGCGCACGCTGATGGTGACGAGGTCGGTGGGCGGGAAGGTGAGGGCCGGTGGCGGGGACTGCGTGGAGAGGAGCGGTTTCAGAGATCGCGGGTCGCGCGTGTAGAAGGCTTCGGTGGCCGGGGCGACGGATTTGGGCCGGGCGTGGAGGATGTAGGCTAGTTTCCGCGGGATGGTGACGAGGGCGTGGTGGAGGGAGGCTTGGATTTGGGAGGGGTATTTCTCGAGCCGGTAGAAGGCTTCGGCTTCGATGAGGGGGGAGTGGGTAAGGGAGGTGGCCGGGACGGACTTGATCGTGTTGATGGCTTCGTGGAGGGTGAGAGGTTTGGACTCGGAAGAAGCGCCCAGGGGGATAATGAACAGCTTGCCGTCGTGAATCCAGACCCGGTTGCTGTCATTCTCTGGGCTGAGCCACTTCGGGGTGACCTTGGCGGCTTCGACCAAGAGGAACTCGCCGTCGCTGTCTGACACGCGGATCCATAGATGGGGCAACGACTTGCTCAGCTCTCGAAGTATGTACACAATAAGCCACTCGTCCTCGACATTGTCCCCATAGTGGGTGGTGCCGTGGAGATAAGGAAGTCCCAGCCCTGTTTGAGATGGTCAGCCAGCGCCCTGCCTTGCCTTCACACAGCTTCGAACACAGACAGGCAAACAACGTACCCTTTTGGACTGTTGTGTCCAACTTGAACGGTTCGCGCTGCCATATGTAGTCCCTGGCAAGCTTGTCCAGTTTCTGATCCGCGGCCTTGCGGACTGTCTCTAGACTCGGCAGCCCACTGTCGGACTTGTCTCCTATGACGAAGAGCATGTACTCTACACAGTCCTCGGGAAGCCTCATCCGAAAACCATCGAAGTCCTCGTCCCCCGGCCGTGGCTCGGCTGCCGTATCCATGTCTTCTCCGATATTCCGGTGTCGACTTTTCTGTTCTTTGTTCTGTACCAGTTCTTTGTCCTTTCTATTTTTGTTGGCGAATCGAATCGATACAAGGCCAGGGAGGTTGACCCAGACCCAGCGTCTAACGGCGATCAATCAAAGAACGAGGTTTAAGATGTCTGAAACCTGGTTTGATTCAGACAATGAAATCAAACTTGTGAATATTTTTTACCCGCACTTCAAGCTTCAGCTCCTCTTCAGAACCTATGTTGTTGACGTGGGACGGGAGTTGGGAGCGTCCAAAATCGGTCCTGCTTTAAGCCTGAGGCACCAGTTGCTCAGAGCAAAGCAAGTTGATGCCTCCATCCAAGCTGTTGGAAGGTGGGGTCTTTCCTCTTGCATGCAACAGTGGGGTTGAGTGTGAGCTGCAGCGACTTTAGCGCCCAAGCGAGGGCCTCAGAGCGTCGCGAGTGTGGGGCACCACTAGCTGCCGCCTTTCAGGGTCGAGTGGACCACTCAAACGCGCCCAAGGTCAATGACAAGACGCGTGCCGTGCCCTCGCGTCCAACTGCCCCTGTTCCAAGATCCGGGAATTTCTGGGCCCTCGTGTCTTGACACCCGCTTACACGGCCGGCTTGTTTTTGAGTGGCTCGCCAGGCCAACACAAATGCCTGGAAGAACGATCAACAATCTCGCCGCCGAGTCCTCAAGGAAACGGGCTCGCGGTGAGAACCAAGAAGACGATGGCGAGGAAGTGCTCGAGGTCCAACAGGCCCGCTCAAGCTTGCGGACCGACCAGGTAAGTAGTCTACTTCTACCACCCGGAGGCTCTCTCCTTCTCTCTTCGCATGACGGTAGTAACCAAGCATCAAACAGCGGAAACGGGTGCGGATTTCCGACGTGGAGGACGTAAAGAACGGACGACACTCGATTCGAGAGACAACCCCTTCAGACGACGATGGCCAAGAAAACGACAACCCGACGCCTTCCTCCCCGGCCACACCCCCAAAGACCCAATATGAGCTGATGCGGGACGCCAACTTCGAGCATCTCCGTCACGAGGCTGCCGACGACCAACGCGCAACGCAGAGACTCCGCTTCCGTCCCAGTATGCTTGGCGAGAATGCCATAGCCGAGAACGGAATCATCGAGAGCGTTACCTGCGTCAACTTCATGTGCCACATACGCCTCCACTGCGACCTCGGACCCCTGCTCAACTTCATCGTCGGAGAGAACGGCAGCGGCAAGAGCGCCATCCTGACAGCCATCACCCTGTGCCTCGGCGGCAAGGCCAGCTCGACGAACCGCGGAGGCAGCCTGAAGAGCTTTGTCAAGGAAGGGTGCGAACGCGCTGTGCTCGCCGTCAAGATCAAGAACCGGGGCCAGGATGCCTACAAGCCCGACATCTTCGGCGAGTCCGTCATTGTGGAGCGCCACTTCTCAAAGACGGGCAGCAGCGGCTTCAAGATCAAGTCTGCTCTGGGCCAGGTGTACTCAACCAAGAAGCAGGAGGTCGACGAACTCGTCGAGTACTACGCCCTCCAGGTCGACAACCCCCTCAACATCCTCTCCCAAGACAATGCTCGGCAGTTCTTGAATGCGTCCACCAAGAACCAAAAGTACAAGTTCTTTATCGAAGGCGTCCAACTCCAGCAATTAGACAACGACTACAGGCTGATTTCGGAGAGCTTGGAGCAGATGGTGGCCAAGGTTCCCGACCAGGAGGAGCGCGTGAAGCATGCCGCAGCCGAGTTGGAAAAGTCCAAACGCATGCTGGAGGAGCTTGAGGGCAGTCGCCAGATCCGTAACAAGCTTCGGACTCTGCGCTATCAGCTAGCATGGTGCCAAGTATTCACTGAGGAAGCAGAACTTAAGAGGAGAGAAAAGGACCTGGCCGAAGCCGAGATCCGCCTTGCCGAAGCGCAGCACGAGACGGAAGCCAAGAATCAAGCCCTCGAGCTTGCCGGGGAGAAAGTTGAACGCGCCTCCGAGGCTCTGCAGGCTGTCCAGGACGAGGGGTACGACGTCCGGGAACGCGTCGGGAAGGCCACCGAGCTTTTTCAGCGGATGAGGAACGAGATCAACGAACTCCATGTTCAGGAGCGGGAGGCTCACCAAGCGTTGAAGAGCAGGAACGACCGCGTCAAGGACCTTGAAAGGAAGATTACAGACGAGCAAAAAAGACTCGAGGAGGCCAACGGCGAAGCTCACACGCAAAAATTGCAAGCGCTCGACAAGGCAAAGGAAACCCTGAAGCGGATTGAGGAGGAGATTCGGGAGAACAAGGACCGCGAGCCAGGACTCGTCACCAAGGTCGATGACTCCAAAAAGGCGGTGGAAAGAATCGGTCATGACAGCGAGCGGAAGCGAGCCGAGATCAACAGCGTCGAGGCCAGAATCAAGCGCCTCGAAGAGGATCGTGGTGGTCTATACGATGCATACGAGGCTGGGGTTCCTAACCTTCTCAAGATGATCGCCAACGAGAAAAGCTTCGAAAACAACCCCATCGGCCCTCTCGGCACTCACATCCAGCTACTCAAGCCCGAATGGTCCTCCGCCCTGGAGAAGACTTTCGGCGCCAATCTCAACGCCTTCATCGTTACCAGCAAACGTGACGAAAAGCTTCTTCGCGGCTTGATGAATCGAGCCAACGTTCGGAACTGCCCGGTCTTGATCTGTGGCCGGCAGCCGCTTGACATCAGCGGCAAAGAGCCCGACCCGGAATACGAAACTATTCTCCGGGTGCTCAAGATCGACAACGATATGGTCCGGGATCAGCTCATCATCAACCACATGATTGAGCAAGTGATATTGATTCCTGAACGCGTCAGGGCTCAGCAGGTCATGTTCGATGGCGCTCCGCCACGGAACGTCAAAGCTTGCTTGGCTTTCCACGACAAAAAGCGTGGCGAAGCTCTAAGGCTAGCCATGACAAACGGCAACATTTCTACCAGTCCGATTCAGCCGAACCCTCACCTCAAGCCTCGGATGAAGACAGACGCGGACTCGCAGATTGCACTCCACAGGGATACACTGCAGCAGGTCGTGGCCGAATACCGGGAGGTTGAGGCCGAGAAACGGCGTCTCCAGCAAGAGTCAAAGCGCACCCAGGCGGCAGTGACCCAGCTGAAGAAGGACCGAGAAGGCCTTGAAACCAAACGTAGGAAGGCTGAAGCTGCCATGGACGGCATCAGCGCCGATTTGGATGGATTTGAGGGCGGAGATACTCGCTTGCAAGGTCTCAAGGAACTCTTGGAGGAAGCCAAGGAAGAATTGGACCACCACGGTATTCAGTATGGCGTGCTAAGCGCTAAGAAGCAGGACAAGAACGCCGAGGTGGAGGACGCGCAGAAGAAGCTCAGGGACGAGAAGCTGCATGCCAAGGACTTTGATCAACGTCTCAGCAAGGCCGAGTCGAAACTTAAGCAAGCTCGCGACCTGCGCCATCTGATTCTTATCGAAAAGAACGAGATCATTACTACGGTGGCCGAGTACGCCGAACAGAAGGAAAGGGCCGAGGCGAAACGGGCGAGGCAGGAGGAGGGCGTCAAGGAGATGACGAGGCAGGCCGAAACGGTCAGCAAGGAGCGCATTTACGTGCCCGAGGGCGAGACGCACCAGAGCATCGAGAAGCAGTACCAGACGCTCCACGCCCGGCTTGCGCGAGCAGACGACAAGAGAGGGATGACGGACCAGCAAGTCCTCGACTACTGCGCCGAGGTCAAGACCATGCACACCCAGATGGTCGAGGCCCTGCAGTCCATCACCAGCGTCAACGACCGCCTCCAAACCACCCTCACCCTGCGCCTCGAGAAGTGGCGCAAGTTCCAGCGCTACATCTCGTCGCAGTCGCGCGCCAACTTCATCTACCTGCTCAGCGAGCGCGGCTTCCGCGGCAAGCTTCTCCTCGACCACGAGGCCAAGTCCCTGGACTTGCAGGTTGAGCCGGACAAGACGGAGAGGCGGGCAGCAGGGCGGAGCACCAAGACGCTTTCTGGCGGCGAGAAGTCCTTCTCGTCAATCTGTTTGCTCCTCGCCATTTGGGAAGCTATGGGCTCACCGCTGCGCTGTCTGGATGAATTCGACGTGTTCATGGACAATGTGAACCGTGCGATTAGCACGAATATGCTGGTCAGTTGAGAGCAGAGCGCTCATATGCATCGAACAGGGGCAGCTGCTGACATGGACATACAGATCACCGCCGCGCGCCGCTCAGTTAATCGTCAGTACATCTTCATCACTCCTAATGCGATTGAGGGTCGGAGTACCCTGGATAGGGATGTCAAGATAATTCGGTGAGTTCTGGCTGCTGCTTGCTGGAGTGTATCCAACGAAAGAAGTACCTTTGCTGACTGACGCCTCTTCCAGTCTCACCGATCCCCGCCAACGGACACTGGCAGACCACTAATGTTTTTGTTCTGGCTTTTTGCACCTTGTCCTTTTTCTTGTTGTCAGCGACTTGTTCGGAACCTCTGTTTTGGTATGTGTATCGGGGCTTGGGGTTGTGTTTTGGTTTGGGAAAAGGAGTTGCTTGGAGTTGCGAGGGGCGGTCGAAACTCATCTGCCGGGAGCGAGCGGATAGATTCCAAACAGCGGAGCATGTTGATCTCTGCCAGAACCTAGCTTGTTGTTGGCATGGAGCGTTACAATATCTCTCTCTGTACATACTTTTTCCTTCACCAAATCCTACACGCTTATAACTGCTACACTATAATGTACAAACATTGCCACAAAACCTACACCGCCGCAGCCTCGGTCTCTGAAACGTAGACCAGCTCGTCATATCCTCACCCCCTTGCTCCTCAAAACGTTCACCGCCGCGCCGGCATTAAACCCGACCCACTCCCTGACCGAGCGCACCGCGCTCCCGGCCTGGGCAGCCTCGTCCAGGCGGCGCCGGAGGAACGCCCGGGTCTCGCTGAAGTCGGGGGACGTGTCTGTGGTCTGGAACAGCTCGGCGGCGGCGTAGATGGTCGACAGCGACGCCCGTTTGGTGTACCACGACGGGTCGACCGACACTTCGCCGGCGAGGTAGAGGATCTCGTCGGCCAGCTGGGCAAGCTCCTTGAGCGAGGCCGGGATGTAGGATGGTTGAGCCATTATCGCGAGGGCCTGGGTTTGTTAAAAGGAGATGGTTAGTGATTTGCTGGCCTCAATGTCCAAAAAGGGAGTCAAAAGAGCAGTTGTCAAGCCTCCTTCTTGGGGGAGACGCAACAAAAATGAAAAGGGAGAGAGAAAAAAGAAAACCCACCTCCTGCCACCTTCCAACAACCCCCCCTTCAACATTCGCCCTCAACCGTGCCCACGCAATCGCCTCAACCCTTTCCCCCACCGTCCTCACCGGCCGGCCATTCCGCTCCTCAGCAGACAGCACCTCCTGCACCCGGCCCGCGAGCGCGGTGCGCTGGTGGTACAGGTGCCAGCGGATCAGGCCGAAGACGCCGTCGGGCAGGATCGCGGGGCTGATGTCCAGCAGGCCGGTGTCGCGCGCGCCGAGGGCGAGGGACTCGGGCGTGAAGCCGTGCGTTGGGACGTGCTCGTAGGCGGCTGATAGGAGGGCTGTTTCGGCTGGGGTGAAGGGCCCGGCTGGGGCGGGGTGGGAGTGGGAGTGGTAGGTTCGGAGGGGTTGTTGGAGGTAGCGGTTGATCTTGGGTTGTTGGTTGTGTCGTTGGGACGGAGAAGAGGAGGCGGAGCTTATGGATCGTGCTGTCGTCGTGCTGGTTGAGGGGCTCCGCGAGGTAGGAGTTGATGTTGGTCGGGTGGAGAGAATCGTTGGCCGGAGTTGGCGGGTGAGCATGCGCCGGGTTGCCGCGGTGCCGGCGGAGCAAGCAATTGTCGGAGGTGACATTATGGGCTGAAATGGTGCCGTTTCTGGGACTATGGTGTCGCCAATTCGGTTCTTTGGGGGGTTCACAACGGGCAACACTTGGTGGTGCTTGTCGTCCGATTCAAGCTCTCAGGCCTTTGCTGTAGCGTTACTGGTATCGTGAAAGCTTGGCGTCTCCACTTGACAAGGCTACACGGAATCGCCATTGCCCAGCCGAGCCAGCCTCCGTTTTCGTGCACTTCACATTCTTTTTTGGGGGGATCAAGCAACTGGACCTCCATGGGCGATCTTCGAAAAACAGACTCTAATCTGTATCCCGTAGATTTTACGGATCAAGGCCCTGTTGTGGTTTGGTTTGATAGTGACTTCAACGTCCAGAGGGGACAATAACAATAACTGCCTGGTACACGTACCTTATTTTTGGACAATCCACTGAGTCTGCGTCAAATCCATTTGCAGCCAGGACGACGTGCCTCTCAAGGTGCCCAGCGGGCTCCATCGTCTGCAGCCAATTTTCTCCGGTGGCGTGATGGCTTTGACGGTCCGTCCACGGTAGGCCTGCAGCAAGGAACTAATGCAACGCCGCAGCAATTCAAATGGGATACCAGCGCCTGCCAAGTTCAACTGCGGGTGCAGAGCGAGGCGGAGGCAATCGTGGACTCTTGCAAATCCATGATCAGGATCGTCACAGTGACACAGGGAAGCTGGAGTTGCTTGCCATGGAATGTATGCACATTCACACCGTAACCTACCCTTCAAAAATTCACTGATCAGGAAGTTCACTCATGCTGGTGACTACAACGAGCTTGTGCAAGAGGCAGATGCCCGGGTGGAAGAGATGTATTAAGGTATCGAGTCTGTTTCCAGCAGGCTGGAACTCCAACTGCTGTGAGGACCCCTCTCCACCACCTCCCCCCAAACCACCCCCACCATGAGTGTCTCCAGCGCCGGCGAACACTTTAGGACATCCAGCTGACGAGAGACGGAAAGCCCCAGGAAGGTGAAGTCTGGGAAGCACCGTACGCTACTGCAAGTGGGCTGAACGTTGGGATCCTCTCAGCTTCCCAGTTTCCAGCTCGGCTCCGCACGGAACAGGTCCCCGGACCGCTAGCTAGACCCCTCTTCTCCGTTGCCGAAGTGGGTTCCTGAGCTCCCTCACCACCTCAGCGCAAGCTTTGGCTTCCTCGCCTGCGTGGTGCTGCTGCATCTGCGTTGTATCGCCAATTCTGCCATGCATTGACCGGTTGCTTGTGCCGCTATGGTTGGTCGGGGACCAATGACGACAGACGAACTTGCGCGCTCCAATTCTTTGGTGGGTGGTGATGGGTGATGACAGTTGCTGGTCCTTCCAGGTTGCGTGCATCGAGAGCCAGGAAGCCCGCGCCGGGCGCTTCGTTACCCCTGTCGCCTGCGTTTGGCAACAACATCAAGCCGACGGAGTGTCCTGAATGGCCAGCTCACCCGAGCAGTCTCGATATCAGCCCCGCAGGGAGCATTAAATTCTCTTTACGCACATGCCCGCCTGTGGGCTGAAAAACGCATGAAAAGAAAGGATTGGCCGCGCCCTCATCCTCTTCCTGCCGTGCCACCGTCCTACCATATATGAACGGCGGGCCAGGACCGCTCCTGGGCATAGGGCAGGCCAATCCCAAGCGCTGCCGCATTTCCGAGTTTTCTCTCGCAGCATGAGTCCCGTCCAGTCACCGAAGGCGTGGTGCTACTTCACCTGTACTTGTACTTGGATGTACATGTTCCGTACGAAGTACAGACGGAGCACATTCCATCACACCTTGGAAAGCACAGACATGGCCGACCCTGATGGATGGACCACCGGGCAAGGGTACCTGGCAGGAAAAGGCTGACCAAAATGGTAGGCTGTCCAGAATCGGCGGACAGAAAATTTTGTTTCGTTTTGTGTTGGAGGTGCTGCCCGCTTGACGAGAAGAGAGAGCAGAGGCAGCGTCTCTGCAGCGTATTGTGCATGTTCAAACTTGGAAGTTGGAACACCGTCAGGTCAAGAGCTTGAATGAAGCTCTGGCCCAACCTGGAAACGTGGGATGCAACCTCAGGTCCCGCCAGCCATGAACGAAACCCCGCTTGAGATAACTGAGGTGACCTCCACCCTTCCCCACTCAGATACATAGCGTTTCCTCCCATTACATTCTACATTACGCATAGTAGTACACAGTATGTTACGCCGTTCTCCAACAGCAGACTGTTGACAACAGGCAGGCACCGCCAGATAACTGGAGATCAGGTTGACAAATCCAGTTTGTGTGGTTCTTATCTTGATTATGTGAAGATAATCGAGTTCATGAACGGCTTGAGATCTTGGTCTCCCCAAACCGTCCCACCGTCGAATTACTCGAGTTCCTTGCCTGGGCTCCGTTTCCTTGCAACCCTGAACATGATGTGGTCAATGCTCTGACGGTTCCTTCCGTCCTCTCTGCTCAGGCCAACATCACAAAAGTTTTGCCGACCGCCGCGCCGCGTGAAAAGGTCGGTCCCGTCAGCCAGCCTGCCTGCAGCCCACTTTCTCGTGCTCCCGCCCGCACCACACACAAACCATCATCCCTCAATCCCGGAAGTGCTATTCGTGGTCTCCGCGCATCCGCCAAGGACTCCACAAAGCGACCTCACAGGCTTGAGGCGTCTCCTGCTGGGCCACTCCCCGACACGCGTTCTCCCTGCCGCTGCCGTCCGCCTTGCTCACCCTTGCTCGCTCGATTCCTTGTCTCCTTGTCTTTGGGTTTCCCCCAATCGGTACGGTATTGACAGCTTTTTCGGTGGTCAGACGCAGCGGCCGCGAATTTTTCCAACGCTGACCTTCTCTTGTCACTCCCTCTAGCCTGTACCTCCAGTCTACTTTGGCCGCGTCGCCCCGAAAGCAATCAGCCTCTCCGGGTTCCACTGGCCTGTCTCGGTCGTGCAGCATTTCCCCAACCTTCCAGGTTCGACTCGGACAGACGCACGCCTGCCCAACCCGGCTGGACGCTGGCTGGCATCCCACCTAGCTCCACGACCCTTCTCCAACCGACTCCCTGTCCTGGGCTGTTGCGCGAGGCCGCGTGCAGACATTGACCTCAGCAACAAACCACAACCAGGCAACACCCGCCGCGTGCAGTAAGGTAGACCAACGCCTGCTATCACCACCCAATCCGTCGCGTCGCCGAGATTTTCCCTCCAAGCGGATAAGTTGCCAGAACCCCAAAAAAAAATCGACAATTCTCCTAGCCATGGGTAAGTGCGAAATCGAATTGCATCCCTTCCGTTACTCCATATCAGAGCCCGCGCTGCCCCCCAACGCACCCCTTCTTTCTTTTCTTTTCCACGCCCCTCCAAAGAAGCCCATTGTTGTCGTGGGCATCCCCCCAAATGTCTCGATGACGTGTTACTGCCGCTTGTAACCCCCAAACCTGCCCAGTCGGCCACTTGGTCGATTCGCACGAGTCCAGCGAGTGGCAGCCCGGGGACGGGCTGTGAGGGTGCCTTCGGCTTGTCAAGCCTCGCAAGAAGTGCGACCACGCAAAGCGCGGCGCACTGCTGCTGCATTGTGTGCCTTGCGTCCCCTCCCTCATGCTACCTGTGTGGTGTGTACGGAAGTACCTTGACACAAGCAGACCAGACCCCTTCCCCCCCTCGGCCTTCCCCTGCCCTGCCCTGCATGTCTTTCCCATCCCATCCCGATCCACCTTCGGATTCGTTCACCACTTCCCCCGCCGCAGCACCCCAAGTACTACCTCCTTCAAATTGCCACTCCTCTCAATCGCTTCACTCCCTCCCACATTCCTCCTCCACATCACGCTACCCTAGCCTTTTCCTGACGACTTTCTATTCCAACTTCCTTCATATCGGCCGTTTCTAACCTTTGGTTTTCCGCGCAGCCGACTCAGGAGACACGTATCGCCCAGTGAGTAATTTTTTTCCTCTACGTGTTTTCATTTTTTTACCATTTCCTCCTGAGCTGCAATCCTTCGTCTTGGACCTCTTACCGGCCTTCAACCTCCATCATTCTGGCGACAGAATGCGCTGGTGGATATGGGCCGTGCTCAATGGCCAAAGCCGACGTCGTTCGCGGGGTCCGGTCGGTCTCCACACCCGCCCCGATCCACGAGATCGGGGGTACTGATCATCCCCGCCATGCGCCCTTCAGCCCACGAGGTGCGCATGGCACGCGATTGATCTGGATAAGAACGTGCTCATCGCCTCAGATCCCGGTTGGGGATCTGCCAACTGTTGCTCGCGTGTCAAATTCGACCTTGGGCACCTTCTGCCTCGATCGCTTTACTAACAAACGGATCGCAGCGTGAGAGGTCGCGTTCCCCTCGCAGAGGACGCTCAAGAAGCCCCAATACTCGCCGGTCGTACTCGCCTCGTGATCGATCGCGAAGCCAACCCCGGAGAAGAAGTCGGTCGCCTATGACTGGACAGGGTGCAGCTGCTGGAGGAACAGGTTCAGGATACAGCGGAGCTCCCCACCGATCGTACGAAGACCGCTCGGCACACCGAGAACAAGCCATGAACAACATCCGCGAGTCGTCGCAGCAGGACCGCCGCGTCTATGTTGGCAATCTGTCCTACGACGTGAAATGGCACCATCTCAAGGACTTCATGAGACAGGGTGGGTGTCCGGCCGCACCACCTCAACGTGCAACCGCTCCAAATGCTAACGTCGTTATATTTCAGCTGGAGAGGTTCTCTACGCCGATGTCTTGTTGCTTCCCAATGGAATGTCGAAGGTGGGCG
The DNA here is from genome assembly GCA_023628425.1 of Chaetomiaceae sp. PYS4301M. Taxonomy (NCBI): domain Eukaryota; kingdom Fungi; phylum Ascomycota; class Sordariomycetes; order Sordariales; family Chaetomiaceae; species Chaetomiaceae sp. PYS4301M. The sequence goes on from JAMAKR010000046.1 coordinate 159,507, forward strand.
CCTATGAGTGATTTGGTGGTTCTTTTGTGGTTTCTCTTCTCGGCTTCTTTGATGGATTGTTGGATTGACGGGTTGGGACGCTGTCCGAGGTGATTTTAGGGATGCGGGTAAGTTCATTCCATCAAGGAGTCCCAGGATTGGTTGGTGACACATGCTGACCTCTTCCTCCCAGAATTGTGGAGTATGCCACCAGGGAGCAGGCGCAGCAAGCCGTGGCGACACTTAGCAACCAGAACCTTATGGGCAGGCTCATTTATGTCCGAGAGGTGAGGCATCCGACAGCCCCCGCGGGAGATCCGGGACGGTGAGACTGACCTGAAGCAGGACCGTGAGGCCGAGCCGCGGTTCGGTCCTCCGGGCGGTGCCGCTCGTGGCGGATTCGCCGGTGGCATGGGCGGTCCCCCCTTTGGCCATGGCGGCGGCTTCAACCCTGGCATGGCTGCCGGCGGCGGAGCTGGGGGCCGTCAAATCTACGTCTCCAACGTTTGTCACAACTTTCTTTGCTGCCCGCCCCTTGGTCCCCCAGGTTAGGATTGTTGATATGCTGACATTGTCTCCAACAGCTGCCCTTCAACGTGGGTTGGCAAGATTTGAAGGACCTTTTCCGTCAGGCTGGTAAGCGGAATTTCCGAGCCCTTTACTCTGAACGTCACATTGACCGCATTCCCCCGACAGCCCGTGCAGGCGGTGTTATTCGCGCGGATGTCCATCTCGGCCCCGACGGCAGGCCCAAGGGCTCTGGCATTGTGGTCTTCGAGTCGCCTGAAGATGCTCGCAACGCCATTCAGCAATTCAACGGCTACGACTGGCAGGGCCGCATGCTCGAGGTCCGTGAGGATCGCTTTGCCGGCCCGGCCATGGGCGCTGGTGGCTACGGCCGCGGCGGCTTTGCTGGCGGACGGGGCGCTTTTGGAGGCGGCTTTGGCCGTGGCGGATTTGGCGGAGGCCGTGGCGGCTTCGGCGGCGGCTACGGTCGTGGTGGCTTCGGCGGTGGCGGTCCGGGTGGCCCCGGTGGCCCTGGTGGTCCCGGTGGTGGTTTCGATACCGGCAACGCCTCGGTCCCCCCCAACCCGTTCACTGACCATGCCTCGGCCGGCGTCGAGAAGTGCGACACGATCTATGTCCGCAACGTAAGTTCAGCCGCATAACCCCATGGTCACTCTCCATTTCTGACTTTGATTAACCATTTCTCAGCTCCCCTGGTCGACAAGCAACGACGATCTGGTTGAACTCTTCTCCACTATCGGAAAGGTCGAGCAAGCCGAGATCCAGTACGAGCCGAGCGGCCGCTCCCGCGGCAGCGGAGTGGTTCGCTTTGACAGCGCAGACACTGCTGAGACGGCCATTGCGAAGTTCCAAGGCTACCAGTACGGGGGTCGCCCTCTCGGCCTGAGCTACGTCAAGTACATCACCCCCGGCGGTGGTGACAGCATGGATACCGATCCCCACGGCGGACTCACTCAGGACCAAATCATGTAAACGACCCGACGGCGCGACATTGCCTCGGCAGTGGTGGCACGCAGTGTTTCCGGGACCAGGGCACCCAACAATGGACGCCATTCCGGAGACACAGTAGCGCTACCCACTCATGATTTCCTCGCTTTCGCAAATGACTCGGCCCGGAATTTTCGACAGTTTTCGTTATGTAGCAGGCCTCGCCATGCTACTTGTCATTTCCTTATGTACCTCGGGGCTCGCCGACGTTTCATGATTTCGTATTTTATCTGGCACACATTGGCGGCGTGGAACGATGCCTACGTCTTTCACTTCCAGGGGAAGCCAGCTGCATCCAAAACCTGCACTGTCAAGTGCGCGCTTTTTCATGAGGAGGATTGGTCTACGTCGGCAGGGGCAAAAGGGGCAGCAAGCATCGAAGCACGCTTCCCACCTTCGGCACTCGGCAAAACTCACGATTGCAAAAGTTTTCGTTTTCTTTGACGATGGTTTTTTCTCTGGTTTAGGGGGCTCTGCGTTTTTTTCATGGGGGCACCGCAGAAAAAGGGAAATTGGAAGGGCTGTCTACCCCCCTAGAATGTATTGTCGAATAAGCATCTGATTCTCCCCGTTGATGGCGGCGTTCGATGGAAGGGCGTCGGGCAGCAGAAGTGGTAGGCGTGTTGTTTGCTGGTGATGGTAGCGGGGCTGGCCTGGGCGGTGTGGTTTGGGCTGGCAACAAGACGTTTTTGTGTGGTGAGTGAGTTGTGAGCCGGCACGACGCGATGCGCGTAGGACTTTTTCTCCAAGGAACACGGAAACCGGTATAGGTACAGGCGTGATTGATATTTTTGGTGTGGCGTGGCGTGGCGTCTTAAGGTGTGGTGCAACTTGGATGGCGGGCTGCTGGTATTGTCATTGTTGTGACGGATACCCTGGATTTGGTAACGGTTCTCTGATGATATGATATGATACGATACGAAACGAAACGATACCCCTTTCTTACGACGACTTGACGGAACATGTTTGGCGGCGGCCGCTCTCTCGACATTACACTTCAAGTCATTGGACTGGGTGGATGCTGGGGAGATGTGTCGTGCTTCTGGGGGGTGATGTAGCAAGTAGATACGATACATAACGATTGTTTGACCTGACCTGGACTCAATGATGTTTCCAGATGGACGTTGATTCTGTTTCTGCAGGGCTGTTCTAATCACCCTCTAGGAGAAGGAGGAGGAGCAGGAGGCACTGCTCTCGTGGTGAAATATCTGGACTGGGCGTGATTATTACACGGCAAGTATACATCCAACCTCAACAACTGGAATCAACTGGGAGGGGAGAGAAACAGTTGAGTGGCATGAAGACGGTATGGACTCCTTACTTGAGCGGTGGTACCAGGTTAAGAAACAGGAAGCATCTTTAGGCTGCCGTTTTGCTTTGGAATAACCAGTCAAGAAACCACCGCCTGGGCGATGCCTTGTCTTTTTTTTGTGCTGGCTTTAAGGACGGCAGTAGGCTTGCGCTCGTTGTCCTTGACGAGAAGAGAGAGATCAAGAACAGAGGTATTACGTTGCACACACTCTTCTAATATCAAGGGATATATCCAATCTCAAGGGGGAGGGTAGGCCCGATGGTGTTCTGCGTAGACAAGCGGCCTCGGTTGTGTCGTCGCGCGGAATGACACTGGGCCAGACCGTTACGCGCAACACTCGACCAGCGGAGTGCTGTGGATGATGTTTTTGAGAAGAAAGTGTCTTCGTTTTCAGTATCTTGTTCGTCATTCCCAAACCATGATCATATCCTTAGTGTCCCGAGATAATGAGGACAATCCGGGCGTCCTAACACCCGTTTGGCGTCACGCATGCTCCTGTGCTACTGACTGGCTCAATGCGTCTCACGGAACCATCGGGTCTCGTCAGGCAGCCTCTGAATGAGGAAGTAGAAGCGCCGTGGCGGGTCCATGCCCTCTCACCTTGACAGATGTCCCCTCCTTGCATTCATCTAACCAAGGGCACACTCCCAGCCAGCTCTCAGCAACCAGCAGCCAGAATTCCCATCTTTCCACCACCCCCTCTTAACCCCTCTTAACCCCTCAAGCAGCACCACCGCCAACCTTCCTCTTCTTAGCCTTAGCCTTCCTCTTGGTCCGGTCTCTGGGCTTCAGCGCAGCCATGCCGACCTTGCACACCTCTGCGTACCGGGCATAGAAGGCGTCCAGGTCGTCCGGCTGGACGACGGTCGACAGCTTGACCTTGGCGGCCCTGTCCTCTTTGCCCTTGCCGTTCGTGGCGCGGATGAGGACGGGGAGGGGCTGGGTGGGGTGCAGGTCCGCGAGGGGGTCTGCTTGCTCTGCTGCTAATGGTGTCGTGTAGGTTACTGGTCGAGGTTTGTTAATGACATGTACTGGGTTGAGTAATGGGGTTTTGTGTTGCTTTGCTTACGGCGTTTTTGGGTGAGGAAGACGGCGCCGTGGGCTTTGGTCTTGCGCGATGTGAAGATGTCGGCGAGTTTGGTGAAGAACTGTTGGGAGGGGGTTGGTTAGAGAGGCGGGTTTAGTGTGTGGTGGGAGTACGTTTGAGATAGAACCAACATACCTCGTCATGTGATAATTGACCCATCTTGATAATGTGTTGTCTTGGAGGCTGAGGTGGTGTTGATGAGGTCTCAAGAGCAGCTTAGGTGAGTGAGCTGGTCGTGGGTGGAGGTGTGAGGTGTGGTGGGATGGCGGCGACCCACCCACTCTCTGTGGAAGACCCACTTCAGCCTGGGCCTTGAAGTCTGGGGATGGGTTAGGGAAGCGACACAACACACCTTGACGGGCTGCCAGATAAAAATATATGGAAAAATAAATGCCTTGCTGGTGGTATTGCCTACACACTCAAATACAAATATACTCAAAAGGATCACAATAATTTTGTTCTGGTGTATGAATCTGAACACCTAGCTGTATTCCATCCGTTCAAGAGCACACTCCACAAGAAAGCCAAGACCGAGCGGCAGGGGTCCAACTGACTGCCCCACCTCGCGCTCTATCGATAAGAAAAGTTGACGGACAGAAGCCGTTGATGATTGACCCGAAAGTCGAAAGTAGTGAAGTCGAGGCCCCTACTAGCAGTCAGACGTGTTTTGGGATCCGGAGCTTTGGGCGCCTTCATCTTCAGTATTGCCCTTTCCGAGATTGAGTCTGCGACAATGCCACCACCGGGGATAAAGAAACCATCGCTCCCTCTCCATCTCCTCAAGGAGCTCGGCGCCTCAGGTGAGCCCTCTTCTCGACCAGCCGACTCAAGCGATCTTCTCACACATACGCAGACGCAGGCCCGCGGCAACAACGGGGTGGGGCCAGGGGCCAGAACCTGTCTAGAAAGGACCGCCGCAAGGCCGAGAGGACACAATCCAAAGCCAACCGCGCAACCTCCATCCGAAACTACAGCTCCGAGCGTACAGTTCTGAACCGCAAGACCAATGCCTCGAACAAAGTTGCCGATAAGACTGGAGGCGGAAAGGGGGCTTCAGGGATAAATGCGTCGCAGTCGATTCTGAAAAAGAAGCGGCCGGAACCTGAAGAGGACGACGAAGACCTTGACGCTTTCGAAGACGACGACGACAACGACGACGACGAAGATGACGGAGCAGATATCTTGTCAGATGGTGTGCTTGACGAAAGTTCTGAAGACGGTCTGGGATATGGAGACGAAGATGACGGGGAAGACGAAGAAGAGGAGGACGAGGAAGAGGACGTTGTGGACGCCCCGCCAGCGAAATCGAAGGTTTCAAAGTCGATGAAAGCAAAGCTCGCGCAGGATGATGCAGAGATTGCCGACTTGGAAAGGAGACTCGGCTTGAAGAACCGGAAGAATCTGCCACAATCTTTCAAAGACGACGGACTGGGTGATCTTCTCGATGGCCTGGGCGGCGGCTTCGACGAGGAGAAGCAGGACAAGAGGAAGCGCAAGGCAGAGGCGGATGACTGGCTGGCTCAGAAGCGGCGGAAGGCCGAGGCAGCAGCGGCCGCTCAGAGACAACGAGAGCCGGAGCCTGAAGAGAGTGAAGACTCTGAGGGACTGGATGAAGATATGTATGACTTTGACGAGGGCTCGGGATCTGAGGACGATGGACTGGACGACGACTCTATGGGTGAGGATGGCGAAGATCAAAGTCAGGACGACTTTGAAGGGTTCGACTCCGGAGACGAAGAGCCCGCAGAACAACAACCACAGAAGCGGGCACGGGAGAACCCATACGTTGCCCCTACGACCGGGCAGACGGCGAAATATGTGCCCCCGTCTCTACGAAAAGAGTCAGGCTCAGATGCCGAACTGGCGGCGCGCGTCCGCCGGCAGACGCAGGGTCTTATCAACAGGATCACCGAGTCCAACCTGCTGACCATCATGGGGGAGATTGAGAAGCTCTATCGGGAGAACCCCCGACAGCACGTTACTTCCTCGCTCGTGGACCTGCTGCTCATCCAGGTGTGCGAGCCGACGAGTCTACCCGACACTCTTCTTATTCTGACGGCCGGCTTCGCCACGGCCGCTTACATGGTGCTCGGAACGGACTTTGGCGGCCAGCTGATACAAGACGTCGTAGAGCGCTTCGAGAAGCACTACGCCGAGGCCAAAGTCGCCGCGCTCGAGCGACCAGACGTGTCCAAGCAGACGTCGAACCTCATCACCTTCATTTCCCAACTCTACACCTTCCAGCTTATCGGACCTAATCTGGTCTTCGACTACATTCGGATGCTCCTGGAAAACCTGTCGGAGCTCAATGCCGAGCTCCTCCTCAGGATAGTCCGAATGTGCGGGTCTACCCTCCGGCAAGACGACCCCATGGCGCTGAAGGACATCGTCTCGTTGATCCCGCCAGCCGTCGCGAAAGCGGGCGAGAAGAACCTCACCGTCAGAACCAAGTTCATGATTGATACCATTACCGATCTCAAGAACAACAAGCTGAAAGCCGGCGCCGGTGCCTCGGCGGTTGTCTCGGAGCACATTACACGGATGAAGAAAGTGCTCGGCCAGCTCAAGTCGAAGAAAACCAAATCAACCGAGCCCATGAGGATGGGTCTCAAGGACATCCAGGATGCTGACAAGAAGGGCAAATGGTGGCTGGTCGGCGCGAGCTGGGCCGGCCGGTCCGCCGACGCAAAAAATGCCGGAAAAGCAACAGAAGCGGACAAGGACGACGACGACGACAGCGACGACGAAAGCATCCTCCTGGACGACGTCGAGCAAGGGCCGGACCTGGCAGACCTGGCACGGGAGCAGGGCATGAACACCGAGGTTCGGCGGTCCATCTTCATCTCCATCATGTCGGCCATGGACTTCCAGGACGCCTACTTCCGCATCCTCAAGCTGCGGCTCAACAAGGAGCGCCAGCGCGAGGTCCCCAACGTCATCATCCGCTGCGTCGGCGCCGAGCAGCACTACAACCCCTACTACACGCTGATCGCGAAGCGGCTCTGCTCGGAGCAGCGCGAGGTCCGGTGGGCCTTCCAGGCCAGCCTCTGGAAGCTGTTTGGGCGCATGGGCGAGTCCGGGTTCGGCGAGGACGAGGCCGACGATGACGAGGAGGACGAGGCCGTGGACATGCGGCGCATCGTCAACTCGGCTAAGCTGTTTGGCGCCCTCGTCGCCGGCAACAACCTGGGCGTGATTGTGCTCAAGCGGCTCAACCTCCTGTACCTGCAAAAGAAGACGCGGGACTTTGTCGAGGTCATGCTTGTCAACGTGCTGCTCGAGTGCCAGGGTAATGAGCGGCCCGAGGAGGCGATTGCGAAGGTGTTTGGGGGGGTGGAGGCGGCGCCGGATCTGGCCAGAGGTCTGCAGTATTTCCTTAAGAAGGTGGTTCGGAAATCGGACCTGGCCGGGGGCAAGAAGAACACGAAACTGCTCAAGGAGGGGTGCAAGATGGCCGAGGCGGTTGTCCAGAGCGCGCTTGCCAGGGGCGAGGGTGCATAATCACTACTCGATAGGTGCCTTGGGTATTAGATACACCAGGGGTCTCGCTCTTGGGGTGAGTTTTAGAGAGATGAACGAAGATACTCGACCCCATTTATTCGCACTTCCGAGTCCGTGCCGCTTTGAGGTTGGTATAGATAACGATAAGATCATAAGACTCTCTGACGCGCCACATGATCTGATTAGTGATTGCATAGGGGCTATCTGCTCTAGTAATTTCGAGGGGAATGCTGTATTTGTCAAGTTGAATAATATAATAAACATTGCCCCCCAGGCAAACACGGCGAAAGCGGCGCGAAACGTCGCGGTTTCGTCGGAACGAAGCCAAGAAAAAGTCGGCATTGGTCACGGGGCCGTCCGAACGTGCGGGATTTGGCGGCTTATGCGGAGCTCAATTGCTGCCATTGACAGGCCCGCCCGGGTCTTGGAGGCGGGAACCTGAAATTTAGCGGCTTAAGAGTAGCCAAGCAAGCAGCCCCTGGCCAATCCCGGGCCTGCGCCGCGACTCGTTCTCTGGGGGGGAAAGCTCACCCGACGGTTGGACGGAATAAACGACTGGGGGGACATTTTTTCAGCGCTGGGAACCAAGCAATTCCCCAACAAACTTCGTGACGCACCTGCTGCTGCTTGCTTGACATCAACGTCCCGCACCTGCGCATTCCACCCTCGGGGAGTCCCTTACAGTACTTTTTTCTTATATCGTGCATTCCTTTCTGCATTGTCCGTCTTCAACATACACACCACAGCCAAAATGCTGTCGCAGAGATTAATAGGCCGCACTGCGGTCCGGTCCGCGTTCAAGCCGTCAGGGTATGGTTCCCAGGTTCCATCCTGCGCAAAATGGCTCTCTCGTTTGCTGACTTTGGGTCCAAGGCTTCCCTCCATCGTTTCCGCGTCGCGGCTGGGACGGACGTATGCCACGGAGTCTGGTTAGTAGTTATCCATTTGGCTGGCATTGGCCCTCAAAACTGACCGTGTTCGTGTGTGTCTGTGTGCAGAGGCGAGGGACCTCGTCATCATCGGCGGTGGTGTCGCCGGCTATGTTGCCGCCATCAAGGCCGGCCAGGAGGGCATGAAGGTACGCAAGAGACTTGTCGTCCAGATGACAGGCGCAAAAAATGGCTGGCTGACGCGCGCCTTGAAACAATCACACAGGTTACATGTATCGAGAAGCGCGGCACCCTCGGCGGTACCTGCCTCAACGTCGGCTGCATCCCGTCAAAATCGCTGCTCAACAACTCGCATCTGTACCACCAGATCCTCCACGACACAAAACACCGCGGTATCGAGGTCGGCGACGTCAAGCTCAACCTGAAGCAGCTGATGAAGGCGAAGGAGCAGTCGGTCAACGGCCTGACCAAGGGCGTCGAGTTCCTCCTCAAGAAGAACGGCGTCGAGTACATCAAGGGCACCGGCTCGTTCCAGGATGAGCACACCATCAAGGTGCAGCTCAACGACGGCGGCGAGACGAGCGTGACGGGCAAGAACATCCTTATCGCGACTGGTAGCGAGGTCACCCCCTTCCCCGGCCTCGAGATCGACGAGAAGACGATCATCAGCAGCACCGGCGCCATTGCGCTCGAGCAGGTGCCCAAGAAGCTGATGGTCATTGGCGGTGGCATCATTGGCCTCGAGATGGCGTCTGTCTGGTCCCGCCTTGGCTCCGAGGTCACCGTCGTCGAGTTCCTCGACCAGATCGGCGGCCCCGGCATGGACACCGAGATCGCCAAGAACATCCAGAAGATCCTGAAGAAGCAGGGCATCAACTTCAAGACGGGCACCAAGGTCGTTGGCGGCGACAAGGCTGACGGCGCTGTCAAGATCAACGTCGACTCGGCCAAGGGCGGCAAGCCCGAGACGGTGGGTGTTCTGTCCAAAACTGGCGCAGCATGAGGATCCGGCATACTGACTTCTTGTTTACAGCTCGATGCGGACGTCGTCCTCGTTGCGATCGGTCGTCGCCCGTACACTGGCGGTCTCGGCCTCGAGAACATCGGCATGGAGCTCGACGAGCGTGGCCGCGTCATCATCGACTCGGAGTACCGCACCAAGATCCCCCACATCCGCTGCGTCGGCGACGTCACCTTCGGCCCCATGCTCGCGCACAAGGCCGAGGAGGAGGCCGTCGCGGTCGTCGAGTACATCAAGAAGGGCTATGGCCACGTCAACTACGGCGTCATCCCCGCCGTCATGTACACGTTCCCCGAGGTTGCGTGGGTCGGCCAGTCGGAGCAGGACCTGAAGAACGCCGGCATCAAGTACCGCGTCGGCACGTTCCCCTTCAGCGCCAACTCGCGCGCCAAGACCAACCTGGACACGGACGGCATGGTCAAGATGCTTGCGGACCCCGAGACGGACCGCCTGCTCGGCGTGCACATCATCGGCCCCAACGCCGGTGAGATGATCGCCGAGGGCACGTTGGCGCTCGAGTACGGCGCGTCGTGCGAGGACATTGCGCGCACCTGCCACGCGCACCCCACGCTGGCCGAGGCGTTCAAGGAGGCGGCGATGGCGACGTACTCGAAGGCGATCCACTTTTAAAAGAAAGTGAGAGATGGCCTTTTGGGGGTGGGGGGTTTATGGGCGAGGCGTTTTCTTGTGTACCTGTACTTTAGCTTGTTTTCCCTCTTAAGGCATCATCGGTAAATGGACTCGGCCGGCTGGCGGGTATTGAAAGCTGAACTCTTTGATCTGATCTACCGAAGCAAGCAGGCAGGCAGGCTGGCAGGCAGGCAGGCGGCGAACGAGTGGGGAGAGTTTCGTTTGTGTTTGCAGTGTGTTGCGTTGCGTTGTGCTCAGGGAGATGGATGGGTTAGAATGGCGGAATGGGTTTGACGTTAGTTTATAGCTGGCTGTGTGTGTCTGACAAGATAGAGAGAGGTCCCCCCATTTCATGCTGATCAGCGCAGAGAGGTGAGAGGTGAGAGTTTGGTGTGTCTTTGTGTGGGGGGGGGGGGAAATACCAGGTATGATGTGTTCGAGAGAAGAAAAACTCCAGGGTCCAGTAGTTAGGGTCCGTCCAGTTTGTCATCTCGTTGTCGGGCAGCTTTTCGGTTCATCCCATCCCCCATCCATCCCATGTGAAGGTGGGGATTTCTCCTTAAACGTGGGCCAACGTTGAGTCCTCCATCAGCTGCGAGCCATCCAGTGCCATCTAAGCATGCACTCCAGCTCAGCTCAGGAGCTCAAGCTAGCAAAACCCTAACCCTTCTCTCCCTCAACCCTTGTCCCCTCCTTGTTAAACGGGGGCTGCCGTTGATCGTACCACGCAGGATTGGGGGGACAGCTTCTGGTGTGGGTCTCATCGGCGTGCTGGTGCACACCGCACTTGGCTTTTTGGGGGAGTTGTGTTGACCATCCTCCACCAGCTTCGTACACTTCCCTTACACACATGTCATCTGAAACTCTTTTGTTTTCCTTTCCTTTTTAATCCTTCATTGGCTTGGCCTGAACAGCAATGCCCCCGCCATTGAGTGCATGAGAACGCAGGATCGATCTTGAATACGACTTTGGGCGGACTGGTCAAGAGCTTGCTCTCTCTCTCACTCACTCTTTCGGTTCCCGCGGACTGCTGTGGTGGGTGTTGGTCTGCCACTTGGTTTTAACTTGGAAGCTTGGATGGCCCTTGGCCCCACGCTCTTTTCCCGCCGACCTTGACCCTTACCTTCTGACCTCACCTGTTTTTGAGGTTCCAAGATCTGTTTTGTCCGTCCCAATGGCTACCGCTGCTACCGCTGCTTCCGCAACCTCGCCGCCGCCGGCTGCTGGAGCCGGCGGGCGCTCATACCCCGTGTTGTCTCGCCGCGAGATCGAGGCACAGATCGCCGAGGGGCGGGCCGTCTTCATCATCGACCAGCATGTCGTCAAGGCCGATGCCTGGCTCAAGTATCACCCCGGTGGTGACAAGGCGATCATGCATATGGTCGGGAGGGATGCCACGGATGAGGTGAATGGGTGAGTTTTTAAGTCCGCTGGGGGGGTTGCGGCCTAGGAGGAAAGTGGTGTATGTTGACTTGGTGTTCGCAGCTTGCACTCGCTCGAAGCCCGGCGCATGATGGACAAGTACCGCATTGGGAGGATCGAAGGCCGTTGGAAGAACTTCCTGCCGCCGATTCAGGGCGGACAGTTTCGGCCGCGGTTGGCCGATGGGGAGCAGGACCAGGAGGAGGAGTATGGTGCCGATGCGGTTACGCCGCGGAGAAGGACTTGCGCCACCACGACGCCGTCGAGTGATCCCAGCTCACGATCGCCCTCGCCTACCTTCGATATCGACGAGTCCGGGGCAGGGACCGGGCTCCGCAACCGCAAAGCGCCGGGGGTGGCCAGGTCGGAATCGTCCACGTCGCTTTCGTCGGTTGATGACGCGGCCTCGCCAACGCCGTCCGACGGCATGGCGCATCTCGACGTCCTCACACGCAAGGAAATCAAGCTGGACCTCGACAAGTACCCGACGCCCGACGCAGCCACGCAGGAAGCCATCGTGGAGAAGTACCGCCGCCTCCACGAGCGCATCAAGGCCGAGGGCCTGTACGACTGCAACTACTACGCCTACGCCGTCGAAGTCACGCGCTACACGCTCTTCTTCGGGCTCATGCTTCTCTTCCTGAGCTGGAAATGGTACGCCACCAGCGCCTTTTTCCTCGGCTGCTTCTGGCACCAGCTGGTCTTCTCGGCGCACGACGCGGGCCACATGGGCATCACGCACAACTTCCAGGCCGACACGGTCATCGGCATCGTCATCGCCGACTTCCTGGGCGGCCTGTCGCTCGGCTGGTGGAAGCGCAACCACAACGTGCACCACATCGTCACCAACTCGCCCGAGCACGACCCGGACATCGAGCACATGCCCTTCTTCGCCATCTCGCACCGCTTCCTGGGCAGCCTGCGGTCGACCTACTACGAGCGCGTCATGGAATACGACGCCGCCGCGCGCTTCTTCATCTCCCTGCAGCACTACCTGTACTACGTCGTCCTGCTCTTCGGCCGCTTCAACCTGTACCGCCTGTCATGGCTGTACCTGCTCGAGGGCCAGGGCCCCCGCAAGGGCGTCGCCGCCTGGCACCGGTGGCTGGAAGTGGCCGGGCAGATCTTCTTCTGGACGTGGTTCGGCTACGGGGTGGTCTACAAGAGCATCGACTCCAACTGGGACCGGCTCGTGTTCGTCGTGGTCAGCCACTTTGTCACGACCCCCGTGCACGTCCAGATCACGCTGTCGCACTTTGCCATGAGCACGGCCGACCTCGGCGTCGACGAGTCATTCCCGCAGAAGATGCTGCGCACCACCATGGACGTCGACTGCCCGCCGTGGCTGGATTTCTTCCATGGCGGCTTGCAGTTCCAGGCTGTTCACCATTTGTTTCCCCGGATTCCCAGGCATAACCTGCGCAAGACCCAGGCGCTGGTGCAGGGGTTTTGCGATGAGGTGGGGATTCCTTACGCGCTGTATGGGTTTGTAGACGGGAACAGGCAGGTCATTGGCCGGCTGGCTGATGTCGCGAGGCAGGCCGCCATTCTGGCCAAGTGCCAGAGCGTGCTGGTCGCGGAGAAGGGGGATGGGCATGGGCATGGGCATGAGCATGGGCATCATCACTAAGTGCCTACCTAGGCTGATCGATGGCTGGGTTGGGTGTTTGGTGCGTGTGGTTGTGGTTGGTTGTGGTTGAAAATGATGGATATGATGGGCATGAATGGATATGTGCGTGCGTGGGTTTGAGATGGCTGTAGATGGCGTTTTCCCTCTTGCAGGTGTTTTTCTGCATGAGACGGCGGTTTTGTGTCATACACTGGTACTTGGGGGTGTTTTCTTTTCTTTTCTTTTCGTTTTCTTCCATTTTGTCTGTACCTGTGTCTGTAACGCGTTTAGACGCAGCTGTCTTGAGACATGATCACTGCAAAAAAGGGGGTTTTTGAGTCAAACACAGACGTTGTATTCCGCCCGAGGACGGCGCCGAACGGTTTTGATGCACGGAGCCGACGGATAAGGAACCCGAACTTTTTTGTGTTCACATCTATATACACACCTATGTGTCTGGCTGCTGGCTGCTGGCTGGGCGGGAGTGTGCAGGAGCCGGGATCCTGGATCGTCCCATGTGTTGGATGTGGTGTAACTCATTGGGCGGCCACGGATCACGATCTGCAAACGCATGGCTGGTCCCTTGGGCTGACTGTTGACTCTGTTTTGTGGTTGTCAGAAACCAGCGCTGTTTGATGCGGCGGAATTAGAGATCTATCTCTCGGCCATTAAGGGGGGAGAGGGAGAAAATAGTGAGTCAGTTACCTGATGGCAGAGACGAGCTGAAGATAGGTATGTACAGGCTCCAAACTGCCACTGGGTCTCCTTCTAGGCCCCTTGGCCCCATCATCTATCATCCAGGGCCCGGGACGGCCCTAAAGTGTAAGCTTCTCCAGACTGTTCAACGTGGTGACCTGGTGAAAATGCTCTGTCCGGCGCCCGATATGTGTTTGTCCGCCTGGCCCGTGTATATCCATGCATACAGACTCAAGAGCGGCCAGCTACATGTCTGCCCAACGGCTGTTTGCCGATATGCCTGTTTCCGAGGACAGACTTGGCTACTTAACGTCATCGATAAAGGCTGAGACGGGCAAAACTTGAATTCGCCCAAGTCGGTTTGTATGTATGTACACTATCCGAGAGCTTCTCAAACAGACGGGAGATCGGCAGCCACAAATGGGGTTGGCGAGCAGGGGGGTGTTCCGGGGGCAACTTTCTTGAAGGGAAACGCTTCTTGACCATGGCATAATCCATAGAAACACCAGGCATATGTCCCTGAGTCTGGCTGGTAGTCTTCCACTCCTTCAGAGGATATTTTGACAGCGACGAGGGCTGGTTGGTTCGGTGACTTGCATCACCTTCCGAAGCATCAACCCCTTTCTGTCACATTTCACTTTCGAGAAGGTTGACAGCTTGCAATCGGGGACCTTCTGCCGAGACCCCCTGTCCCTGTCCTTGAGTGATGGGCCATGGAACGCATGCAACCAGCACTCCCATTGGTCCATACATACTTGACCTCAGGAAACCAACGGCCGTCCGTCCATGGTTTGTTGGGAGCCGTGTGTTGGGCGTTCAGTGTTGGGCGTCGGCGGACGAGAGAAAAGGAGGCAAACTGGTATCTCCGACTGTGGATGCCGACATGTTGTGTTGGGCAGGACGGCCTCCCGCATCCCGTGGACTGTGGTTGTCGTTTTGCATTTCACCTCGTCACGGAAGCCCACGAAAAGACCACGGATAGGGTTGCTGGTTTGTGCCGTCTCGACAGGCTTCTGGAGCCGAGTCAGGCCGGGGGAGGGTCGTTTGTTGATAATGTCAAGGGGGGCATCGGGGGCTATATAGACCTCGTCGTTGCCCTTGAAGCACCGGATGTTGCTTGTGGGACAACCAGAGCACTCGGCCTCCTCCATCACACACAACTCATCCGCTCCTGGGAAGAAAGACACATAAGAAGACTGAAGCCCCTTTGCTTCAGACCCGCACTTACACGCATCTTACCAACCTTCGGAGTTTCTCACACCACCCTCTCTCCGCGTCCCTGAGTGCTATCAGACGACTCTTTCTATCCGCCGACACACAGACGCCCACTCATCACCAACAATCACACACCCCCCTTCCACAAGAAAACATGGGCAAAAGCAAGATGGACGACGCCGCAGCCGAGCGGATCCGCAGGGCCCGCGGAGACAAGGTATGTACATACAGTACCAACCTGACCTTACCTCTTTACATCCTCCCCTCCCACCCCCTTCCCGAACAGAACGGCTTCCTCCATCAAGCAACCCGGAGAACACCCTACCCACCCCCAGCCAAACACCGCACACAGCACCCAGATGTGACATCCACACAGCACCCAGGGTATGACATACCATATACATCCAAAATATCAGAAGCACACACATACACACACACTCCCACCCCCAAATTAACAAAGTCATCCGTAAATAACATAACTAACTACAACAAAAAACAAGGACTCCTTCAGCAAGCGAGCAGCCGACGCCGCGCGGCGGAACGAGGGAGGCCACGGCGGGTCTTCGTCGTCTTCCTCCTCATCATCGTCGTCTACGGGGGGCAGCCACTCGGGCAAGGGGGGCCAGAAGGGGGGTGATAAGAAGTGACTTTTTCTTCTTCTTCTTTCTCTCTTTTTTTCTTGCTTTTCTCTCTCTCTCTCTTTTTCCTTGAATGGGATGGACTGGGTGGGTGGATGGGTGGGTTTGGGGCGTTGGACTGGACTCGACTGGACTCGACTGGGGGTGGGCTGGGGTGGGTGGGTGGAATTGTGTTTTGTTGGTGATGGATGGGTCAGTTATGGGTTTTTGCGGCGCGGGTGTCGGCGGGCGTGGTGGGAGTGAGGGAAGCCGGTTAGGTATTCTGGATGTACACACAGTACGGACTGCCTGTCAAGTTGATAGATTTGGTGCGTATGTTAGTCGGTCATGGGAGAAAGGGGGCTGGCTGAGATCGCACGGAGATACGGGGAATACTGCAAGGGGCTTGGGTTCGGGGAGTTTTTGGGGTCTTGGTTTTCCGACTTGTATTTTTCCACATTCGAAGCCAAAGAAGGCAACGAGAGATGTCTCCCTTTCTCACCGACTCACACCTCGTTGGCCGCGTGACCGTGACCTGCTGCGTCTTGTCCTGCGCCGCTGGCGTGATCAGAGGACCTCGTCAACCACGTGCATGGGGACCGAAGGCTGCTAAGCTGTCTTAGGGCCGGGGGGCCCCCACGGCCCTTGATCCAAGAACCCTGGTTTTCTTGAATGGTTTGCTGTTCTGTAGACTCGGTGTGATTTGCGAGATACCGGTGAGGAAACTTACGCCCTGGTCGGGTACCTTGTGGTTCGTTAGCGTGAAGGGGGGAGCATATCGACCCGAGACGTGCCCCCGCCCCATCACCGACTCTCCGGGATGATGTGACTGGGTAACTAACAAACGAGTCACGGCGGTTGTTCGCAGCGGCCGCTATGTTGGGCAGCTTCAGCAGGACAGGGATGCCATTCAGGGGCTCAGGTTGGGGGCTGCAGCCACCGGTGTGCCCTGCACGGCAGAGAGCATCAGTGGCGGAAGGATGGGAGTAAAAGTTTACCCCAGATCTCCCAAACGCGGAGCAGGATAACAGGGCTTTCGTGGGGAATATCGGATAGCAATGCCGAAGATGTAGCCGGTGGAAAACTGGACACAGGACACTCGTTCAAACTCGGCATAGAAAATAACCTGTCTGAAATGTAGCTTAATACGGCGTTCTCCGAGTCCGCACTTAGAAAAACGTGCCGGGCAGAATCAACAAGCGTCCAAGCCCCTGTGCCCCGTCCCCTGTCAGCCCAATGCCGCCGTCACTCGTTCTAGATATTCGCCGAGATCACTGTGCTCCCGTCCGGCGATGTACTGTATGTACGAAGTACGGACCTAGTGATATGTTATTCCATGCATACATACGCAGAGAAACCCTTTGCGGTGTCCGGACGTAAGGCGGTGCAGCAGAGGACAGGGCAATAGCTGATGCAAGGCAACAAGCAGATGAGGGACTGGACCCTGATCGCCGGTGTTCCTCTCCCAGCATGCTGTCGTGCAACACGACGCTGGAATTTGAGATTTGGTGTCCTTGCAGCGCGCGTCCGATCTGAATCACCTCGGAGAATGCATAACCCTATCCACCCCGAGTACATAGGTACACACCATTGCTGGTCTCAGGTAGAGCATGGCGTATGCATGTGGGAGGATTTATCAGTGTATACTGTGTACCTTGCATGCATCTCGGCACACAGATGACCTCCTCGATGCAGTGAATGCGAATGGTCTCCGGGACTGGCCTGTTGCTACGTGCCGCTCCAGCATCCTTTGGAATATCCCCCCGAAGCCAGGAACATCGTTGCCGGTACTCCGTACATTTCACGGTGACTCGGGGCTGGGCGTATGTGATGGACACGTATTGGTATTCTTTGGGTTCCTGGTAGCACACCAGGGACCATCGGGTTAAGAACTGTCTACATGGCTTGTAGTTGTGCACGTATGTAGTCGGCATCAGCCGTGGTGACACACATGGCCGCAGGCCGTTGTGGGATTAACCGCCGGGTTGGAAACGGCCGGGCGGGAAGAGTGGTGACGTGAAATTGGAACTGGGATGGGAATGGAAGGCAGACGGAAGTTGGTGAGAATGGAACCTGGCCTCGTGCCTTGGGTTGTGGTAAAGCAGATGCCCCACTTTCCTGACACCCCACCTGGGAGGTGCCTTGGCCCCACCAACGCGAACTCAGCTGCTGGACGGGAGCGGGTGCCCCACAACGGCCGTTACCAGGAACCCAGCTGAAGCTCGACCCGCATGTTATCGCCTTGCATCACCATCCCCATCCACAATCCGCTTCCAGTCCCGTCCCAGCCCCAGCTTTCCATCGACCAAGGTCTTCACTCGCAGCCACACTACAGTTGAGAGAGACCATTACCGCCAACGACTCGTTTTACCCTGCTCATCGACACAACCCTATCCGCCATCAGTACGGAGTACCGCGAGCAGACCCCCACATTCCATTTCTCGCCCCCCGCTTGGAGCTTGGAACTTGGAACTTGAAAGTTGAAGCTCGCACAAATCTGCCGCCAGCACCTCTCGCCTCAGGCTCACCATCACGGCTTACGTTACCTACCTAGTTAGCACGTGCAACCTCCCTCATCCGGCACACCTCCCAGTCCCTCCCAACAAGCATGCCCCGCAAGACCCGAGACTCTAGACTCTAGGGGACCGGAGTCATGGATCCCTCCATCCAGCGTGCTCTGAATGACAAGCTGTATGATAAGCGTAAAGTCGGCGCTCTTGAGTGGGTCACCTTTTTCTTTACAGTCCTTGCCGTGCTTCCCCGATCCGTCTGCTTCTGGCTGGCTTCTCAAGTTGCTGGGTCGCTGGCCTTCGACGATTGTCACACCCTTTTGGAACCCTCTAACTCGGAAACTACCCCTGAAACAGGCTAGAGCGTCTCATCAGGGACCTTGTCGCCCAAAAGGACTACCCCAGGGTCGAGTCTGCCCTCGACCAGCTCTGCAACGACTTTGCCTATGCCGTGCACCAGCCTCATGCACGGAACGGAGGGCTGATAGGTCTGGCCGCTGCCGCCATTGCCCTTGGCTCTGTGCGTCCCCCCCCCTCGTCCAGCCTCATTCCGTTTCCTCTTTCAGCCTCCCTGGCGTGGGACGGTCGTTGAGCTTGGCCCCCTCCTACTAACACGACGCCTCTTCCGTTCGTTACACACTTAGGAGCTCGCCAGATACCTCGAAGTCATCGTGCCGCCGGTGCTAGCCTGCTTCACTGATCAAGATGCTCGAGTTCGATACTACGCATGCGAGGCCATGTACAACATTGCCAAGGTTGCAAAGGGCGAAATCTTGATCTACTTCAACCACATATTTGATGCACTTTGCAAGGTGCGTTCTGGACCTCACCAACCTTGTCACCCCAAGGCTCTAACCGCGTCTCTCCCTTTCCCAGTTGGGCGCCGACTCGGAATTGTCCGTCAAAAACGGAGCGGAGCTGCTCGATCGCCTCATCAAGGATATCGTGTCGGAATCTGCCGCCACGTATGTATCGGTCTTGGAGCAGCCGCCCCCCTACCAGGAGAACGACAAAGATGACCTCGAAGATTCGGTTGAGCTGCCCACCGCCTTCTCCCTGAAGCGCTTTATCCCGCTGCTCAGGGACCGCATCTACGCACTCAACCCTTTCACGAGGACCTTCTTAGTCGGCTGGATCATCTTGCTTGACTCGATTCCCGATCTGGAGCTCGTCACGTACTTGCCCGACTTTCTCGGCGGTCTGTTGCGTTTCCTGAGCGACTCGAACCGGGACGTCCACGTCGCCACTCAGGGTTGTTTGGACAAGTTTCTCAATGAGATCAAGCGCATCGCCCGCATCAAGAAGGGCATCGCCGAGAGCAAAAAGTCGAAAGAAGGGAAGCGCAAGCGGGTCGACTCGATTGAGAGTGGCAGCATTCGGCCGCAGCTCGAGGAGGGCGACGAGATTGACTCTGAGACGGCTGCCGACGATGACGACCTAGAAAGCGAAGATGACTGGGTTCCTGGGCAAGACGTCCAAATCAACTACAAGGCCATCCTAGAGATCTTGACAGCCACCCTCGATTCACCTTTAGGTAAGTAGCTGCTGCGGCACTTCGATTCAGTGTCCCCATGCTGACGAGTTTCTGCCAGAAGAGGATGGCTTGTTAGAATCTCTGCGATGGATCGTCGAATTTCTCGAAATATGCCCAGAGGAAGTGCTCCCATTCACCCCCAAGATACTCGCCCATCTGCTGCCCGCCATGGCTAGCGGCGTCGAATCCATCCGCCAAGCTGCTGGGAGGGTAAACACCTCCCTGATGGACTATGTTGTCTCCCTGTCTGACGACGTTGACTTGGCCATCCCTCCGCCATCGCGGATACCCGGTCCCCCGCCCCCAGTAGGTGAGCGGCAGGATGGAACCGCAAGCGCTCGTGCGTCCTTGTCCGGCTCGAGAGATCTCGAGGTCCGCAGTCCCACGCCTGCTCAAACAAGGCCCTTCCCGCCGACTCCGACTCCAGCTCTTCCCGCGGCTCAGCCTCAGCCGGACCTCGACTACGCGGCAGCGGTGAACTCACTGACCCTATTATTCCTAAACGATCATGAGGCCACACGGGTTGCCGCGTTGACATGGCTGATTATGCTCCATCGCAAGGCACCAAGAAAGCTACTCGCATTCAACGACGGCACCTTCCCAGCCCTGCTCAAAACTTTATCTGATCCTTCTGAAGCGGTGGTGACAAAAGACCTGCAGCTTCTCTCGCAGATTTCGAGAAACAGCGAGGACGACTACTTCACAAATTTCATGGTCAATCTGCTCCAGCTGTTCTCGACCGACAGGAGGCTCCTCGAGACCCGGGGGAACTTGATCATTCGCCAACTTTGCACGAGCCTCAGTGCCGAGCGGATATACCGCACCTTGGCCGACTGCATTGAGAAGGAGGAAGATGTCGAATTTGCCAGCATCATGGTCCAGAACCTTAACAACAATCTGATCACAGCACCCGAGCTTGCCGATCTCAGGAAACGGCTGCGTAATCTTGAGACCCGAGTTTGTTTCCCCGCATCCTCCGTGTACTGGTCACCCATAGACTGACCTGACCCTTATAGGACGGCCAAACCTTCTTTGTGGCATTATTCCGTTCGTGGTGCTACAACGCCGTTGCCACGTTCTCTCTCTGCCTGCTGGCGCAGGCATATGAGCAGGCATACAACTTGCTGCAAATATTGTTTGTGTCCTCCCATGATCGAAGAGAAGTCGCTGTGACTAATTTGCTTAGTGCTGAACTTGAAATGACGGTCAACATTCTGATCCAGATCGACAAACTCGTGCAGCTTCTCGAGTCACCTGTTTTCACCTGTATGACTTTACAATCTCCCTCTGTCGTGAGACACAGGCGCTAACAAGCCAACAATAGACCTGAGACTTCAACTCCTCGAACCAGAACGATACCCGCATCTCTACAAGTGTCTTTACGGCCTCTTGATGCTCCTTCCGCAGTCCTCGGCGTTTGCCGCGCTCAAAAACCGACTCAACAGCGTCAGCTCGATTGGCTATCTGCATATTGCACCGAGACCGTGCGTATCTTCGCCTTTTTACTCTCATGCTTTGCAACAGCGCAGCCATACTGACTTTCCTCCCAGCAATGCAACCACCCCCAATGTCCCCTCGTTTGACCGCCCCAACCGACTCAAAGGCAGAGAAGAAGGCATCATCCGCTGGGGCGAACTCCTCGAGAAGTTCCGCACCGTGCAGGAACGCGCCCGCCGTCTACAGCGCTTGGGCGGCAGCGGTGGTGGCCACGGCGGCGACATCGATGACTTTTCCGCCAACGACCTCCGCCTGGGTGACAGCTTGGGAGACCAAAAGGGGCATGGACACGACGGCGGTGCGGGAGGAGGCGCCAGGATGGGGCGGGGACCGGGGCCGGCTATCAGGGAGACGCCGCCGCCTCCGCCGCCGAAGCCGGAACCGGCGCCTAAGTCCCGGATGGGGCTGGGCAGGCAGTTTGGACGGTTGGGAGGGGCCGTATCGGGGCGAGGCAAGCGCGCCTAGTTTTTGATTGATGCTATTCTTTTCACCCTGCTGCTGCTTGTTTGGTCGTGTGATTTGGTGGCTTTTTTATTATTTTGGTTTAGCACTACGCAAGCGTCTGCTTTATAATGTTTAGTGCTACAGCCACCCAGTCATCTTTCTCTCTCTGACCAGCGTTTTGTTGTCTGACTCTAGAGGATCACGACCAGCAGCATCGGATGCGTATCGGCGGCGTACTATTCGATTCGCGCAGCATCAACAACAACAGCACTCCCTCGGGAAGCGAGACGGAAAGGGCGGATTGCATGATTAGCAGTGGACGGGGGGTCAGGACGGGCTTTCATCCTTCTTCTTCGCCTTCGCCTTCGCCCTCTCCTTGATTAGGTGGTTGTTAAAATCGAATTAAAATCGAATTGTGTGGGATGGGATGGGACCACATCGCCACCTGGTTATCATCTTTCCCGAGTTAATTACAAAAATGGATATCACCCTTCGTTGCCTGCTACACACAAACATGATATCTTCCCACCCAGTGCCCCATCTTACCCAACCCAAGACAAGGTAAGGCAAGTATGTCCCGTACCTTATGTACTTCACCGGGTCGGCCTCCTCCTCCGCGGCGTCTCCCTCTCCACAAGCCCCTCAAACACCTCATCCCTCCTCGCCACAAGCGCCCCCAACTCAGCCCGCAACCCCTCCAGCTCCTGCCTCGCGAGCTCCGTGTCCGGCGGCAGGCCCGCAAACGCCCGGACCTGGGCGTCCAGGTCTTTCTTGACGGCTAGGAGGGCGAGGTAGGTTTCTTCTTCTTGTGCTAGTTGGGGGATGGTTGTGAGCGGGGTGGACCCCAACCCTACGGACCGGGACAGGGCCGCGACTTTATCACGGAGTTCGGGGAGGCGGGTGGTCAAGGTTTTGATGCGGCGTTGGGTGGAGAGGTTTTGGATGGAGAGGTCCGCGGGGGGGTGGTAGCTGCCTCCTGTTGCTTCTTCTTCTCCTACTGCTGCGGAGGAGGGGCTGTTGTCGTTGTCGTTCTCGTTGTCATCGCCTTGGTGATGGTTGGGGGAGGGGCGGCGGAGGGAGGCAGAGAGTTTCTTGGTTGCGGCTGTTTCGCGGGTGAGGTAGGCTGTTAGGGTCTGGATGCGGGCGAGGGCCTGCTCGAGGGCGAGGGATTCGGTGGTGAGCGAGAGGAGGGAGGCGCCGAGGGTGGCTGGGGTTGGGAGGGGGTTGTTGGTTTGCAGGGCGAGGGAGGCCAGGGATGTGAGGGCTGTTTGGCCGTCGCGGGTGAGGGAGGTTTCGAGGGAGGTGAGGATTGCTTCGCGCGCGGAGGTGAGAGTGGGTGGGGGTGCGGATGTGTCATCGTCGGTGTGTGAGGGGTGTGGTTGGGCCTCGGCCTGCTCGTGAGCGCGGAGCTGGTCGAGGGTTTCGGCTTCGAGACGGGACACAAGAGCTCGTTCCTCGTCGGCCGCTTCGTTGGCTGATGCTAACGCCAGCAGGGCGCGCAAGGTATCGGCGTTGCGTTCAAAGGGTGGCGGTCCGCGACCGGGAAACTTGCGCTGTAACCAGGCTTCGATATAGGACCAGTCTTTGGCCGCAGAAGCCGCCGCGCGTGCAACTGATGGCGAGAAGATGGCTGCGTTTGGCGGTAGGTGAGCCATTCCTGGAAAGTTTTCGTCTTGGACGACTGGAGTGGGGCGAAGTGAGTGATGACGGTGATGTCCACTGCCGGGCGATGAGTGATGCCGTGGCGGTTGTGGGAGAAACCTTTTTTTTAAGAAAAGAAAAAGAACATAAAAAAGAAAAAAAGACAAACGGGTTCTGTCTTTTCAAACCGGCATGAAACACAGCCTAGCTTAATATTGGAGCTGTGGTTTAAAGCAGAAGATCACGCTTCAATTTTATCGTCTTGACACAGCTAACGGTAGGTGTAAGTGAGATCCTCCTCCATCTGGAATTCTTATGCCAGCAACGAGCCCAGCAAGGTGCAGACGGAGCGGGCTCTGTGGGGCGGTGGGGTGCAGGGGAAACATGGGCTGTCCCACCTCAAACGTCACCCACAGCATGCGAGCTGTTGATTGGCGAATGTTGCCAAAGTAAACAAACCGCTGCAAGGGTCTTAACGAACTCGTCCCGTTTCGTGCCAGACGCGACTTCTCCACCACAGTATACGGGATAACCAGCGACCTGATGCGCCTGCCCACGAACAAAACGACTCCCTCAGTTTCTCCTAGACCACGCACACGACAGGATATTGTTGACTTTGGACGCCCTTACCACCTGTATTGATTTTTTCTCCCTTTTTTTTATTCGCGTACCGCGTCTGAGCCGCGATGGTTCAACCGGGCATCGACGGTCTCGACACGCCGCGTACCAACGTGGGCGACGCGACATATCTAGATCGACAGCCCGATTTTGACATTTCCCAAGAGCTATCCTTCCAGTCCCCCTCAAAAGACGCGAACCTCCTCCAGCAGCTCCGCAACGGCGGCCGACCCAGCCTCAAGACCCCGCGCGGCAGTCGCGCGCCCTTCAACGACCGTCGGAACCTCCCCGCCGGCTTGGGCGGCCCCGAATTCACACCCTTGCTCAAATCCGCAACGAGGAACAGTGTACGACGATATGGCGTCGGCAAGGAGAACGGACGAGCAACCCCCGGCTTCCTCGCCAAGATCGACGAATCTATGACCCCGATGCCCGCAGGCGAGACCAGCATGTTCGGCGCCTCTCGCAACACGTCGTCCTTCATGGACAACACGCCCCTCCCCGATGTGGATAGCAGTAGTGTTGCATCTACACCACTGGTGATGAGGCGGCGTGATGCCGGCAAGGGGCCCCTCGAGGACGGGAACCAGCTCTCTCTCCGCGAGCAAGAGAACGTCATCGACAAGATCGAGAAGGAAAACTTCGGTCTCAAACTCAAAATTCATTTCCTCGAAGACGCCCTGCGGAAAGCAGGCCCTGGATTCAGCGAGGCCGCCCTTAAGGAGAACACCGAGCTAAAGGTCGACAAGGTGACGATGCAGCGTGAGCTCCAGAAGTACAAGAAGCACCTGACCTCTGCCGAAAAAGATCTCGAGAACTACCGACAACAGATTCTGGAGATGCATGAGAAGGCCAAGCGGAAGTACGCCGATGAGGACCAGCGAGCCGAGCTTGAGCGGCTGCGACAGCAGCTCGAGGACAAGGACGTCGAAATCGACAACCTCCATCAGCAGCTCGAAAATCAGGAACATGGCCAGGACAGGATCGAGAAGCTCCAGGACGAAATCGAGGACTTGGGGGCGGACCTCCGACGAAAGGACGACATCATCACCCAGCACGAAGACGAGATCGAGGAGCTACGAGAAAAGGTCGACGACGCCGAAGAGCAACTCAAGAAGGCACAACGACGGATGGTGGGGCTCGAGGAGAAGGCTCAGGATGGCGACCGGCTCGGCGAGGCCAGGGAAACCATTGAGGAGCTGGAGGCCAACGCGCGGCGGCTGGAGCAGCAGGTCGAAGACTTGAAAGAGAAGCTCCAGGATGCGGTCGCAGAGAAGGACCGTGCAGAAGGGGATCTGGAGGAGTTGCAAGAGGAGATGGCCAACAAATCGGTGGTTACCAAGGGTCTTTCACGCCAAGTCGAGGAGAAGATTGCCCGCCTGCAGGCTGAAGCTGACAAGGCTAACCAAGAATGTGCGTCTCTGGAGGAGGAGCGGTCCGCTCAGCAAAAAGAAATGGACGTTATGAGGGCCAAGTTGAAGGAAGCCCGCGAGGAGCGCGATTCTTCGGAACGACTTCGCTTGTCGATCGAGACTCGGGCGGATGAGGAGCACGGCTCTTGGCGGAAAGAGATTGAGGATGCCAGGCGTCAGCTGAAGGAGGCCAGGCAAGAGCGCGACTCGGCCGAGCACATCCGACTGACTCTGGAATCCAAACTGGAGCAAGCTCAAGCCGATCTCAACATGCGAGCCGACGAGAAGGCACTCTTGCAAACCCGCCACGATGCCTTGACCAGCGAGTCCATTTCTTTGCAGCGGGAAGTCTCCAACCTTAAAAAATCCGTCGCAGAGCTCGAGGACACCCTGGAACAGGAACGCCAACATGCCCTGGGTATCGAGCAGGACATTCGGAACCAGTTCCGGAGCGAGATGGAGCGCTTGAATGACGAGATTTCTGACCTGCAAGCCGAGTGCCGCGAGAAGGACAACCTCTACGACAACGACAGCGAGAAATGGGACGCCGAACGCCACAACCTCGAGGCTGAGCGCGACCGAGCCGAAGAACGTGCTGCTGGTCTCCAGCGGACAATCGATACACTCCGGGATACCGAGGGCGCTCTATCGAACAAGGAGTCCAAATTACAAGAGGCTCTTCAGAGCGAGGCTGATCGGCACAAGAGGGAAGAGACCATCTTGCGCAACCAGATCGACCGACTCCAGCAGGATTTGAGCTCTAGGCAAGCTATGCTGGAGGAGCTCCGCAATGAGCTGTCCGTCGTGAGGGACGAACTCCGTCAGTCTCAGCTCGACTGCGAGTCGCAGAGAGTGAAGGTGGAGGCCCTGGAGGACGAGGTTGAGATCTTGCAGGCCACCATCGACGAGGAGTCTGAGAAAGCCCGTTTCGAGCTCGGCCAAGCCCAACGAGAGTGCGACCAGCTCAAACAGCAACTCGCCTCTCTCCAAGCCGCAGCCGACTCTGCGCGAGTATCATCAACCACCTCCCAGGAGTCAGCCAAGCAGACGAGTGAGAACGTCGCCCGTCTTAGGATCCAACTCGCTGAGGCTACCGAAAAGGTCGCCAAGCTTACCGAGGAGCGTCAGAAATTCAGAGACCAGTCTACTACCCTGGACGCCGAGCTGCGTCGACTCAAAGACGAGAACAAAACCCTTGCTACAAAGCGACACGAGGTTGAGCAGTCGCTCGAGAACGAAATCGAGAAGGCAGCTGCCGAAGAGGACCGCCTCAGCGACGAAATCCGTGATCTCCAGGCAAGGTTGCGGCAATCATCCGACAACACCGAGCTCGCGGCTCTGCGTCGGACGATCCGTGAGCTGGAGCGTCGCGTTGAGGACTACGAGACGCAGCTGGCCGTCTCTCAATTCCCCGTCCAGGGTGGTGAGGGGAACAGCGAGCTGTCCCTACTCCATCGCGAGCTCTCTGCCGCCAGGAAAAAGGAAATCGACCAGCTCAAGCACGACGCCTCTCAGAAAGAAACCATCAAGTCCCTTAAGCGGCAAGTCACTGACCTGGAGCGCAAGACGCACGAAGCTACAGTAGAGCGCTTCGTAAGCTCCCCGTCATCCCACGGAGGCTCTGCGCAAAAGGCCGAAATCTCCGAGCTCCGCCATCAGCTCTCCACCGCCAACCAGTCAGTGCATGACCTGAAGCGGTCCCTCCGGGAGGCCGAGCGCAAGGCGTCTGCGTCTACGCGAGAACTCCAGAAGCGGCTCGACGAGCTCGAAGATGAGAAAGACGTCCTCGAGCAAGCCCTTGAGGATGCGCAAACCGCCGCCGAGGAATCGGCTGCCACGCACGAGGAGGCCGTGAAGAAGCACAAGCAGAAGATGGAAAAGTACAGGCGAGAGAGGGACGAGCTGGCAGCCGCTGTGCGGGACCAACGGAACCACAGCACCACCAGCAGCGTCAGCGAGATGCCGGCCGAGGAACGCCGCGATCTGTACAAGATGCTGCGCGAGTCGCAGCTGGCTGCCGACAAGCTTGACCGCGAGCTGCGCGAGCACCGGGAGGCCCTCGAGGAGCTCATGGATGTCGAGTCTTCCCTCCGGAAGAAACTCGAGCGTGCGCGCAGCGAACGAGCTGCGTACCGGACCAGCGCCGAGAAGCTGCACAAGGATGTCAAGAAGCTCAAGGCCGAGAAGGACAAGGCTGTTGCGGAAGCGGCATCGGCGTCGGCCGCCGCCAACGAGGAGCGTGCTCTGGTGCGCGCCTCGAGACCGGGCAAACACGGCATCGACACCGACGCCATCATCCGCGCCGCCGAAGCTGCCGAGCAACGGCACGAAAAGGAGATCCGCGGGCTGGTGATGCAGATGGAGTGGCTCAAGGCCTGCTGGGACCGCGAGGCCAAGCTGCGCAGCGACGCGGCGTTTGCGAAGCAGTACCTGACAATGCAACTCCAGGTCCGCGACGCATGGTATGTCTTTCCCACTCCCCCAAAAACCCCTAGCCATACCCCTTTTTTTCGCTGGCCAAACTAACCAAACCTCCCCCTGTGCAGCAACAAAGCCGACCTGGCAATCATCAACCGCATCCGCGCCGAGATCAAACCCTCCTCCTCCCGCCTATCCAAATCATCATCCTCCTCCTCCTCCTCCCCCAACCGAGCCCTTGCGCTCCGAACCGAATCAGACCGCCACTACCCCATCATCGTCCGCGAACCCGAACCCCAACAACCCCACGAACCCGCCCACCACAACCAACCACACCACCAACGCCAACAACGAGATCAACCACCGAAGAAAAGGAACCGCCACCTGCGCATGGCGCTCAACGCAGTGCGGTGCGTCGTGCGCATGCAGATGGGCGCAAGAACCTGGGCGAAGCAGGATAAAGTGCGCCAGAGGTTGGCGGAGTGCTATGATGGTATGCAGAGGGAGGAGAGGATCCGAGCTATGAGGGCTGTTTGGAGGGCTGAGGTTGGGAGGGCGGGAACGGGGAGGACGGGGAGGGGGGTTGATGGTGATGGGGAGGGGGCGGTGTGTTAGGTGATTATTTAAGACAAAGTATGGGTTGGGCAGGGTGGGTGTTGGGCTGAACGCTTGGTTTATAGTCTTCCTTGCCGGAGTGGATAAAACTGTTGGGGTTGTGTTTGGGTGTTTCTTACTCACCCATGTCAGGTCAGGTCGGGTCAGGTCAGGCCGGGTCAGGGAAAGCGATCAGCGTTCTGGCGGCCGCTGCTGTTGGAAACGGGGTGTTGTTAGAAGGGTGGGCTGGGGCATGTTGGGTTGGCTGTCTTTTGTATTGGGTTGTTCATTCATTGTATGGGATTACCAAACTGCTTAGGTATAAGCTCGTTCATTGGGATTGGGATGGGGAAATGGTCGGGTCAGGCTCGACTGGGTATACATTTATGTACATACAACCGCGTTGTGGCATCTCTTATGGTTGGCGTGGATTGCACATTGGGGGGGTTGGGATGTCTTTTTGGTACATGAGGTAGCAACTCACGTTTTGTTTGTTTACTGCTTACTCCTTTTGCTCTTCATTCAGGGGGTCGGGTTGATGCTTGATTCTTGGCAGTCGCCAGAAGTGCAAATTGTCGCCTTGGTGGCACTCACATTATCGAGTATGGACAGCACCTTGACAAAATGGAGGTAACAACCTGTAGAGCTGATTAAATACCTAGTAACTTCAAGATAACAGCCATCCTATAACCATCCCCTCCCCCATTATACCTGTCCGAAAGCAAGATTTTAGAAACAACCAAGCGAGAGCAGGAGCCCTGAGAATTCAGGATCGGCTCGTTGTCCATAGCCTAACCCAAGCAGTTCCCGATCCCCGCGATCTCCCCCATTCCCATCCTGATCTGACGCTGTGCTACCCTATCCGTCCCTATCCTCAACGAACCACCCTTCCAACCCCTTGCTATCCAACCAAAAATCCCCCCAGAAATGACCCGTACCTTCCCAACATACATACGTTTACCCCGAGAGCAGAATCACGGGCGGCCCAAAGAAACAAAACAAGAACCACAAGAAAAAACCGTTGAATAAATTGTATAATATATACTAACAACATCACATCACAAACAAGACATTCGTATCTGCGCGGCCATGAAACCCATCCATGACACCAAACACGTCAGCCACTAACGAAGTTTTTTTGACAGAAAAACATGTCGCGGCCCCTCGAACCCCGCCCCCTCGCACGGGCAAGACGGGGGAGGGCGCAGTATGTCTATGTAGAAAGCTTACCGAGAGGATGGCTACACGAGAGCTGGGGCTTCTGGGTGTAGCGGGTCTGCAGCTCGTCGCGGATGCTGTTGAGCAGCTGGACGTAGCTCTGCTGGGGGTTCTTCTTGAGCGCCGTGATGAAGGCCCAGGACATGGCGCCTGTTGCTTGGGACGCAATCGTTGCGTCGGCTCTGGAGGGGGGAGGGGAGTTGTTAGTACGGGGATGGCGGTCAAAACAAAAAAGTGAAGAAAAAAAAAGGGGGTCAAGGAGAAAAAAGAGGGCACGAACGAAGTCTGGTCGTCCTTGCTCCCAGAAAACATGATGACGTCCGCGGGAGACGTCTTGATGGCCATGGTGCGGGCATACGCATCCTCGCTATTGCTGGCCTTCTTGAAAAAACCCATGATATTGTTGGCCACGCCGCCGAGATCGCCGCGGCTGTACGCCGACACGGCACTGAGCAGGCCCTGGCCGGCCTCCTTGGCGAGGTTGGGCTCCTTGAGGATACCCTGGGTGGAGTAGATGTAAGGCAGATCGAGTGCAGTGCCCGAGTGACACGAGTCGAAGATGGCGGTAAGGCGCACGCCTGCCTGCAGGGGGCGCACCATGATGCGGTGCATCTCGTCATCGGTGATGTGGCCGGTCTGCCGGAAGTCGACCGGGTAGATAACCTCGTCGTAGCCGTCCTCTTCGTCGCCATCGAGGTCCTTTGTCTGCCCACCGTGGCCTGGAAAATGCGTTAGCCATCAGGTCTAGTCGGAAAGAAGCCGGTAGACTCACCAGAGTAGTGGAAGAACAGCGAGTCGTTCGGGCGGGCATCCTTCACCAGCCAGTGCATGGCCCTCAGGATGTTCTGCTTGGTGGGCTGGCTCATGGGATTTTGCTGGTCGTCGGTGAGAATGACCATGTCTTCGCGCTTGTAGCCAAAGTTCTCGACGAGATACGCCGACATGTTCCTGACGTCGTTGATACACCCCCTGAGCTGGCCGCGCTGGTTGAAGTAGTTGATGCCGATCAAGAGTGCCTTCCTGCGTCCCGTACATTGCGAGTATTGGAACTGCAACCCATGTGAGCCGTACCCATAGTGCTGGGTCGTCTGGGGCGGCGGCGGCGGGGCGCTGTGGTTCCCGTGGACGTACGAGTTCGAGGTCACCGTCGGCATGGCTGCTGTTCGTCAGTGTGGTGATTCCTCCGCCACGGACAAGGCCATACTCACCCGGTCGGGCGTAGTTATTAGGGGCCGGTTGCTGCTGCTGGGGATGATACCCCTGGACAGGTGGAGGCTAAAAGTGGACTTAGTCTGCGGCATTTCGTGTCGAGGATGGTGGCCGGACGAACCTGGTGGTAGCCATAGGCCGGGACCGGCTGTTGGTAGCCATATCCAGAGCCCTGAGGCGGAGGGGTCTGCTGGTAGCCGTATCCTTGGGTGCTTTAAAACGACAGTGTCAGCCTCTGGATCCAGAGGTGCGAACGGGCTGGCCGTGCGTACGGATAGTAGCCGGAGTACTGCTGCTGTGGTGGGGGAGCGTATCCACCACTGTTGTAACCGCCAGGGTATCCAGACATATCCAAACGGACAGCCGGCCGCAGGATTCAAGTTCGGAACAAAGTTCGAGGGTCGGTCGGACAGGCGAGCGGCCCGAGGATGGCCTCGCGAAGCGGACAGTCGGCGGCGTCGAGCGGCGAGGTCGGAGGGGCACAGGAGGCGGCGGCGGCAGCGGCAGTAGCAGCAGGTGGACAACGTAGGCGCTGCCGCGGGTTTTATTACGGGCGAGTCGGTCGGTTCGATGGGGCTCTTCGGAGGGGACGTTGAATCGGTGAAGTTAGGCTGGAGGGAGGGTTCGGTATTCGAGGGTCTCAGTTTGGCGTGGTGGAAGCAGATCTGAAGAATGGCGGGCCGCACCGATGAGCATGGCACTGACACAATGGATGCAGAAAATCAAGGGGAAAAAGACAACGGGAATGGCGTGCAGATGGACAACACAACCGAGACACGGCAGAAAGAGCAGACGATGTGAAGCCGGGAGAGCGGTCAAGGGTCAACAACAAGGGCTGAGCTCGGTGCTGTTGGTCCATGTCGACGCAAAGATCGGAGCGCCCAGGGTCTGGCTGGGTCCGGGTCTGGGGGACAGTAGTGGTGGTGGTGGGCCAGCGGGTGCAGCAGCATCAACTCACCTGCAGGGGGAGCCTTGGGGAGGGCGGCGAAATCTCGTCCAGGGCTAGTGCCGGCCCGGTGTCCGCAAGATTGGGATGCTCGAGCGGCGGGAATGTCCTAGAACGGAGTGCAAAGGCTGTTTTTTTGTGGGGGGCCGTGTTCCGTTCTGGCAGGAAGACGAGAGAACGAGGGATCTCCAACTCTCAGCTCGGAGAGGTGAAGCTGGGGACTGGGGAACAAGGTTCGCTCGGGCAGTGGGTGGTCTGGTGCAAATCGAGGGCTGGAGTAAGGCGCTGAGAGCCGGGGTGGGGTTGCCGCTGTCAGCTGCGCGATTGGACATCGGGCAGTGGGGTGCAAATCGCGCCAAGAGATGTGGTCTGTGGATCCCGACTGAAACGAGGAACCGAGGGCGATCGTCCCGTCTTCCTTCAGCAGTTCAGCTCTTGCGCTGCCGCCAAGCCGAACAACGCAACCTGAAAGGGCACCCAATCCAGGTGTGTTCGCCAAAATTTAATAACCTTGCACTTATTCCGACAAATCTTGTAGCTCTCGCTAGCATGATCCTTTTTTTGTTTTGTTTTTGCCCCTTTGCAATTCTCAGCTGGCGCCAACTTTCAGCTGTTTTCAGCCGTCATCCGAGCACGGTCTCCGGGTCGGTGACCGCACCGGGTCACGCAGCCCAAGTCACTCGCCCAATTGTTTGGAGGAGAGGGTCTGCTGTGCCCAACACGGAGCAGCCTGCGGCCACGGCCGGCCACCACTCTCGGCCGACCCGGACTATCGACACAGCGACCAAGGAGCCGGCCTTGAAACGTCGCGCGTTTGTACACCGTAAAGCCACTGAGAAAGACAGCAAAACTTGATAAAGACCCGTCCATTACCTATCCCGAATCGCAAACACGGAATTGCCGCAAGCCGAGGTTCGGCGTTGGCGGCCGTGTGTGGCATCTCAGAAAAAGGTCCTGATGGTCAACAGATATCTACCTTAGTTTCAGATCAACATTTCGACGTCCCTCCCCCACTCTCACTTCATCCACAGACAGAGACCTCTCACTCACATTCACATCGTTAATGTATGTTACATGGCCACTCTGTCCAGCCCCAGACGCTGTGTTGCCCGCAAGGGAGCAGCCACGTCGGTGCTGTATAAGTCCCAAAACAGCTAGCCTCGGACCCGGCGGCGCCAACCGATTGGATGTTGGGACCCGGGATTCTCGCGGTGGGGCTGCTGAATCGTATCGCCACCACTCACAGCCGCCGAGAGGGATCCAAGGGTCTGGTCAGGGGGAGCTGGGGTCAATATCAAGATCCTCATCCAGCATCATGCCTTGCCAAATAACGTTAACCAGACACTGCCAGACTAACTGATCTTCTTCAAGGCCCCCAGTTTTTGTATATGTGTGTAATCTGCAGTGTATGTAGCGCAAAATGCTTTCAGATGGCAAAAATACCATGTCGTCCCTCGCTGGCTGTGTAAGCTGAGCAACCAAGTCCTCCGTGGGTGGCAATTCACCAGCTGGAATAGACTTCCGGCGGCCAGGCTGAAGAGCGAAAGACCTCGCTCACTCCAAGCCAGCTCACTATCCAAATAACAGAGTTGGGCCCCTTCGCGCTCGTCACATCCCAGGAAACCAAGGAAGGCGGGTGCGAAAGACGCACCCTCCATCCCCCCGCCAGCAAACCCCCATCACCATCTACACCTCCTCCATCTTCACATCCCCACCCTCCTCCACCTTCTCCTGCTCCCGCATCATATAAGCCATCATGCTCCAAACAAGCTGCATAGCCTGCAGCCTCTCATCAACCTTGAAAAAGTCAAACCACCGACTCCTCCACACCTCCAGCCGGCCCCAACTCCTCTCCCCCTCACCAGCCTCAACCTCCCCAGCCAAAACAGCCAACAACCGATCCGGCACCCGCACGCGCACAATGCTGACATGATGCAACAGCGCGCTGACAACAAAGACATCGTCATACCCGGCGCCACTCACGCGCCCGATGGCCTCGTACCGCGTCTTCTTGTCCCACGTGGCCGCCGGCGGGCGCACCATGCGGTAGTTGTCGTACATGGGGTGGTTGCCCGATTTCTTGAGCCGCTTGGCGCCCTTGGCGGAGCCGCTGCTGCTGCTGCTGCCGGGGAGGGCTGAGGAGGGTCGGGAGAAGGGTCTCTGCGGGAGGGAGCGGGGGTCGGTGGAGGGTGGGGTGGTGGTGGTTGTTGTTTCGGAGGAGGACGGGGGCGGGGCGTCCTTGTCGCCGACTGTCTGGTCGGCGCCGGAGAGCATCTCGATTTCGCGGCCGATTGGGCCGCCGGACCCGCCGCCCCAGCGCGGTTTGGTGCACCACCACGCGTTCTCGCCGATGCGCTTCTCGGTGCGGCCCTCGCGGGCGCGGTGCTGGGCCGTGATGAGCGCTGCGACAACCTCCCGGGCGAGGTCCAGGGCCGAGTCCCAGTCTGTGCCGGGGGCGGGGGATTGGGCATCGGCCGGCGGGAAGGAGAACGTGTGCCGGGCGCTTACGGCGGCTATCGGTCCTTCGACGATGCCGGCGCGTGCGGCTTCGCGGGTGTTGGGGCTGCGGAAGATGAAGGTGCATCCCGATGAGAAGTAGGAGCTGCGTGGTGGCTGGCCGGGAACGTTGGAGGTGATGTGCAGGCGTGGCTCGGTGCGGGGCGCCGACACGTTGCATGCGAAATCGTAGGCCACGAGCTTCAGAAAAGCGGTGATCATATTCTGGCGGTAATCGACCGGCATCTGATGGCCGGCGCCTGTGCGGTAAAACATCACCGCATTGGCATCGTCGGGGGTCTTGTCGCCCTCGGGGGTGGCAGCCCCGTTCTCGCCATTGCTCTCGCCAGCCGGAGCCGGGGTGGGTTTCGGAGCCACCGGCTTTGACGTATCGTCCCAGAAAGCGGAAAACAGCTCCAAGTGGCGGTAGAACTCGTAGGCATTCCCCAAACGCGCTTGCAGCTGGCCCCTCGGAGGCGGGATTCTGCGGATAGCCCGGTACGCAGCCTCGTTGGGAATGGAGAGCTCGCGTCTGCGCTCCAAGTAAGTTTGGCAGCCAGGCGACAGATTGCCTGTGTTCAGCCGTTTTCTCGTGCTTTCGTTGGCAGCATGGCCCTCCTCGGTGGACAGGGCGTGCCAAGCATCAAAGTCCGGGATAAAGGCGGGGTCCGGGATGATCTGGGCTGGGGAGGCATCCGGGACCACGTGCGTCCCGAGAGCCTCGAGATGCGAGACAGATACCTCAGTGGGCCGGACAATGCTCTGCAGTACCGAGGTGAGGGGCCGCAGCTGTGCCGGCTTGCTGGGGCCAGATTCCTGAGCACTCGGGCCATCTGCGTCGAGGACCTGTGGGTAGCACCGGGGCAGGTTGACGGGTGTCGGCGGGGGGACGTCCTTGGGCGGCGCCCTCGGCGCGCCTGCCGCAGGGACTAGATGACAGATCAGAATACGGCCATGGACGAGAAGGGAGTAGATAATCACGGTCCCAGCCGGCGCCGAGGACGATCACGCGGAACAACAGCCAAGAGGGAGAGTATCAAACAACAGCCAAGTGCCGCATGAACAGTCCCCATGCCAACGAGACGGCATCCGGAAAGAAAGAAGTGGTCGTCAAACAAACACCGGTTCCGGTTTTAAACACACACGGCAAGCACATGGCCGGCGGTGGTACCATGGACCATGGTGGTGGGGGCGGGATGGCAAGCACGATGCTAACAGCGAAAGGGTTCTCGAGTTGTTGGTGTGGTCATGAAGTTGAGGGGGGAAATCACACATCGTACCAGATCCACAGAACCACGATCTCGCAGGAAGGCGTGAATTGAGAAAGGGGGAGAGAGCTGTCTTGAGATGAATATTCCACTTACGCATGAAGCTGAGGTTCCCGAACATTGTTCTGGCTTGACAGGAAGCTGGGCGGACAGAACCACGGAAGTCACGGGCCGAAACAGGAAAGGGGGTGGTTCTCGATTGGTGGCGCGCTCAGGCCGTGGTTTGCATCCGAGCGGTCGTGCTCGTGATCCGTGAAGGGGTCAAGACGAAACGGTGGTCGCAGCCGTTGCAGTTTGCCGGGCGGCGTGACGGCGTGACGGCGTGGCGGCGTGACGGCGTGGCGGCGTGACAGGGCCTCGGTTGTTGGAGGAACGACGGCGAGCCCTGGGAGGGAATGCTTCACAAATTGGCAAATGTCAAACCGTCCCGTTGGCGTGGACTTTACCGGGCCAAGAACTTCGGCCACAACTCCTGCTGTGTAACCAACACTTGCAGAGTACAGATTATGTTGGAGACGAACGACCAAATTGCCTCGAGAAATATGCCCCGTCTTTTGGACCTAAGGGGAAACCTGATGGAGCGGGGCAGGACTGCCACCTCAGTCAGTTGGCAGGCGAGTGGACGCTCGCTGGCCTGCAGACGGGAGTGCTGCAGAGACAGCGTGTCAAGGGCCGTGCACCCCTGAAATGCGCCGGGACCCTTGGTGTCTGGCACCCCCAGATTGGTGGTAGTATGTAATCTGTACTGGTGGTCGCGATGGGAAACACTTGGCAAAAGTCAGGTGCAATAACTCTTTTGCGTCTTCCCGTGGCTCAGGTAGGTATTTTCTTTTTCTTTTCGGGATGTGATTGTACGGTAAAAATGGACGACTTCGTTTTTGCCGAGTTCTTTTTGGGTGTTGTGTGGTGGTGGTGAGGTGGTGGTGTGGTGGCACGATTATTCCCCTGATCCCAACACGGCAGGCTTGTTTCAGGGATGGTGCCAAAACATGGCAACTGCATGGGCTGCAGTGCCTGAGGAACAAAGCAGAGTATGTATTCCGTACCCAGCATGGAACTCACTTCTCCCCCACAAAACAAAAATCCAAAATCAATTCTTCAACCAAGAGACCGACCGAGTCATCAGCGATGCCATGGCGGGGTTTGCGAGTGAACCTGTTCATCTCATCTACGATGGGAGCGCGCAGTACAATGCCGAATACTTTTGAACCTGGCTTCAAGGTAGTCGCCCGTTTGGGAGAAACGGTGACAGACTCGTCGCAGACACCCCCCATCCTCCTCTCCAGATCCACCAGGGATCCCCCTCTCCCCGCACATTGTTGCATCAGAACCGTCGCAGGACAGGGGTCAGCCCATCACCACGAGACTGGCGGGAACCCCTGGCTAAGAGCCTCAACGGTTAAGGCAAGCATCTTTGGGGAGATGGACTCGGATGCCACGCCTTCCAGGGCATCCCTAACCAATGACAGCATCCCCCCACCCCTTCCTCGAGCCCATCAAACCACTTCCAACCCCCAAGTTGCGCTCCTGGACGTCAGAGGTTGCCCGTTTGGGACATGCTGCCATCGACCAGTCGAAGCTTTGAAGTGTCGAAGCGTCGAAGAGTCCAAGAGCCCTGGCCACTCAAGTGTTTGCAGTACCGTCATGGGCTTCACTACTCAGAGTCTCAGTCAACGATGTCATCCGTGCCCACGGTTGTCGCCAAGCCAACTGTCCCATGGCACTTCTCCCATCTTTCACCACTCCGAGACTCTAGATCTCGAATCTCCTACTCTTCTCTTCGTCCCCTAGATTTGGCGATTCACCCGCCATCACCTTGCCTCTCTGGTACTGGAGTTTAGCCGGTCCTGCGTTGTTGTTTCCCTCCTTCGACAGGAGACTTCCTCTTGTCTTCCCTCCAAGAAATCTTGATGATTTCTGCAATGACTTAGACGGCCCTAGTGGCCATCCTTTTCGCTTCTCCAAGTCCCCTTTTGTGCTTGTATTTTTGTCACATTTTCTATTTTCTTTCTTACGGGGCGACTGGCATCGCCAACGACGGTTACGAGAGAGGGACTGAGATTTGAAGATGGGGTCCCGTGGTCTCCCGTCCGGGGCCTTCTTGACCACCATTCAGGGGCGGCGGTGCACCGCAGTTCCCAGAGTGGCGGCAGCGGCATCAGCGAGCACGAGTAGTGTCACGAAAGTGAGCACAACCACCACCTCAGACAGACCGACAACAGCATCAACAACATCAACGACATCAACGACATCAACAACATCATCAACATCAACAACAACCACGAACCCGGCGACGGGGTTGGCTGCAGCACCGGCCGCAGAGATCGAGCCACCCTCCGTCGCTCCAGAAGATAGTACAACGAGTACGACGAGCTCCTCCTCCCTGGTGACCATCTCAAGCACATCCACCTCATCGGTGCAGACTGCGCAGGCCGAGGCTAGTGAGTCGGCGGCTTCGGCACGCCCACCACCGCCTCTCCCTGCTGCGCTTCCCCCGCCACCCGGGGCTACTCTTCAATCCTTCACTGCCTTTGCAGGCGTAGCGTTCCCACAAGCGTCTGTAACACAAAGCAGTCAAGCTGACAGCAGCGTAACAGCGCCGGCTGTAGATACACCAGCTAGTCCGTCGGATTTGTCCTCCGCCGAAACCCCTTTTCCTGGCCTACCTGACGTCCCTGCTGCTACACCACTTCTTACAACCATTGAAGGGCTGCGGGCACCTACCGGCAGCGAGGTAGCTGACGCTCCAGGGACAACTTCGGCGGACCCGGCCCTTGGTGCGATCCCTACCGTCAACAACAATGCTGTCCAGTCGACCGTGGCTGTGGCTGGCGGCGTCATTGGCGGTGTCGTTGCCCTCAGCGTCCTGGCCTTCTTCATCTGGTGGTGGCGACGCCGACTGATGAGGAGGAGGAGAAGCACGCTTTTAACGCCCCTGGACGCGGTGCCAGCCTTTGACCGCGACGAGAAGGGTGGCTACGTTATCACACGCGGGAGCATCGGACCAACGCCCGTGACGGAGAAGGTCAGGGCTGCCCTAGGCATGAACTTGAAAAAGATCCGAGGCCACATCAGGAACAAGACGGCGCCTTCTGTGAATCTGGACCGCGGCACCACCTCCCAATTCGCTGATGCGGCCAGCACTCACAGTCGTTCCAGCTCGGGCATCATTGGGGCCGATCCTACAACAACGGATCGTCTGAAGGGATGGTGGGCAGGCCTGAAATTCAAGAGACGAAACAGCAGTGCCGACGAGATGATCATTGGAGCGCCCCAGGAGAAGAAATTTGCTGTCAGCTCCCAGCCAGACTACCTGACCCTCATCAACATGGACGACCGGGAGCTGGATCGCGAAGCCCAGCGACGACGGGCTAGCATTGCCCGTCTGAACGGCAGTTTAACCGAAAACTTCCTCGGTGGCTTGAGCCTCAACTTCGGCAGCGACGATCCCTTCAGCGACGCGAACGCCATCGCCCACACCTCAGCCAAACCCGCCCCGCTGGCCGTTAGCAGTAACCCCTTCAGTGACAACAACGCCATCCGCGACCCGCCCCCCGCCATGCCGAAACCAGCCACCTACGTCGCCGACATCCGCCGCTCCCGCAGCAACAGCGTGACCGCCGCCCGCCAGCCGAGCACACTGTACAACTACAACAACCGGGATAGCGTCGGCTCCATCCGCTCCCTGGCCACGGCAGCAACCGCAAACCAACGCACCAAGTTCCGCTCTGACCCCTTCGACCTGGAACGCCCCGAACTTCTCGGCGGCGTCATCCCCAAACTCCCACCTCCCACCCCGCTCCTTCCCAAACAACAACAACAACCACCCCCCGGGCCAGGGACAGGAGCGGCGGCAGGAAAGGCGCCAGTCCCAGGCCCCGGCCCAGACCCTAAATACCCGCCCCGCACCCGCGCCCGCGCCGAGTCCTTCACGTCGCGCTACTCCAAGTACTCCAAGTACTCGTCCGGCGTGAGCGTCGTGAGTGCCCTGTCGGCGGACGGCGAGAGCCTGGGCGGCGACTGGAGCGATCCGGGCCCGGATGTCGGGCCTGCCGCTGCCAGCGCGGGGAGGTGGGTGCCTGCTCAGAGGCTTGCTAGGGAGAGAGAGAGGGAGAGGGAGAGGGAGAGGCAGCAGCAACAGCAACAACAGGGTGGCGGGCCGAGGAGGGCTAGTGGGGGGAGCTTGGGGAGTGTGGGTAAGGCTATGTGAGGTGGGCTGCGGCATGTGTGTCATTCGTTATGTTAATGTATGCGCTCGGTATGTGTGATCTGTATGGGTGGAGGCGTTACGCGGTTTCTTTTTTTTTTTTTTTCCATCTCGGAGTTGGATGTTGTTGGTCTTTGACCCCTGGGTGGGGGGTTAAGGGGCAAAGGAACATGGAGGTCAGCCAGCCAACGCCAGGGGCTGGGCTTTTCCAGCACTGGTAATAACCGTATGGCTACGTGCGCACGGTATCAGTCAGCAACAGACGACCAAAGAGGTGTGTCTGTCTTGACCTCGCTCCTGGCTGAGGCCTAGAGTGTCAAGCTGACAGACCGCATGTTCTAGGCTCAGCCGGCTCCGGTTACGTCCAGAACTCTTTCTCTTACCAAAAAGGGGGTCATGTGATGTAAGCATGCCAAACGAAGTCGAGGGCGAGGGCGAGGCCATGTACTCAAATGAAACACCGCGTGGACTGGATTGAGATGAAAGGAACGAGGGAAATGACATGAACGGAGGATGGATGGTTGGATGAAAAGGATACCCCCTTACGCTCGCTTGATTAGCTACAAGCAGCTTTGGCTGCTGCGCATGAGAATATGATATTTGTTTCCTGCTTGTTTTGATCTTGATTGTCTTATCTAAGGGAGGGTGATTTGATATCTAAGGTTTAGTGCATATACCGGGTTTGATGTGGCTCTTTGAGACAAGAGGTAGACGATGTGTGGTCACCACATCTGTTGTCCATTCAGATTCAGGGGCAACCAAATTGATAGTAAGCCTTTGTCCGAGGGAGTCATTGACTGGCCAGCATATCAATCCTGATGATCTCGTTGCCCAGCTGACCGAAAAAGTCCCCTGCCTGTCACTGAATCTCGGGGGCTGCAAAGGTGACGACAACACCATGTGTTCCAGAGCCTGTTGGGTCGTTTGTCGTCTGGGCCAGCAACACATGCATATTGTAAGCGCACATGCGAAATCACGCAATCGGCCAGCAAACGCCCGGATGGTATGTACATTCATGCATTGTCTTGTCGAGTTTTCCCAATGGCTGCTCCCATCGCATCGCTACCACAAAAAAATAAAACTAACAAAAGCAGGCAGGTCGCAAGTCCAACAAAGCGCTCCCCAAGTCCCCTTCCCAGCTGAACTTTTGACCACATTCAGGCTTTCAGCTCCCTCCAGTCTCTCTCACCACCAACTCGCCAGGGACAATCCCTCCACCGCTCGATGCCACAACGCCGCCTGATTGGTCGACGCCTCGCAACGCGAACCCGACTCGAAAAGTCGCGGCACGCGTCCCGACGCGGGGTTCCTTCAGCAACCAGGTTTGATTGGTTCTTTTGCAAAGCAAGCTTCCTTCCCAAGCTTCGTTTCCAACCAACAAACCACCTCACCCAAGCCCAAAAATGCCAACATTATCCCCCCCGTATTCTCCCCCTCCCTCCCCTCTTCCAGCCCGCCACTTCTTCCAAGGAGGGGCATTCAATCAATCAATCAATCAATCCATCCATCCATCCATCCATCGTTCGTCCCGTGCCCTCCCACCCCTTTGTTTGGCCGGTGCTGCAGCCGAAACCCATACTCTCGGACTTCTCCTCCTAGCTCATCCACAGATCGTACACTCGGGATATTCAATTCCTCGAGCTTTGAACAAAGCCCATCCACCCCACCCCATCTCCTGGTGTGTCGTACAAAAGCCAAAGCCAAATTTGATCTCCATCCCATCAAACCAAAGTTAAAAAAAAATGAGTTTCGTAAACAAAGGGAATTTCTTCAGCAAACCGTAGCTCGCTCAGACGTAGTTTGGTGGTGGGGGGTGTGTGATGCATGCCATATAGTTGCTGCAAAAAGCGACAATTAAGCGGTGCGGGGGAGGGTTTGAAAAGGTAGCGATTGTGACAGTGACAGTCTTGATTGAGGCGAAAGAGAATTAGGGAAAATAGCAGGGGAGAAATCACCGGAACGCCCATGCTTCCAGAAATAAAAGAGACACAAAAAAAAGTGAGTTGTGAAAAAAGGAAGAGAAGTAAGTCCCGGACAGGGGGGGAGGGGATATCGCAAAGCAGGCAAGGGAGGTAAGGTAGGTATAGAGCCTCGCTTGGGAGGGGAAGAAAGTAGGGAAAGGATAAGATTGAATGATGGTGGGTAAGGGTAGTCGGTTGGGGGGGGTTGAGGTTGAAAAAGTGAAGATATGTGTCCTGTCTCATGACGGCATGTCGTCGAACGTGAGACGCCTCCTTGCTGCGCTCCGTGGTGTCTTGCCTCCTGCGAGATTGGGCGTCTTCCACGGCTTCTGCGCCGGACTTGGTGTCATGTGGAGGAACTCTGCAAAGTCGAAGCCAAGGCCGGGGGTTGCGGGGTAAGGGTTGCCGCCGCCGGGAGTGGTCATCATGGACGATGGCAGCGCCAACTTGTTCCTAGGCGGTGGCGTGGAAGGGGGATCCATCCTGTTCCGCGGCGGGTTGGCAGGCGACGGGGATGCTGCCAGGTAAAGCAGCAAGTCCGCACCTTCTTCGCCGGACTTGGTCTCGGTCGCTGCCGGCCTGTCCCTCGGCTTCTTCACCAAGCTGCGGCTCCGCATCGGCGGCGTCCTCGGCGGCGATACCCGGATGTGGCTGACGTGGAATGAGTGGGTGGGCAGGTCGTCTTCGTCATCCGAGTTGGCGGCGTAGTTCGTCGTCAAGACGTCGCTGATCTGCCTCGACCCCGAGTAGAATGACAGATCAGGGCCGGTTGACGTTGTGAAGTGTTGCTGCCGCCTTGGTTTGATGGGCGAGGACTGGGTGAAGTGGTGGTGGGTCGAGAAGGACCGGTGCGTAGTCGGGGACTGGCGGAACCGTTTGCTCGGACTCGAAAACGTATCGTCAAAGGAGGCCAGGTAGGTGCGTTTCCTATGCCCAGTGCTGCCGTTGCTGGACCCAATGGCATCGGAAAATAGCGGAGCCTTGAGCGGCGAGCTCATGAGGGTTCTGGTCGGGTACGGAAGATCGGAGGCGCTCGAGGACGAGTCGGACAGGATATCGCCGTCCTGCAGCCGTCGGCGGCGCATCTCTTGTTCGAATTTGGGCTCGATGGTTTCGAACGTCTC
Source organism: Chaetomiaceae sp. PYS4301M (assembly GCA_023628425.1). Taxonomy (NCBI): domain Eukaryota; kingdom Fungi; phylum Ascomycota; class Sordariomycetes; order Sordariales; family Chaetomiaceae; species Chaetomiaceae sp. PYS4301M. Next base: position 202,098 of record JAMAKR010000046.1, read on the forward strand.
GTTGACCAGGTTGTGCTTCGTCTTGAACTGGGCGAGTGCAAGGCGGTTCTGCAACCTCCGAGCCATCTAACAAGAAAAAAAAAGTGAGTTTCTGGTCCACACAATATCTCCTCCCCGAACACCCAAGGGAGGCAGAAGAAGCCGTACCTTGCTAATCTCGGCCCTCTTGAGCACCCGGTCCGCCACAGCGTCGGGGTGTTTTTTCAACGGCGAGGACATCATCTTGTCTGTAGGTTGGCTTGCATGCATCCAACGAGTTGAGTCGAGCCCGCACTTAGTCCCAGACAGCGGGGAGAATTTCGGGGAAGAAGAGTCCAAGATTCAAAGTTTCGAGGGGGGCTGTGGCGGGTGGGTGATTGATTGGATGAGTCTGACACAGGGCGCCTAAACCTGCCGTGAACAAGTGAAGGGGCTCCGTTGAGGCACCGTCGAGACGTCCGGGTTCCAGATTCTGTGATACCGAGCTCTCAGACTGGGTTCCGGCTGGTCACTCTATTCGGTACACAGCCGCCAGGGCACCAGGACGGGAACAAGAGGGAAGTCGAGGCAAAGTTGAGTTCCAGGTTGAGTTGTTGAGGGCGGCCAAAATGCCGATGCAAGAAGCAGGAGCAAATTCACATTCCTGTGGAAACCGGCAGATTAGCTGCCTGCCTTACCGAGCTGAGCACTGGCCCACTGGTTGAGTGGCTGCAGCGGCGGCACAGGGCAGCAGGGCGAATGGCGGCAGCTTTTGCCAGGGTAGGTTGCCTTGCCTTAGGTTCCATGCTTTGGCCAGCAAATTTGTTCCCAGGTTGGGGGGTTGGTTGCATTGTGCCTTCCTGGGCTGTTCCATTCAAGGTGTATCCCCACCGAAAGCAAACAAAACGCTGCGGACCGGGACGAGCTCTGCCCTGGCCCTGGCGATGCAACTCCACCTGAGCTCCCAGCAGGCCGACGATCGATGGGAGCGGAACCCTGGACTGGAGACGGGATCCGGTGCACAGCAACAGGTAGCTCCCCGGCAAGGTCTGGAAACATTCCAGCAGCCCTCGGGAATACACACGCAAAACATGCACATGCACTCGGTGCGAGCACTGAACGTCTGAAATCCAAACATTCCCGCATTCACTGACTCAGATACTCCTTTTCCCGGGGCGAGTCCAGCCGTCTCTGCTCAAGATTTCCGCCGATGTCCCCATGTTCCATGTTCCCTACGACATCATAGCTGTCCTGATAACGTTACATAGTACAGCTGACGGGGTCAGGGGCTCCACATGGCTGCCTCCAGACTCGAAGGGGCAGGTTTCTGAGTGTGTCAAACTGTGCAGTGCAGTTGGTGTTTGTTGAGGAGACTGTCGACATCAGACGGAAGTACGGGATACAGCGCAGAGTATGTACTACAAAGTAAGGTGTTCTGTGTTCCGTACGGAGTATCATGTATTCCGTACCGATTACAGGACATCCATGCATCTGGCAGGGCGCAGGAAGCAATGCGCTGCACGTCATTCAAATAAAAGACCAGACCCCGTCATCCAACTCTTCGTGCGATCACCTTTCCTCTTCCCTAATTACATACGGTCGGGCACTTATATCTGCATCCACCTCCCAAACCGAGTCCACGTAAGGTAATACTAACACATGCATCTTGCTCCAATGACTAAGGAAAGTGGACGAAATCTGCGCCGCTAGTGCTCTTCCACATCATCTCATCCTCGTATCCGCCGGTTGCGGTCAGTGAGGGACACCTCCGCGACTTCTCGGCGCGGGGATCATCTGGAATCGCACCATCGATGCCATGTTTGCCGACCAACTCCCACACAGCATGCAACGCGGAAGTGTGCGAGCAGGCAGAGATGAGATCCAGGCTCCAGCGGACAGCAACAAACCCGGCAGGGGTTCAAAGAGGACAGAACCCCTTCCCCTCGTCCACGCCCAGCGCACCTTCCCCCTGACGACATCGTATTCAGCCCCGCGCTGATTACTGTATCCTCTTCTGGTGGAGTGGAAATGCAGAAGGGGAAAAAAATACATTACACATATACGGGCCCTTGAAGATTTGGCAAGACTGGTCCTGCCCGTTCCTGCTGCCAATTCTTCAACCTGCAACCTGCAACCTGCAACCTGCAACCTGCAACCCTTCGCTTTGCGTCTTCGAGTCCCTTTCTGAATTTCGAGGTTCCCTGACTGCCCCTGGAACGCCCACACCCTGCAGCAGGTGTGCCGCACCCGTGAGCATTCCTTGTTTCGAGCTTTGGGCTGGGCCTCATCCATCCGGATCCACCACGCAGCAACTCCCTGTCCCCAACCTCGCACTCGATTTTTCATCCGATTTCGAGGCAAAAGCGAGGAAAACAAGCAAGCCGGTCTTTTCGTTGCCCTGCTTGGGCCCTCCAATTCCTGCTTACCGCAGCGATCACCGGACCACTTGTCCGGTTCCTCTCTTTGTCATCGCCGTCCCCACCGACCCGGGACTGACCTGCATCCATCTCTCCAACACGCGGCAGATCGCTTGGGATAAAGAGATAAGTCAGGTACTGGGTAATCGCGATTTATATCTGAGCTGCTCGGAACACGGCAGCCAGGCCCTGACACTCACTGCCTCCCTTATCCGTACTTTATTCCCGTCCTACTCCGTACACTATCGCTCAAGCCAACCACCCAATCGAGATCAGGATGTAACCACGGCCAATTGAGCAACCTCGCATACGTCATTCGTCGCTCAGAACGCACCCCCTTCCACTTGCGGCAGTGGGAAGCTTGACAACAGGGCCCGGCCAGGCCAGGAAACCGGGAAAGCTTGGACGTCTCGCAACTTGGGACTCGGACGGCCTCCTGGTACATACACCACGCCCGTACTTTGACGACAGTTTCTTCCGCTCGTTTCACAACTGCATACCTGGGCTGCCGCAATCTCTGGCCACTGAGATCCTGGGGACTTCCGGGTCGCATATACCTCTTGTCACATTTCACTCGTTAGACCAGGTTGTTTCCTGGTGTCATTATCATCTACGGAGTGGGCGCGAAAGTCACCCATCACACACGGCTCCTCCCATCCACCAACCGCAGCCATGGCTCCGTCCTTGTTTAGCTTCAAGGAGCTGCGGAGGCGTTCGAAGGCGAGCTTCACAACCGATCGGTCAACAGACACGTCAAGCGAGGCCAGCCACAACACAACTCCCACGAGCGGCTCATTAACACCACCATCAATTGGAGCACAGTCAGATCCAGCCCTGGATCTGCAACTCAAAGACCAGACACTCCCTCCTGTTCCTACCGCGATACCGAGACCGCAGCCTCATCCTTACTCGAATAATGTCAGTAATCGATACAGCGTCTCGGGCATGGTTGGCTTGGGATCCCCAGTCCCAGGAGGAAGGGGACCCAGCTTGCCCGTGTCCCAGTACTCTCCTCGCATAACCAATGTGGCAGATAGCTCGTGGGTTAGTCTTGTTCCAGTGCTCCCGCCATCACCACCCCGCAGGCCTCCTTTCCCTGCAAGGGACATACATACTCACAAAGCACCAGGTCTACCAAAAAGTACTCCTTGTGAATGGCACCATCGGCGACATGCCCCACCAGTCCCTCGATGGCACGCTTACCGTCAGCCGGCTCGACGACAACTTCCCTCCCGTCTCATGGCCGGTCCATGACTCCCACTTCAAGGCGTTGGTCTACTTGATGCCCGGCGCCAACCGTCTGCGGTTTGATTTCGCCAGCCCGAAGCTCGCCAACAGCGGATCCTCCAACCCTATCCATGCCTCTTACCTCACAGTCCACATGATCCCTCCTGTTGGCGCCCCGCCGTTGCAACTCGCCATCCTCCTGGCGAAGGACTCCCCGGGTACCTTCGACGCGGTCCCGGCACGGATCGAGAGGGAAGGAAACGGGCTGGAAGTTGCAGTGCGCAAGTTCCGTATGGCTGCCTACCTCTGGCAGGCGTTTACCGCCGAGCAGATGTGGCGCAACAAGCTTGGGCGGCGCACCTTCAGATTTGAAGAGGAATGGACCACGGGCTCGGCAAACCAAAGGGATAGGGAGCACGGCACCCTCCGATCCGAGGCGCGAGTCCATATCATCCGGACCGACAAGACGGTGGCTGAGCTCCGGGATCTCAACCGGGCACAGCAGAACAAGAGCGCCACCGACGCACAAGGGCTGTACGGTATCGCCGCAGATGCTGTGCGCGACTACTTCAAACCGCTGTCGGGTCAGAAGCTGTACGTTTCCGTATTACTTCTGGATGCGCACTGGGACACAACCTCCAAGACGATCGTCGGGCACGCCGCGCTGGGAGGAACGGTTGGCGATATCCATCTGGGCATATTCGGTTCCCACTGCCTCCAGAGCTACCCTGCAAGCCTCGAAGAGATCGTCCCAGCCTTGACCGACTGCACGCCGACGGACACCAACCACGTCAGCAACGATTGTAATGATGCTGGAAGCTCGTGGGAGGCAGCGAACATTGGCATCGGCGCCCACCTCCACGAGACTGGTCACCTCTTCGGTCTGCCCCATCAAGAAAGCGGCGTCATGCTTCGCGACTACGTGACCCTGCACAGAACATTCCTCACTCGCGAAGCCTACTCGACCCGAACCCGCTCCAAAGGCGGGACCGTCTCGCAGGAAGACGAGTGTGGCTGGCACCGCCTCGACTGCCTACGCTTCCGCAGCCACCCCTGCTTCCGCCTGCCCAACGATCCCGTCCTGAACCCAGACGACAGCGTCCAGGGCTGGCCGATGGAGGGGGGTAGCTCCCTGGCCGTCACAGCCGCCACCGGAGTTGCCTATGTCGAGATCTACGCCGAGGGCGACGATGTCTGCCACGCTTGGACTGAGTACCCGCCTGAGAACGGCGGCCCGGTCCACCGACTCGTCACACTGAACGAGCAGGACCTGCGAGCAAAACTGCCCGAGCAGGGCAACAAACGAAAGGGCAAGCTGCGGATTTCTGTGAAATCGTATGGAGGCGGGTCATTGGAGATTGAGGACTTTGGCAAACTTTGCTCGAAGGAGGCCGCGTGCCTAAAAATTCCCAGTGCCGTGCCAGGGCTGCACAAGACGGCCCTCCGGGGCAAGAAGCTCGGCTTGTCGCAGATGGAGGGATCGGAAGCGCAAGAATTTGTGTTTACGAGCGTACTTGCGCATGATCGGGTCTTGTCCAAGGTCGTGGTTTATCACGGATTTGCCGTGGATGGCGTTGAGTTTGTGTATGACGATGATTCGAGGCAGTTGTTTGGGAAGAAGGGTGGCAAGCCCGGCGGGGATACCTTCGACATGGGTACGAACATTTCCTTCTTGTTGTTCAAAACCTGACGAGAATGCTGACTTGGCGATGCAGATATCCGCCGCGGCGAGTACATCACGGGCTTCTTTGTCCGCTCCGGCTTCTGGATCGATGCCATCCAAGTCCTGACCAGTCTGGGGAGGAGATCCCCCTTGTTTGGAAACCCCCATGGCGGCTCTCCGTATGTTCTCCCCCCTCTTCCTTCGCCTCAACCTTATCTCGGGCCACACAGCATGCTGACTGACCCCTTGCACAGACATACTCTGATACCCCCGCGAGGCTACAACATATGCGGTGTCACTGGCAGCTGCGGCGCTTGGGTTGACGGCTTCTCTGTTATCATCACGAAATGAAACGCTCCGCGGCCAGCCACACTACGGCAGCGCGGCGAGCACACGTAATTTATAATGTCACATACCCGACGGTTGGGAGCACACACACACACACACACACACACACACACACACACCGGCCTGCACACAGCCATACACGCAACGCGCAATGTCCACACTCAGACACGTAGCATAGCATGCTGATGATCTTGGACGGTGGCGCGGGGTGGTTACGTACTGTTCTGGACCTTGCTCCATTCCTGAGAATCCTGTCTTCTTGCTGGGTTCACCTACCTACCTATCTTCCTACTGCTTTCATGAACCAACCTCCCTATCTACCTACATACCTATTCACCTACGCAGCAGTATTCTGTATATCATCATAGACGACGCACAGACGGACGGACGGATAGACAGATACCTGGGAATGGGACTGGTACATTTTCTCGCTCACACTCTCTCCCTACATTACCTCTTTTTCCTCTGTTTCTGTTTAACTTCATGCTCTGCTCTTTGCCTTGCTACGTTGGGTTTGGGTTTGGGTTTGGTGTCACTGGCATTGGCATTGGCATTGGCATTGGCGTTGGCAAAGACGAACGTCGTAGACGTGATGATAGTGGCGGTTCGCTCCTTTAGCAAGTTTTCGGCCTGCGGTCAGGCAGACACGCATACCTGGAAGAGGGGGTTTTGGGAAGGGAGGGAGGGGGAATAAATGGATTATTATTAGATAGTGGAAATACCTTGTCTATTTGTGTTGCCCCCCCTTTCTTTTGTTTTTGCTGTGGTCGGAGGTAGGTAGCGGTGTAATACGTGCCTGTACGGAATATCTCTACCTCCTACAGCAGATAGTTTCATTGCGGTGCTGTCAGACGCGGGGGAAGTGAAGTAGTTTTTGGCACCACCGGGGGTTGTGGATGATGGATGGGATCTTGAGAGCTTGAGAGATTCTGTTCCGGTTTGGACCATGTCTCTCTGCCCAGAGGCGTCGTGGATTCTTAGTCAACCTTCGAGTTCACCAACTCTCTCGACAATGGAGAGATCAGTCAACGACAAAGCCAGGCAGTTACGGAAAATGTCCAAACAACGCGATATTTTCCCTTCCTTTTCCGAACCTCTCTCTACATGCCTGCCAAAGTACCTAGCACACATCAAACAACAGACCTCCACCCAGAAACACCTCTGCGTGTCCTGTGTGTCCCGCACCATCACCCACAGACCACAGACCACTGTAATCCGCTCGGTGAAATGCCTATAAATCACCATAGCCAGTTTACCACCAACCCACCTCTCCATGCTCGCCAACAAAAGAAAAGGAATGGAAAAAGAAACGATCACTCGCTATCGTCATCCTCCTCATCCTCCTCCTCGTCATCCTCCTCCTCACTACTCTCCTCCTCATCAGCATTCTCCAACCACTCCACCAGCACCCTACACTTCTCCCTAACCCCGCTCATCGACTCGCCCTCAGCAGCCCTCTTATCCGCCCACCAGGCCAAGATACCCTCCTCCTCCAGCACATCCAGGCTATACAGCTGCTGCAGCAGGGCGGCAAGCAGCGCGCCAGCCCTAGGCGTCTCAAGGTCCCTAACCGCGAGCAGCGCCTTCTGGATAGCGAGGGCGAACTCAGCCTGCTGAGCGACGTCCTCGCCGCCGACGCCGACCTCCTTCACGAACTTGGCGGCGCCCTTCTTGGAGGTGAGGGCGTCGGCGGCGGCCTTGGTGGGCTCGAGGGCGCCGTGCTCGGGGGCGAGCAGCTCGGCGGCGCGGCGGACAAAGGCGACGGCGATGGCGCGGCGCATGGAGCTGTCCGAGGCGTTGTTGGCGAGGCGCAGGCCCATGAACTCGAGCTTGGCCGAGTCGAAGTCGTCGCTGTCGTCGGCGCGGAGGGCGTCGACGAGGCCGTTGACGGCGTCGGTGTGGAAGCCGTCTGGTTTGGTGGCGTCGTCCGAGGCGAACGAGGAGAGGCGGTCGCGGGCCTGGCCGAAATCGCCGGCCTGGAGGGACCCGGCCAGGGAGATGTCGTCGTCTGAGTCGTATTCGTCTTCCGAGGCTAGTGTGGAGATGGAGGAGGTGGAGAGGTTGAGACCCTCGAGCGAGTAGATGAGGGAGCTTTGAAGGATCGCGGGGTCTCTGTTGTCGCCGTCTTCGTCATCGGAATCCTCTTCGTCAACGACAACTTCGTATGTGGCACCCTTTCCACCTTTGCCCACCAGTGAGACGTCAGTTTCGGCGAGCTGTTTATCGTCGGTCAATACGGAAATCCTTGCTGGCGGTTTTGACGGCAGCTGGACGCCGTTGTCAATATGCACGTTGTAGGAGATGAGAGAGCCCTCGGGAATATGGCTGTTTGCGCCCACCACGACCGAACCTCCTAATACCGAGTGGATGACGGAGGTGCCATCCCCTATTACGGTGTCGTCCCAGATGTAGCTGTTCTCGATCCTGACGTTCTTTCCGATCCTGCACCTCCGCCCGATGATGCTGCTGGAAACAGTGCTCCCGGTCTTGATTGTCGTCCCCCTCCCGACCGCCGACTGTGTGACCTTGGCACCCCTCTCAGCCACCACGTGGTCCTCAACGTAGCTGCCATCCTTCACTCTCCTGTACGTCTGGCCGTGCATCAAGTTGCTATCCGGCACGAAGGGCAGGGTCCACCGCTCGAGCACATCCTGGCTGATGCAATCGTACATCTGGAGGTTGCTGGCACGGGCCGCATACCCGTCTTCCAGGACTTCGGCATACAGCATCTTTCCGTTCAGCTCCCAGTCCTTTAGCACGCCGTGGAGGAAGTTCTTTCTCGGCAGCTCGTAGTCGAAGCTTTCCGACCATAGCGCGAGCACGTCGGGCGTGCAGATATCGATGCCGCAGTCGACGAGATCGGTCCGGACCTCGAATGTGCCGTGGGAGAAGACGGCAGGGTCGAGGTTGAGGTAGTGCTCGCTCTGGAGCGGGTGTGTCTCTTCGTACTGCAGGCAGCGCCCTGTTGTCGGATCGACGACAAAGACGGGCGTGATTCCTCTCGCCTTTGCGGCACGGTGGGGCTGCTCCCCGACTGAGCGCAGAACCACCGTCATGCAGGCATCGCGGTTGGCTTCCCTCCTCGCGCGGTGCTTTGCCAGGGCGGCATCCAGCTGGATGTTGGACACCAAGTCGCCGTGGACGAGCACAAAGTCGCCCGAAATGATGCTGCGCTTGTCCAGATCGCGGAGGAAGTCGCCGATCGAGTTGGCATCGGAGACGCGGATGAATTCGAGGGAGGTGAAGGGCGAGATGTCGCTCTCGGGACTCCAGCGAGAGGAGTCGTGGATGTAGTGTTCGATGTTTTCGGAATGCGCGCCGCAGTAGATAAAGACTTCTTGGACGCCGTTGGAAGCGAGGAACTCGAGGGTGTATTCGATGACGGGGACATTCACCAGGGGGAGGAGGCACTGGGGAGTCTCCGTGTTAGCCATTGGTCGACGGGCATGGCAGAGAGTGAGCTTTGGGCAAGCTGTTTAAGCTGCCCAAGCTGTTCCGTACCCTCGGCGTCTCAAGTGTGAATGGCCTGAACCTGTCCTGGAACGAGTCGGCCAGGATGACAGCCTGGAGCACATCTTCTCTCTTCTCGTCGGCGCCGGGCTTGGCGGGCTTCTTTCCTTTGCCCGCGGCAGCCCCGCCCTTGCCGCCTTGCTTGGACATTGGACTTGTGGCTGTTATTTGTTGCTGGTGTTGTGACGGGGTGGTTATTATTGCCCAATCGAGAGTCCGTGGGATTTGATGTGGATTCAAGGCTGTGCCAGCTTGGAATGCAACATGCGCGGTCGCAAAATCGCGAGGGCCAAAATCGCATCAGGTGTGAGTCAAAGGCGGGCCAATTCGCATGCTCAGAGCTCAATGGTGGGGTGCGGGGTGAGGTGTGGCTGCAAGGCTGAGGCGCGCAGGGCTGGGACGATGACCCTGACCGCCTGACGTGCCATATCATACTTACCGTAATATTACGGTGCACGGAACATACCGGCAGCTGTAAGATATACGCGGCAGTATTCCGCGGTGGAAGCATTCCATGTTTTCATGTAACCTACGAAGTGATCTGTACGTACGGAGTACATCCAGAACATCCTCGACAGTCCATAGGTCCTGATCATTTGAGCTCGCAAACCCCGGATGGTCTACTTTGTAACTGCACCTGCGTATACGGAAAAGACACATAGGTATTCCCTACTTCGTACAACACAAGCTTAAGCCGAGAATTGTTTTTTTTTTTTGTTAACTTCCATCCCAGTGCAGCTGAGCATCACAGCTTCCACGGCAACTTCCACTCCGCCAAGCCCCTAGCCAGGGTTCTGAGCTTCTGGCCATGCAGATTGGTCAACTCCTCGGAGGCAGCACGCAGCCCTGCAGGTCCCGCTGCCAGTGAGCGAGCCGAACCCAACGCCCGAGATTGCGGCGCACCGAAAGGCCGGGCCAGACCATCCTGGCTCGCTTCTCTCCTTCCCGATCCATCCGTTTCAAGAGAGAGCCAAGGCACCCTGATCCACATCCATGGATGAAGCACACTTGTTGACTGTCGGCTAGCCCCGAGGCGGGAAGACGGAGATCGTGGACGGACCGCAGCGGCAAGTGACAAGGAAGACATTGAACGGGAAAGACGACGTTTACAATTAGGTATGTTCGGATGACTCCATACACCACTCTACCAACTCGCAAACCTGCAACAGACCAAGACAGAGAAAGAAAATTAGAAAACACACCGAAACGTTTGGGAATGCAAGCTCAAGGCAAGCAAACGTGCAGGACCCGCCCGGACCCTCGGTGCTGCAACGACACATCAGCCCAGCCGGGTCCAGCCCCAGCGCCGAGCCGTTCCAGAACGCGACAGACCCCGTGGGAAATGGAAAGGGCTGCTGCACGTACGCGCCCTGCGTCACACAGCGGCATTTCAAATTTTGTGCAGCGATCATCTGGGGGGAAGGGGAGGGGGGGATTTGAATGACGGCCAGTGATCGAGCGGGATCCAGGTGTTCCGTGTTCCGTATTGTTTGTATCTCTTCTTCTGAGGGCGTCGATATGTTATCCACAAGTCCCGCCTGTACACATATGGGACTCGAAGTTCTTATGAGCCAGGAGAAAGGACGGGGCAGTCCCCTCGCAGTGTCATTCATCAGATACATTACCAAACAAGACGCTTGCCAGCCAGAACGGCCCCCGACTTTCCTGCTTCGTGACGGGATTTACCACCACCCGGCCCGAACACTGATCATGGCCAGCCCGACGTTACCCAGACAGCAAACAGCGTCCCACAGTACTACAGTACGGAGAGCGTGAGAGAGGACGACAACCAACCCTTTCTCCCACACAGCTCCCCAGGGTGCTACCATACCCCGTACCACGTACCGTACCCCGTGCCCCGAACAGAGGTCAGCAGTGCGAAGAAGCGAACTCGGACTCGCTTCCTCGCGCCGAAGTTGTCCCCTCCGCCTCCCCTCGACGCCGCCGCCGCCGCCGACGCTAGGGCAGGGCTGGACCGCCGCCAAGCAGCAAACCCAAGCCGAGAGGAAGAAGCTACCCCCGGAAGTGTCTGGTGTTAAAATACTAACCAACCACCCCTCTCTCTCCCAGCCTTTCCCTCGACCACGACCACTTGCCGTTTGTGTTGGCGTGGCACAGGACAGGACAGGGCAGGAATAATTACATAACTAACTCCGGCTCACCCCGTCCGTCCGTTTGTTCCTCCATCCTCCTCCTGCTGTCTGGCTCGTTCTCAGTTGGCGCACAACACACATATCTCAACACCTCCCCCCCCCCCCCCCTCTTTCCAACCCCGGACCAACCCCGGAAGAGGGATCGTGTTCTGGGCCCTCATCCTGTTTCACATTGGGCAACCACCCTCCTCCAACCCTGGCCCATGTCCGGTCTGGGCCTGGGTTGGGTCACTTAACCTTCCTAACACATGGTTCCGTTCCCGCTCTTCCCGCCCGCAGACCAGGGCCGCGGGCTGTGGGCAGCACATACATATCCCCGTTCTCAGCCCGCTGTCGGCCGTCGTCGTCGTCGTCTTCTTTTTTTCCCCCATCCCCCACCCCCCACCCCCCATATTCTCTCTTTTACGGGGGTGATGCCGCCAGTCTCTATCCCGTACTCTTTCTTCCTTCTCGGGCCATCGATGCCCAACATGACCGACTTTGGCACACCGGCAGTCGAGCAGACGGGCAGACAGGCAGACAAGCAAACAACCCCGTCTTGCTTTGTCTAAGAGCAGGATGGCTCAGCGGAGCGCTGAAAGTCTCACCGCTCCGTTTCATGTCAACGCTTCTCCTGTCTGGGGACGCGGAGAGGGTTCAACTCTTCTCAGAGTCAGAACTCGCATTACCGAATCGACGCTTGGAGCGGACCACACTCCGTGACCCTGCCGCCGCCGCCCCGTTTCGTTCCATCCATCCATTCAAACTTCACTCCGGCGCCAGAGAGACGGCGGACAGACAACCAGACAGACACCACCCTTTCATCAAGAAAGTCGATTTAGCCTCACCACCCGCCCGGTTGGTCGGTGGCTTGGATGGGGAGTTGGTCGATGAGCACGAGACGCAAACGCACACACAAACACACAATCCCGAATCCAACCAAAGCCATGTTTTAAAACCCCCCATCACCACCACTACTCTCACCACCACTCTCACTCCCACTTACCCAAACAAACCAAACCTAACCACTTTAGATACACACACACCCACAGACACAGACACACAGAACCTCACTTCAGCTAGATGACCTCACTATCATCAACCCCCGACAAAACCCAACCCAAAACCAAAATCACCAGATCCACCACCCACCCGCGCAACCGATGAGACTCGATTTCGATCTCGATACGACCCGACCCGACCCGACGCGGCGACTCCAATAAAAAGAGTTGATTATACTTCGTACTCGACACCACCACCACCACCAACAAGAACAACGACGATATGCCACCCCACCCCAGAAAAGAAGCAAAAAGAAAGAAGAAAAACAACGGACCCTTCCCCAACGCCAACCAAAATGTTTGTCACCAGTCACTGCCACCAGTCACTTTTTCGACAGCAACAAAAAACCACAACCACGACAACAACAACAAAAATTCCTCATCACGTCCCGCACCCACCTACCATACCATACCATACCATACCTACACCTACTGGACATACCCCCCCTGCCCGCCAACATGCCCACCCCCCAACGGGCCATACAACCGCTGCCTCTTCTCAGGCCTCTCCTCCCCACCACCACCACCACCTCCTCCTCCCAGACCCGCCATACCCTCCTGCATACCCCTCATCACCGCCTGCGTCCCCGCCGCAGTCATGTACCCACCATACGGCCCCTGCTGATGTGGGTGCTGCTGCTGGTGGTGCGGATGTTGCTGCTGCTGGTGATGATGCTGCTGCTGGTGGTGATGTTGCTGCTGCGGCGGCGGCGGGGGCGGAGGCTGGCGCTGTGTGCCGCCGGGCGTGAGGACCATTCCGCCCTGGGCGGTGCCGACGGCGGTCATGTAGCCGCCCGCGGCGGCGGAGCCGTCGAGGTTGGTGGGGGAGGTTTGGTGCATCTGGCCTGGGGAGTGCCAGGAGGAGGCGGTGGAGGGGGATTGGATGGGGGTGTGTTCGAATTTGACTGGGGGGTTGGCGCCGGCCATGGGGTTGAGGCCGGCAGCGGCTAGGCTGGCGGGGCCGTAGCCTTGGTTGGGGCCCGGGGGCCCGGGGCCGGCGACGGCGACGGCTTGGCCGCCCATTTCGTCGCCTACTACCAGGCCTGCTGATTGCGGGTCTTTGAGCATGCGGGTGAGGTGCTTGCGGAGGATGCGGACCATGCCGTCGCGGGTGAAGGGTTTTGCGAGGACGTCGTTCATTCCTGGAGGGGGGTGGTTGGTTAGAAAAGGTGAGTGGCTGGACGTGGGGACGAGTGCTTACCGAATTGGAAGTAGGTTTGGATGTCTTCTTGCCGGATGTTGGAGGTCATGGCGACGATGGGGACCTGCGGCGCGACCATTCGGATCATAGCCGTGGCCGACACGCCGTCCAGGCTCGGCATGATGATATCCATGAAGATGAGGTCGAAACGCTCGGCGTCCTGGTTGACCTTTTCCACAGCCTCCAGACCATCGCGCTGCACCACGCCGTTAGCCGTGTTGTTTCTTTTGGAAAACAAAGACAACCCGCCAGTCCACTTACAGCATTGTCGACAACACAGTCCATATTGGTGAGGAATTTGGACCCGATCCTCGCGCACGTCTTGTCGTCCTCGACCAGCAAAATATGGGGCTTTTTCCCCCGCCACATCGAGCCCAGCTGCTCTTTCAACGGGGGCGTTACCTGCGACGGAGCCTCGGGCTGGATGTTAGGGTTGCTGAGCGGTCGGTTGTACGGGATGTTGTGGATGTGGTCGGCATGGAACGGATCGATGCCCGTCGTTTGGCCGACTGGGTATACCATATGCCGGGGGTCGTTGAGGTGGTCGTGGACGATCATTGAGCTGGCCCCCGGATGCGCAAACATGACGGATGACGAACCAGCCGATTCAGCCGGGGATCCGTTTTGGTTGTATGCCATGGATAGCCTCTCGAGTTCCCGGTCCGCTTGGATGTCCGGAGACACGCCGTTGAGGATCTCTCTAGCTCGCCGCAACTCGGGTGCGGGCTCGTCGGCGCCGTCGGGCAGGAAACCCATCGCGCCGGCGTGGAAATTCTGGCCCGCCTGGGCCGAGTGGGGGCCGGACTGGGCCGAGTGGCGGCTGTTGCGCCGGCGGTCCTCCATGTTGTTCAGATGTGTGATGAGCTCGTTGGATGCCTGGCTCTGCGCCCTGACCATCTTTTGCAGACTCAACACCTCGCTGACGAGCAGCCTGTTTGTCTTTTCGAGCTCGTAGTACTGTTCTTGTAGCGCCTGGATCTGGTGCTGGGTCGCTGTGAGCGATTCGCTCAGCACGATGATCTGCTGCGACGCGGGGAACGCATCGTCGGCCGGCGGGGCTTTCCTCGGGGCCGGTGCCTTCCTCCGGATGTTGTCCAAGTTATCTTTTCGGTCTGCCCGGAACTCGGGATGCCGGAACTCCCACGCCTGCCATCCAAACCGTTAACACGCAAGTCCGGTCCGCCCGACCACTGAGATAACCTACATCGCGACCGTATGGTGATTCGCCACTCTCCTCGTTGTGCCTGACTTTGTGGAAGTCGTACTTGTTTAATTGGCGGACGAAACTCGCGAAATTGCTGTGTTTGAAGTGTTTGGGGAGGATCGTCTTGGTGAATTTCTCGTTCTGCCAAACGTTGAAATCAGTCCCGGGCCGTCCCCAGTGGCTGCTGCGTCCAGGGGCCCACAAGAGCGTACCTCCAAGACCACGAAGCTGTCACCGTCTGCGCTCCATCGTACGACCGAGTTGTACGAGGGGTCCTCGAGCATTCTGAGACGTCATCGGTGAGTATTACGTTTGGCGAGAGGGGGGTCGTCGAGGGGGGAAGGGGGGGGACGGGCGTGATCTCGGCCGCCAGGAGGGGGGAATCGTACTTGTAGAGTTTGCGCACCTGAATGTCAGGAACGGCATATTAGTTGAGTTCATGACAACGAATGTTTAAATCGGCATGCGTAGTGGTAGACGGGGGGGGGGGGGGTTGGTGCTCACAAAGTCGCTGGAGCTGTTTCCAGCCTGCGCGCTGCCCGCGTCGCCATCGGCGGGCGGCATGGTTGCGGGCTTGCGGGTTGCGGGCGGATGCTGACGGTTGAAGCAGGCGCTTGCTTGGCTGGCCAAAACGGACTGCCGCGGCGCCGAGTCGCAGACAGCAGATAAAACAAACAAACTACGAGGACCGTCAATGTCAATGCCGTCAATGCAGTTGCGATCAAAAAAAAAAGACCGATAACGACGCCTGATAAGCGGTCGACGAGGAGGACAGAGCCCGAATCAGATGGGATTCAGGGAAACAGGTCCCCAAGCAGGTGCACAGTTTGACGATTGCCCCCTTCTCATCCCCACAATCGAAGGGCAGGAATGCGACGGCTTCCCTGGTCCGAGCTGCGTGCCCAGGCGCAGAGCAGCGCAGAGCGTCCACTGTGCAGGGGAGTTCCCACTTTTCGTTCGAGGTCACGTATTCATAGGCCGAGCATGCCTCAGAAGCTCGAATCAACGGCCCGCCTCGCGACGTAATAATGCACACAGCACGCGGGGCGGCGGAAATGAGGACCCGGCGCGCCAGCTGTCCTTAGTTATGGCGCAGCGCGTTTTCGTGTCTTGGGAAAATGTCGAAATGTCGATGCGAGTCGATTCAGGTTGTTTGCTGTCCAAAAGTCGAACTGACGCCGGCACTATCGAGAGCAGGTTACAGTGGATGGTGGGGAAACAGCCCTAGCGCTGCGATAGCTGGCCCAGAGCCTGGAATTTGGGGGAAAGCAGGGGGGCGAAGGGGCCAGGATTTTGGAAACGAAAAATGGCCAGGGACGGGGATCCAATGAGGCGGATGAATAAAACGTTCGCAGGTAAACGTCAGGCAGGGCGTCACTCAGCTTCAAGTGGCTTGACATTCGAGGCGGGAGAGAGGCGAAAGCGGGATTGCCATCAGGCGCAAGGGGGGAGAAAAGCCGAAACAAACTTCGGCCAAAAATGTCAGGTTGTCTGCGTTGCCCGAGGACGGCGATTTTGATGTGGGAATGGCGGCACCGGTGATCGGGGCGCGTGGAGCGGGGGTTGGGTGCAGAGCGAGCAGGAACCGGTTGGCGAGCAATAACAATGTGATGGGAATGGCGATGATCAGCAAGAAAGGTACATCCCGTCTGGCCGGCGGTTGCAGAGGAGTGGTGCCGGTGTTAGGCTCCCATGTGCTGAACCACACAGCGTAACGAATCTCGACGCCCCCATCGACCAAGAGAGCCAGGACGAATGCCAGAATATCAAAACTGCGAGATACTTTGAAGTGCGGCCTCGGGTGCATACCCGGCGGCGGTTGTCTCATTCCCGACACTCGACGCAGTGATCGACTGCGCGAAGCCGAATCCATCTCGAGGTGCCTTCCCTTTCCAGTCGCAAGCCGATGCCACTGCTCCCACCCCGGTGGCGTTGTTGGTCGCTGCGTCTTGCAGCAGCACGAACAGGGTTGGACCCCTGAAGCCCGACAGGGCGCCGGATCCTTGTTCTGGGTGCGGGCGCGCGCTTGTGATTCGCTGCCATCAAGAAAGGCCCTGTCAAGGGTCTCTTTGAGCCGAGACCCGACCTCGAGAGGGTGGATGCATCCCGTCACTGCCTGTCTGGTTTCGTTCTTCCTGTTGAGCCTCGACGCTGACGTTGGCAGGAGAGAATCAGCAGCAGCAGTGGAAAATGACCGCATGCAGGCAAATCCAGGCCTGTGGACCTCCAGCAATTACAAGGGGACAGCAGTGTGTACAGAATACAGATTAGATGTCCATTCTCCGTACATCACAACGGTGCATCTTCTCAAGTTTCCAGTCTCTAGAGGTACACTACCTACCTACTTTACCGCAGTCATCACAAATGCCATTCACGTCAGCCAAGCATCATTCCAAACAGTCGCTCAAATTTTCAGCCAAGTCTGAGACCATTTCTCATCAAACTGATTCGCAAACCCGCAAGCTCCGTTGCTTGACGCCATTGCGCCTCTCCTCACCAACAACAACACAAAACCCGTGCCGATAGCCGGCAACAGCGCCTTGGAACGACCAGGAAATCCAGCCCGCGCTTCGGCCAAGTCTGGCAAGGATCGACAAGCTCCAACCCACAGCGGCATGCGCTGCCAGCACACACAGCACAGGGCTTCCCATCACGCGCGCTGCTGCTGCTGCCCTGGGCTTCTGAGCTCTCCGAGAATTGGTTTAACGTCAATCTCGGTCTCGGACGGAACAGTTTCCAGCCACCCAAAAAACCTTAAATTCCCCACGCTACCCTTGTACAGAATACATCATGAAATCAACAAACCCGGAAGACCCGGCCTACGGAATCAGAATACACTACATAGTAGATCAGTTACCGTACTTACAAGTCGAAAACCAGAGAGAAAGTGAAAGTGAAAGGAGTCCGGCCCGAACACCCTCCGCCGCACAAGGCAGCCCCATGCAAAAACGGACGGACCGGCGCGGAACTCAGGCTCGGCGGACATGGAAGCGCGGGGAGGCAAAACGGGGGCTTTGCTTTGCTTTCGGCCAAGGAAAACTGATGGACATCGCCCGCTGACTGCAGGCCGCTGCCCGTTGACCGCTCTCCGAGGACCCACCCCCGGCTTCCGGCACTCACACCAGACGTACACCCGACGTGAACCTGCACGGAATACACGGAATACACGGACAGGTCGGAGCGAGTGGTGAGCAAACGTGTCTTTTTCTTTTCTTTTTTCTTTTTCTTTTTCTTTTCTTTTTTGATCGATGAACTGTGAGAATTCTCTGAGTGTTCATACCGCGGACCTGACGTTTAGTTACCTTTACCTCCGTAATATTTATGGTTGCTGTAACCCCCAATAACCGATCTCACATCACTCATTGCCTTGTGCTGTTCGCTTCTTTGCACCTTGGGTACCTGGTAACTGGCATCTACCTATTTGCTGATCACACAAAGTAAAAAACCAAGTTGATGATTACTGAGATACCTGGGCGATACGCCAGCTGTGATATGGTGTCGAGATAACAAGACCATCCAACCCAGTCGCTCTCCTCGGAACGAACAATGATCCCACCCAAAAAGCACGAGAACACCAGCAAAAGTCAAAAAGATAGTAAAGTGAAGATTGAATTGCCCTCAAAACGCCGTGCTATGTCAGACCCTTCCCGTTTCCTCCTCTGCCATCTATGTTTCAATACAAAAGTTACCACAACCCAAAAAGAACCCAGCATCACCACCACCACCACCACCACCACTACCACTACCACCACCAGAAAGAACCACTCGTAGAAGCAGTCCACAACCCAACAAAGAACAAAAAAGCAAACACGACAAGAAAAAAAAGAAAAGCCCAATTTTGCTACCTCCTATTTTATACTTCTCCATCCACCCTCCCCCACCCCAACACCCAAGCCTCAATACTGCAACATCTTCCCCCCCTTCCCCCCCTTCTCCCTCCCCCCAACCTCAACCCCCTGCGTCGAAAACGCACAATACTTATCCTTGATCGCCACCACCTCATACGTCCCCTCCAGACTAGCCCTCACAACCTTGCTATGCTCATGACTAACATCATGTCTCGTCTCGAGCACCTGGCTCTTGACGCCCTTGCGCGCATTCGTGCTGCGCGTGTACGTGAACTCGAACGGCGGAGTACCCCAGAACTCGAAGAGCATCTCGACCTCGCCGCCCTCGTGGATGTCGACGCGGGCGTTGCGGCCCTTGCTGATGCGCACGGCCGGCATGGGGTGGATGGCCTTGGCGAGGTGGACGGGGGCGCGGCACTCGCTGGCCTTGTCGGAGACGCTCGTGATGGCGAATTCGCCCGGGGATTCGGCCACGCGGCGGAAGTTGGTTGTGGGGGATTTGGCTTTGCGCTCGGCGCCGTCGAAGGTGTACCAGACTTCGAAGGGGGGCGTGCCGGAGAGGGTGTAGGAGATGCGCTCGCCTACGCAGTAGTCGGTGCGGGTTTCGAGCGGGTAGATGGTGGGTGCTTCGAAGAGCTGGACCTGCACGGCTGGGGCACCGCCGCCGAGGTCGGCCATTGAGTGGCAGCCGCTGCCGTCTTTGACGTCGCGGATGCGGATTTGTTGTGTGCCGAGGCGGAGCTGGTGGCGCGGGACGCGGAGCTCGTACGTGTGGCTGTTGATGGGAGGCGTGCGGTAGATTTCGGGCACGGCCGCGCTCTGGTGTTTGATCTCGACCTCGAGGGAGAAGGGAGGAACACCGGTCAGGGCGATCGGGATGCCGTCTTCGTTGTCCTGTTCCGACTTGCAGTACTTGAAAGTCTGGCCGGGCTTGACGAAAGAAGCCGCTGGTTTCCTGTTGACCTTCTGCTTCACCACCAGGGGCTTGAAGTTGCGGTCGCTGCTGTAGAGATGGTCTTCGAGGGCCGTGAACTTGTACGAGTACAAGCCCGCCTTTGCCGTGTCCGCTTGGATCGACTCCTTGCCGAGAGAGGCGTCGAACTTCTTCTTGCTCAGCGAGCTAGATCCCTGGAGAGGGTGATGACGGACTTCATATTCCACCGTGTAGGGCGGCGTTCCTGAAGGGGCATTAGCCACACGTATCCTTGTGTAGAAGAACTTTTGAGAAAGCCAGCTTACCTTTCAGAATGACCTCAAACCCGGAAACGTCGCCCTCGCAGACATCATCCACGACAAAGCCAGTATCTGCCTCCCTGACGCCGTGCGAAAGCGCCACGGACATCTCGGGACGCGGAAACCAGTCGACCTCAAACGTGGACGCCTTAGCGTCGACAACACCATGGCACTGGTTATCCCAGACATCCGTGATGGTGTAGGCGCCGCGGCCCCTGACGTCAAGATACCCGTTATCGTTCCTGACGGTTCTCTCCAGGACCTTGGGGTTATCGGCAGGGCCGTCGTTGAGGTTGGCGTAGAAGACCTTCCACGGCCCCTCCCCAGTAAGTCGAACCGGGAGCTTTACCGTCGACCCCTCGACAGCCAGCATCTTCCGCTTGCCCTCGACCTGGCCAAACGCGGCGCGGGGGCTCTGGCGACGGACCGAGATCTTGAGCTCGTCCTGCAAGAAGTTTCTGCACCCTCTCTTGTCCTGGACGCTTGTCAGGCCCAAGGTGTACTCGCCGCCCTGCGTGAGCGGCTTCGTCTTGATCTGGTACGAGTTTGCCTGGATATCAGTGACCTTGTGCTGCTTCCTCTTGCCGTCGTGGATGACCTCCCATTCGAGGGTGAATGGAGCATCCCCGAGAAGCAAGATATCAGCAGTGACCTCATCCCCGAGACACGAGCTCATCTTTCCGGTGCTGTGCTGGATCAGGGCCCCCGCTGCAGGCTTGACGTCCTGCTCCAGGACATACTCGGGCCCGGTGAGCTTCTGGCCGCGGTTGTAGATGTCGTCCCCGATGTGGGTGAAAATGTACTTGTGATGACCGGCGACGCGGGGAATCAAGTCCATCTGATACCGCAGGCCGGGAATGTTGGCTCTCTCGGATCGGCGCTGGCCATTGGAGATCACGTCGTAGCGGATGATGAACGGCGGTGTTCCAATGAGATCCATGTCGACGCGCAAGCCGATAGAGTTGCCGGCGCACGTGTCGGGGATTTCCTCGGACCGGATGGTGAGCTTCGGTTCGAGTGGGTTGAGCAGCAGGCAGGAAGACGGCTCCTGCACCTCGCCCTCGCACGAGCTAGCAGACACTGACTTTAGAGTGTACAGGCCCGGGGCGGAGATGGTCGGCCGGTCGCGAGAATTCTTTGCATTGTACGACCCGATGGAGACGACGTCGCCGTGGTCGCCGCTCTCGGTAAGGGTATCGATGGGCGAGAAATGCCAGGTCAGGGTGTGCGCGGTAACGTCGGGAGTCTGGCCAGCAATCTTAAAGCGGACGGGGAGTTCCTTAGAGTCACCCTTGGCAACCTTGAGAGGCTTTCTGAGGTCGCAGCCTTCCAGCCGCACCTGCGGGCGCTCCTTGACGACAAAGTTCTGTGCGAGGTGCTTGGGTCTGGGCTTCCCTTCGGCCTCCTCGGCGAAGTAGTCGTATTTGACAAGGTTGCCGAATCCGTCTTGGACCTCGTCGATTGAATACTGCCATTCTCCGCTGGCGTGCATGGACTCGTTGAGACCAACAGGTACGCGCTGAGAGCGGGCCCACGAGATATCCTCGTCGTCCAAACCGACAAGGCTCGTCGAGCGCAGGGCGCCGAGGGGGGATGTGAAGCCGTCTGGTTGCAGACTCTGAAAGTGGAAGCTGTGGTCTTTGCCGTTGATGGTACGGCTGTACTTGATCTTGAGCGGGGGGGTTCCCTCCACCTGAAGGGACAGATCCGAGAGGTCACCCAGACAACGGCCGGGAGAGGCTGCAGGACCAACCCAAGCCTTGGGGCAAGGCACAACGAAGGTTTGGGCGTTCTTCCGCTGCACCTCTAGCTTGTACTCGTCCAGTACTCGCCCGAGCTGGTAGGCCCCCGGCTTCTTCACCGGAAAGTCGAACTGGACTGCGGTCTGCACACCGTCATGGCTCTCCCGCTTGGCCTTCCGTTCGATGTCCCGAATTTGAGTCCTCGTCAATTTGATCGACTCCTGCTGGTTGGTCTCGAGATCGGTGCGGATAAGCTCGACTTCGACGGGTACGGTGGCGTTAAAGAAGATGGGTATGGGCACCGTCTTACGGTCGTCGCCCAGGCAAAAGGGGTGAAGCTCGGGGTTGAGCACAGCAGAGCTAGCCAAAGTTAGTCTCCAAGTTTCCAGTCGATGTCATGAGGTCCAGGGCCCGCGTTGCTTACCCTTCGGGGAGGATGTTGATAATCTGCCGACCCATGATCAGGGACGAGTTGTGTAAGATGCTGGACATCTTGACGTTGTGCTCCGAGATGGCGAGCTCGCGGTCGTAGAAGACCTTGACGAACCCGAGGATCCATGCTTGCCAGGGGAACTGTGCGAGCGTCAGCATTTTCTCTCCTCAAGACGGCGGGGGTGCTAGGTACGAGTCAACCATACCCCGATGTTGAACATGAGCAGCCAGTCAAAGACGGCATGGAAGAAGAAGGTCACAACCACGAACGGCTGTGACAGCTCCAGCCATGGTATCCTCAATTCTGGCAGCCCAAACAGGAACGCGCAGTCTATGGCGATCCATTTCAGAAAGAGCCAGAAAGACTCTGTGTCCTCCTCGACCAGCTGGGCCCAGTCGTAGAACTTCCACGCCAGGAGGGCGGCATAGAAGCCGAAGGCGTAAAGACGCTGTGTCGGGGCGTCGAGGATGGTGAGCGGAATTACTGGCGCGGAATTCGCTGTTGTTGGTGCGCCCTGTTGCGGGGCGACTGGTAATGAACTGGGGACTTTCGTCGTCGAGGAAGATGATGCCCCAGGCCGCGTAGGACCTCTCCTCGAGGCTACGGGCGTCTGCGGGAAGGCGCCGATAGAAGGTGCGCTACTCATGGCATGCCGAGTTGGGGGGACTGCTCAATCGTATGTCTGTAGAAGGAGGGAGGACGTGCTGCAAAGGAGGTCGTGGTCGTGGTCGTAGTCGGGTCGTCGTCCTTGCCGTCGTCGTGGTGATGGCACCTGAGCTCGAGCTCGGCGAAAGGCGCAAAAGACCCAAACAAGGGCACGCCGATTTGCGAATGGGTCAGGCAACTGGCTGCCTCGTATTATTGCTGTTGTTGCTGTCTCGTCGATGTTGGCTGCTGGCGTTGGGGTGCAGCCTCGACTCGTCGCATTCTGCTGGGAGCGGCCAGCCAAAAATTCCTGTTCCCTGAATCCGTATCTGACCTTGGTGTGGGCTGCACGTCGAGACGACGCGCTCCAGTTTTGGTGCCGCGCTGTGGTTTGTTGCTGCAACAAGGCAGGGTCCAGCAGTTGAGCTTGCCGGGTCTGGGCTTTCTGATTGGCTGAGATGTTTCAAAGAGTTCTCCACAAGCTGGTATCGCTCCACTTTTGCTCTGCAGCCTGGAGCTTTTGGCTCGCCATGACCATGAATGTGAGTGCAGCATGGACTTTGATGAGCTTCCATTAGCTGTTGAACTTGGCAGCAATCTCTAGCCAGGGCAGAGAACTCATTCGGGTGATCAATTCAGCATTGTTGGTAAATATGATCCATTGTCGAGGTATGGTAATTTGATCTTGACCATTTATTTGGATTTGTAACCCGGCACTGCAGTTCAGCACACTCATCAAGGCATCCATCGATACGAACGCTGCGTGCAGCAGCCTGAGTCCTGTCCGCAGTCCAGACAAATCAAACACTTTCAGACATTCCACACCAAGACATAAAGGGACAGCCAGGTCTGTGATGTTTCAATGACATGGAGTGATGATACTACTTGTGTGTAGCAAGCTGTGTAACTCATCCCCCACGGTCCCAGCCGATGAGCTGATGCTTGGTTGGATGTGCTTGGACCCAGGCTTACACTTGGACCGCTCCCCACAAAGCCAACCGTCAACCGCCAAGCCTCAACGTGGTGAGCACTTCATTCATCACCTGCACGTTCACAACGCCAGATTATTCGTTACGCATTCAGTTGGTGAACGGACTACGCCGCTAGCCATAAAAAACGCACTCGCTGGTCCTTCTTTCCACCTGTGACCTGGATCCGCACGAAAACGCATGCGCCAGTCTGGAACAAACACCGAACCAAACTGCCCGTGGTCCCTGGACCCTTGCCCCCAACTCACCTTCCTTCACTTTCATCCTTGATTATTTCTTCAAAGGCACTGCCCAAAAAAGTGCTTTAAGAGTTGGCTCATTAGAAATCGTTGCTCCACCCCACTGCGGAATCAGATCCCTATCGGCCAACTATTTTACAATTTACCCTCTACCTTTCTTACAACCCACTCAGCCCTCGAGGGGAAAGCTTGATGCTCTTCCCTTCCGAGACCCTTGTGGGTGCCCCCAAAGCTTGACTTGGGAATTGGGATGGCTCAGGACGAGATTCAGGGCTCCCCCAATGGGGACACGGGAGTTGCAAACGGCGAGGAGGGCTCATCCCTTCCCCTCCGTCGGTCTGGCCGCTCAAGGAAACGGCCGTCCAACCAGAGCGAGAATGCCGACCACGAGGACGTCCCGTTGTCCACTACCACGCCTCCTTCGCCCACCAGCCGGCGGGAAAAAAGGCGGAAGCCATCCCCCGAGGTCTTCGACATGCCAGACAACCTGCTGGAGGCATCGCTAGGGCCATGGAAGGAGAACGAGCAGTCCGAGTGGCCGAGTTGGATCGAGTTGGAATCGGACCCGGTGAGTTTTCTTTCTGTTGGTGCTTTGTTTCCAAGCACATACTAACATCCGTCAGGAATTCTTCACTGCCGTTCTGGGGCTACTCGGCGTCAAGGGAGCGAAGATAGAAGAGGTGCTCTCGGTCGACGAAGATTTCCTGGTCACTCTCCCGTACGTCCAGGCTGCGACGGCTGCTGAAGCCTGCGGATGTCTGGTTTTATTAACTCCGTTACAGTTCCCCCGTTTATGGCTTAGTATTCCTATACGAGTATGTCGCAGAGCAGGCCGTGGAACCAACAGAGACGAGCCGTGATGTGTGGTTCGCCAACCAGGTAAGATATTGACCGTTTTGGAAGACTCATCAGCGTTGACGGCTCCTAATAATTGGCAGACCACGGACAATGCGTGCGCTACTATTGCCCTGCTCAACATTATCATGAACGCCGAGGGTCTCGGGCTTGACGAGAGGCTTCGCAAGTTCAAAGAAGAATCCAGGGACATATCTCCGCCGTTAAGAGGCAACATGATCAACAACAGCGCCTGGATACGGACAGCTCACAACTCATTTGCTCGGTAAGTGGCTCTTTTTCGTCACTCCACAGCAATCGCACCGACTTCTCTGCTGACAACTTTTTTGTTCACGTTCTTACAGCCGGCTAGATCTCTTGAACGCGGCTCTAGCACTGCAAAATGAAGTAGACGACAGGAAGAAGCGGGCGAAATCTTCGCCCAAGCAAAGAAGGAAAGTCAAAAGGGAGAAGGCCAAGACGGACAGATCGGGCGGTAGTTCCGCCTACCATTTCATTGCCTTTGTTCCGGTCGGGCAGCAGGTATGGCAACTAGATGGCCTCATCTCAACGCCAGTCTGCATCGGTAAGCAACAGCCTCCCGCCTTCACACACTCAATTTTCGTCCCACTAACACGGCAGCAGGCGAATATGAAAAGGACCAACACTGGACGTCAGTCATGCGCCCGGTCCTCGAGGAAAGAATGATGCGGTACGAGACCGAGAGGCTCTCTTTCAGCCTCCTCGCGCTCTGCGGCGATAACCTCGCCCACGTCCGCAAGAAGCTCGCCGCCAACATCCGCTCGCTGGCCAACCTTGAAATAAAACTCAACAATAACAACCCCAGCCTCCAGCTCAACGGCCAAGCCGACCCAACCAAACAACCCGTCATTCACACTCCGACAGATTCCCGCCTCGCAAGATACCAGCTCGACGCCGAAGATATCCAAGTCACCTCCAATCTATCCGACCTCCGCATCCCGCAGCAGCAGCAGCAGCAAGACGGGGCGAAGGAGGATCTGCACCTCTGGGAGACCCTCGCCGCCCAGCAGAAGCATATCCTAGCGGAGTATGATAGCGAAGCAAGACTGAACGGCCAGGAACCGACTGCCATACTGGGCCGCACCAAGGACTACACGGGGGCGGTGCACGAGTGGGTCAAGAAACTGGCGGACCATGGCGTGCTGCGGCGGTTGCATCAGGAAGTGAGACTGCAGAGTGCGCCGTGAGTGGTGGGGGGTGGAGGGGAGGGGAGGGTTGAGGGGGGTTGAGGGGGGTTGAAGGGGTTTGTGAAAAGGGGCGAGGTGGGATATGGCTTGCTTTTGCTAGGGTGTTTGGGGGATTGGGGTATTGTGCGTTGTGGGAGGGAGAGCACGTCTGGCGGTCTGTGTTCTGTGTCTGATGACAACAGACAGAATACTTTGGTCGGTTTTCTAAGGCAGCGTGGCCCGCAGGCGGATGATAGATGACACACGGCCAGTCCGTTCCTAGGCGAAGCCTGTTACCTGTATAGACAGCATCACAGCACTGGAAATTGATAGATCCTTGCACGGTAGCGGTCTGGAGTGTGCGAGCAGGCCCTCGAAAAGGGGCGGCTGCACTTGTATGTAACGGTAACATTCGTTTTGCGCACAACGTTATACACTTCCGTACAGACACATTTCTGTAATGTGAAATTACCCGACGGTGTTTACCCAGGGCTTTTTTTCAAGGCTGTATTTCGTACTCTGCAGGCGACCAGTCGTCCAGTGTGTGTGGCAACAGAATCATGGGTTCGGTTTCTGGGTGTGACAAACAACATGGAATGTAAACACCAACCGTGCAAGACAAGTGCGTGTAAGCCATGTGAACCATCAAATCCATGATCATCTGTTCAACGCACGCCGACTCCCATGACGTAATTACCGGAAGGAACACAGGCAGCGAAACGGTCTGGACCCTGCTGGGCGGGAAAATGACGGCATTAGGACCCTTGCTAGCTGGCAGCTTCTTCCACTCAAGCGCTGGCGGCGGGGCTGGCTGCTAGGCTCCACTACTCTCTCCTGCGCCTGTCAAAACCAACCAACCAACAAAACACCGAGCCCGGCGGCACAAGACACTTCCGGCAGCAGCAGTCTGCGAAACACATACATATCACAGGAGACACGCATACGCCTTTTGCCTGTCTGCCAGCACTAGATCAGCCGCTTCCAACAACATACCAGCAAGAAAGGCAGTCTTTTCTCCTCGTTTCCCCCACGAACCATTCTTTGCTTTCTGTGCCTGGTACACCGTACAAAATACCGTTAGCCTCGAGAATCTCTTCGGCCACCGAACTCGGAAGAAACTCCGACCAGCGGTGAATACAAACAACAAAAAAACAAGACCGACGACAACATGTCCAAGCGAAGCAGCGCGGCGGTCGCCAATGGCGCCGCCTCAAAAGACGACACCCGGGTCAGCCCGCCTCGTACGTCCATCCCTTAATCCTCCCACCGACACCGCCGTCCGGTCCCAGGAGAAGCAACGGCGGACAAGCAAACAAGACAGCCCAGAACACACTCGCTGACAAGTCTCCCCCTACAGCAACGGACAAGCAAAAGCTCCTGCTCTCGACCGACGCCGGCCACTTCTCGCTCGTGCGCGCGCTGCATCTGGCCGATCTCATCACCGAGATGAACGGTGAGTAGCCCCTGTCCAAGCCATAAGAAGAAGAAAAAAATACCATAAAAGAAAAGAGAAACTTGATTGCTGACACGCAAGCGCTCCACTCCCAGGCCTCTGCGGCATCCTCTCCCTCTTCTCCTCGATGCGCTACTGCCTCGGCGACCCGACAGAGCACGGCAACCTCTGGGTAGCGCTCTCCCTCCTGCCCTTTGGCCTCTTCTTCGACTTTCTCGACGGCAAGGTGGCGCGCTGGAGAAAGAAGAGCAGTATGATGGGGCAGGAGCTCGACTCCCTCGCCGATCTGGTACATAACCCAGCCCTCCTTTCTTTTGTTCTGTTCACACCCCCAACCTCCCCCCTTACTCTCCCCCATTTCCCCTAAAAACCCAGAACCACCCCACTAACCATTCACCCCCCAAAAAAACAGATCTCCTTCGGCGTCGCCCCCGCAGCCGTCGCCTTCGCAATCGGCATCCGCACCCCCCTCGACCACCTCTGCCTCGCCTTCTTCGTGCTCTGCGGCCTGACCCGCCTGGCGCGCTTCAACGTGACGGCCAGCTCGATCCCCAAGGACGCGTCCGGAAAGGCGGCCTACTTCGAGGGCACCCCCATCCCGACGACCCTCGGCCTCGACGCCCTCATGGGCTGGTGGCTCGCCCACGGCCGCGTGCACGACGCGCTGCCTGGTGGGGTGTGGTTTGATGGGACGGTGCTGGCTGTGCACCCGGTTGTGGTGTTGTTTGTGGTGCATGGGTGTTTGATGACTAGTCGGACTATTCATATTCCTAAGCCGTGAAGCGGGAATGGGCGTCTTTTTTTCTTTGGTTCTTTCTCTTTTTGTTTTTTTATACTTGAAGAGGAGGTAGCGGGAGAGAAGTGGCCTGGCGGGGGGGGGGGGGGGGGGGGGGGTGGGGTGGTTGGATGGTGTTGAGGGGGGTGTTGTTGTTGCTGCTGCTGCTGCTGACTCTTTTGGTGGTGGTGGTGGTA